>JANDJT010000032.1:15190754-15224584 GCA_024331685.1 Stegophilus panzeri
ATTAATGGCTGTGTGTTGAGTTATTTTGAGGGGACAGCAAATTTACACTGTTACACAAGCTGTACACTCACCACTTTGTAGCAAAGTGTCATTTCTTCAGGTGTTGTCACATTAAAAGATATAATCAAATATTTACAAAAATGTGAGGGGTGTACTCACTTTTGTGAGATACTGTACACACACACACACACACATACATTATATATATATATATATATAAAATAAAAAATAAAAAACACTGGTTACCCTCTCTAGTCAAGTCATCAAGTTCCTCTGCATGGTCTCCATCTCCCTCAATCACCTCCTGGGCTTCAATGGTGTCCTCCACATCCTCCGCTTTGAAAGGTGAGAAGAATTACATAACCGTTTATTTAAATGCGGAGGTTGCTTTAAGATATTCACATGGAGGAATATGTAAAAGGAATAATTACCATCTTCCTCATTAGCTGAAAACTCTTTGTCCTCATCTTCAACCATAGAGGAAGAAGCATCTGACGCTTCGTCCTCAGATGCCGAGCCCTGTATGATAATCATGATTCACTGTATGCACATGTCTAGCACAGACACAATTGGACGTAAGAGTATTAAGACTGAGCTGAAGTGTTGCTTGTTGTTAATAGTTCCTGCATTACCTGAGGGAGAGTGAGTGTACTAAGTAACTGGTCTAGTGGCAGTGTGCTCTCCTGCTTCAATAACTCAATCTCCTTTCTCTGAGACTCTGCATCATTCCCCTCCTGCTGCTCCTCCACCTCAATTGTCTCTTCATCATCTTCCTCCTCACATGGAGGCTCAAAGTCAATATCTATAAAAAAAACAAAAGGAAATAATATTTAGAACATGCACAAGCCAATCGGTTTGCTGCCTGTAATACTGACCACTTTATCTACTAAGCAACACTACTATTTAACCAGCTCTGCCAATAAATGATTTTCCAGACCACCAGCTTGCAAAAAGCGAACGAATTGAGCATGCACATGTGCGCACAAAACTTAGTTAGTCAGACCATTTAAAACGCTTACTGAACACGTAAATCAGTTAACATAACACAGGAAGTGACGAACACATTTTCAGTGCAGATACTTTTTCTCACCATCTTCCTCAGGTGCATTAATCTGACTGTTTCGGGAAGGAACACTGATAGGGGCGGCAGGTGTGGCTTGCAAGGACTGACTAAGCAGGTCAGAGTAGCGCTCCGTCTGGCCGACAATGAAGTCCAGCTGCAGATCCAGGGCTTTCTTACGTTTCTCTTCAAGCCGGGACTGCTGTTTGTACTGCACAACCTGTACAGGGTAAACGTGAAAGAGGCCGTCAAAGAAATGATGGATAATAAACGTGTCTTAAAAAGGGGCTTTTTATTAATTATTCAGAAGTTCATTCACAAACGCAAAAGATTTGTCCAGTTTTTGGACTTGCAAATTGAGCACAATAATCCAACAAGTCACCTTCTCAACACTGCTCCAAAAAGCACGGACTTCCTTTGCAATGGAAGCAGCGATCCTCCTCAGTTTAGCATGCTCTTCACGCTTTGCTCTCTCCTCTTTCTGCCGTAGCTCCTCATGGTGCCGCATCACCATCCGAACCACCTGCCACCACCCAACATCAATTTACTCAGACTGAAATCTCCATCAAATATACTTGTATTCAAATATATATATATATAAAAAGTACTTTAATGGGTAGTAAACAAAATCAATAAATTGCACAGGTTTACTTTTCTGGCTACGCCTCTTTTCCAGCGCCTTTCCTGTGCAAAGTCAGCAGAAAGCCACTGCATCTCCTCACAAAGGTAATCCCAGTGCACCTTGGGCCGGAGTGGCTCAGCCACACGAGATAAACGTTTTAGGGACCAGAAGCCTTCGCGTTTCAGCGCAAGTGTCCGATGTTCAATCTCTGCCTCCTGTGAGAAATATTTAGCAGTATCCTTCAAGCCAATGCAATAACCTTACAGGAATCAATCCTCGTATACCTTATCTTAACAAGTAATCAAGAACATAAAAATACTTCAATTACATGTTTAGCCAGCTCTGCCATATCAGTGTGCTTCTCTGAGCGAGGCCGCTGGCTGAATGCTTGATCTGACTGAGAGGCTCCACCAGAGTTCTGGGAAGAAGGCAGAGTGTGTTTGGAGTCTACAGATGAGGAAGCAGGAGGTGGTGATGGTGTACGAGAGGTGGAGGGAGTGGAGCTTGATGTACCTCTGCCTGCTATCCACTGGCGAACCTGAGATAAGAAAAGAAACACAACTTAAGTAACAAATCCTGGCTAAAAGAAAGCAGACAAGCTGAGAGAACTTCAAGAACGTGTGTTTGTTTTTTTACAAAGACTATTGGATCTATACAGAAGTTTAACCCTAGTTTGTTTCTGTCCTTATTACATACAACATGCAATAGTGATTTTCTGTGACGTCACACTAAGCTTCAGCTAAGTTAGAATTTTGAGAAGTGACAGCTTGCAAAGTGTGATGGTCTCAGAACAAGAGATGTCAGGAGAAGATTATGACACCTCTTACCTTCAATAAAAAGGCCTGTGTGTCTGTCCTGCTCTGTCCATGCTGCAAAACACACATGGCTCAAACATGCAGCCAACTAAGGCATCATAATCGGATGGCATTCACATGGCTACGTGAACATGCACACAAAGTGGTCTGATACACTGATGGTTAAAAGATGGCTAATGACAACTTTTGTTTTGATGCTAATTCACTTGAATAATTAGCTCTCTAAAACAAATACAAGCAAAAAATAATCAAGTAATTAAGCAATATAGCTTACACAGCATGCTTTCTATAAAAATAAGGCATAAAACACACCCAATGACCATTTCCTTACCTTATTTTGCGCTGGACTGGGAATAACAATGCTTTCACTGGTCTGGGCTTCTAAAGAACCATCTGCTTCTCCCTCACTGCTCTCTCCTATAGAAGCATCAAGCTGCTCAATAGCATTGTCCCTTGCATCCTTTATTTCTGCCAAATGTTGAATTGGTGAGTGTTGTTCCTCCACCTCCAACAACATAGAATCTTGGCATGGCTGGTTAGCAGGACCTTCAGACTGAACAGTGATGGTACTACACATACTGCCTGACCTGGAAGGCAGTCTTGGTGAGTTATGGGTCTGAGTTTGGGTAGATGAAGCAGAGTTTAAGAGAGGCTCATCTTGGGGAATCTGCTTTTCAAATTCTAGACAATGTTCAGATTTGATTAAGGCCTGTTTTTTAGACTCATCCTTTGAAGATGAACCAGTAACATTACAGGGAGAATTTAGTACATGAAAGCTCAGAGGTGCTGGGGCTGCCTTTTCAGCTGCAACATCTGTAGTTAAGTCATATTCTGAAAGGCACTCTACAGAGACTCTATCTAGGCAATCACTAGGGGTACCAGATGGGCTCTGGCTCCTGGAAACTAGAGCCAACATTGGAGGTTGTTTGAGGACAGCCTCACCTCTCTTTAGTATAAGCAACTTTGGGTCAATAACACTCGAAAGAGAAACCTGGGACACGTCAGATTTATTTTCTGTGGACTTCACTTCATGAACAGCAGAAGGGCTGTTGATTAGGGCAGAATCTAACACATTAATTGTATTCTCATCACTTGAACAAAATGTGGGTTTTGACACCATATTTTCCATGCAAATATTTGCTGAAGAGGTTAAAGAGGTTTCTGAGAAATTCTGAGAAGCTAAAACGGTTGGTGGATGAGAGGAGAGAGTATCTTGTGTCAATGTTTCTCTTAAAGGTTCAAAAGAATGTTTATCTGCAGGTAGTTCTACACCCTTTTCTGGTAACAGCAGCTTAGCAGCTTCGTGAATAGCATCTGGGGGGAAGCAGGGTACGGTGCACTCATAGACAGCAACAGATGTCTGTGATTCAGGACAATGCCCTATAGCTTCTGTGCTAACGTCAATCATCTCAGCATCCTCTGTGCTTTGACACTGCCCATCTATCAGTGGAGAGTGATCACTTACCACCAACCACGTATCCTCCATCACTGGCTGCACTAGAATACCTACGTCAATTAAATCTTTTACATCAACAGCGTTTAGTCCAGAGAAAGCCTCTGAACCCTCATCATGCTTTTCATCCATATTCATATTACCAGATGTTGAGATGCCATCATTTAGGCATTCCATCTGTGGGAGCTTATGATCTACTAGAATGGATTCTTTCCCTTGTTGGATCAAACAGTCATTTTTAACCTGAGAGAGACATGGCTCATTTGAGTCTAATCCCTCTGAATTTGTACATTTATTTCTGTGTAAGAGTATATAGCTCCCATCTGGCTGGTGATCTTGATATGGACTCATTTGCATACTTTTGGCACAGTCATTCTGTTTAGCAATCCCATGTGATGCGCTGCAAGCAACCACATGGGACCCTTCAGTCACTTTGGGGGCCTGTATATTGTGAGTGCATGTCTCGTCCCCCAACACCTTTGGTTCTATAACAGAAATATCAGAACATACTCCTGTTCCATCTAAAGAAAGAGTCTTAAGCTCCTGCCCCACACTTGCACTAGTCTTGTTCCCTGTTAAAACAGACTTAGGGGTTCCACTGCAGTTCATACAGTCAGGGCTCAGCTGATTCGCTTGTGTAACATGTGTGTTCTGAGGATGGTTAGAGGGATTGGGTGTTTTCGGAGGGAAGGCAGCATTAGGGGTGGAAACTGGAACAACAGAAGGTTGTTGGGGACTTTTAGAGAAGCATCCATTAACCTCATCCGTGTTATTTGGAGTGCCATTTCCACTTCCTGGGGAAACAGGTAGTCTAGACACAGATTCTCCTTGCTTTGCAGAGATCCCTCCTGTATCTGAGTAATGCCACTCTTTTTCAGATGCCGTTGAACTTGAATCAACACTCCCTTCTTCATTTGATGCAAGTGTCTCTTTTGTAAATTCATCCATGGAATTACTGGACTCATTAAGTATTTCTGCGTTGGCTGTGATGATTGCTGCTGTAAGAGGCTGTTGCACAATTTGCTGGACATCAGACACGAGCAGTAAACTGCCCTGAGGTGAGTGCAGAGATGGTACAGTTTGGAACGTTCTGTCTCCAGGTTGCTTGTGGTCTCTGTCTGTTGCTTTATGTGTAGTGGAGACTGCAGAGCTGGACTGAGTTGTGGGAATATAGGTGCTCTGTCTGGCCGTGTGCTTTGTTCCATGTACTTCCTCTTTACCAGTCTTTGATTTGCTTTCCAGATATGGTTTCTCTGGAGCCAGGGGTCCCTTTTCCTTCTTAACTGCAACTCCTGGGTTAGGGGTCCAGTCCTGGCAATGTCCAGTTTCGTCTGCCATTTCTGTCTCCCTGTGCTCAAGACTAGATTTCTCAGTGTTATACCCATGATGCAAATCCTGCCCTTTTCTAACATTGCCTGTGTCACAAGCTGACAGTCTGTCTGAGAGATTTTGTGAGTGTCCTGCATCCATGGGCACTGGCTGTCTTTGGACAGCTTCAGTGCTGCAGTCCAAGGTTGACATCTCCTCAGGATCCTTGGTGTTGCACTTTTGCCAAGCCATTGTGGTGGTCTGTTCTTGATTTGCAGCCTGCATGTTTGCTTTCTGCTGCTCCATCTCAGTGGCAGGGCCAAGCAGTGGTGGTGGTAGTGAGGCAGCTGGTACCGGCTGCAGGACATGCTGGGGTGGCCCGGCCACATTCTGTGTAGCCGTAGGGATGCCACCCAGCACAGCCACAGCCGGAGGGGTGCGCTGCTGCACCACCTCCTCCCCAAGTCTTCCTCCTTCTGGACTGCTTCTTCTACACACTGCACCTGAAAGAAAAAAAAACCCAAATAACTTCAAATGGTTACACCAAAAGATGTACACACAATTAACAAAGGACCAGGAAGCAATGCATCACCTGTATGTGGTGTAGGCCCAGTCTCTTCTGTGCTTTCCACTTCCAGGATGCTGAGATCAAAGACACCACTGCATCTGGTGGGGGGAGGGGGGTAAAAAGATACTATGGTGGACTTGATGCATTGTTGGGGGGGGAGTAATGGTTAATGATAAATCAAACAAATCAATCTCCCAGGCCTGTTTTGTTCATGTGTTAAGTGTCATCAACTTTCTACATCTACCTACAACTTCCTCAAACTTTCTTACATGTGCTTTCAATGATGGTGAGCCAGGAACTAAACAGCATGAATATAGTAATGTTACCCAACAGGGTAGGATGTTAAACATTTTATCCCCAATGTGATTTAGTATATTGCCAAAAAAAAAGTGCAAAATATAGTTGGTTTGTATAGAAACAGCCTTGATTTGAGTAAATTAGCGCGCTCACTAATGGGAACAGATCAGGTGAATGGGCTCTCTCATTATGTAGCCAACAAGCATGACTACATCTGCGACCACTCTAGCTAACAGTGTTGTGGAGGTTAATTAGCAACTTGGCTAATATTTGAAACAGGTTCTTCAGCAAGACAAATCTCAGCTTGTTTAAAAACGCAAGGCAAATGCACCATAGATTTCTTTTCTCAGTATTCGATAGTAAGTTTAGTGAGCGGCGGCAAATCTCTGCGGCGGTGTGGCGCCACTACACAAGGGCCTCAGTATAATCACTAAGAACCACAGCTAGCGGTGCTTGGGCGTAATATAGTGTCAAATACAGTCATTTGAGTGTGGGGAAAGAAATGTACATGTTCGGTGCTTTACAAGCCATTGCGAAAGAAACTTAAAGAAAGCGTAGCTAACACGGCGGCTAGCTAGCTCACGCGCCATTTCAAGCTTAAACGGCGTGAACTGCTGGGACTGGTATTGCGAAAACACCTAGACAGGGCTGTATTTCTGGATTAAACGAAATCGTTTCAGTCCTGCTAGCTAACACACCGTAAAGATAACGTCCGCGTTCTTTCATATACCGTGAGCTGCCTGCTTAGCTAGTTAGCGTTAGCCAATGGACAACTCGATGACGTCACTACGCGGGGTCATGCGTGTTGATCAAAAGATGACTGTCAACATTTATAATCCTGCAATATGCTGCAAATTAAATTCCTCATCCCTATAATTATCTTCAAATAATTAAAAAAGACAAAGGGTTTATGAGCATTGTGACAAACATACTTTGAGGGTTTAATATAAAAGGGCTGTAAGTTAGAACAGAAATAGTCATCTAACAAATAAGAAAATGTTCAAACAGACTGTATTTTGGATCCCATTTGTTTTGAAGTATGTTACACACAGCATCATGTGTAGCCAGGGAACGTTAATGTAGCTATATAAATGTTTTCAGTTTAACTAAACTCAAACTAACCAATGTAACTGACAAAAAGGTTTTAGGCAAAAGTTTGGTAGTATTACCTTTAGGTTATAAAACACGCTTAAAGTGCTTGCTGTCCGGCCACAAAAGCCAACCTGACACGCAGCCATTTGAATTAATTATATTTTTCAAGGTTGTGTTCATCAAATGAATGCACAAAAGTGAACTTAACTCGCGATATCAAAGTCCCCTACTGCCTCCAAATACCCCCTCCCTCCCACCCGCCGCTTACATTTCCCCCCTCCTTCCACCGTCGCCGCCATCTTAAGTTCCCACCTACCTGAAATTTCCGAGCACTTTTCTTTTACTAAATTCTCGCTGAAGGAGTCGCCATCCGCGTCAAATCGCACTCAATCCGTGATTGGAGTTTTCCAAACTACCTCTCGGTACCCAACGAGGTACTGGCAGGTTCGTTTGAGCAAGTTAAAGACCGGTCCGAGAGAGACTGGGTTTGGATCGCTGAATCTAGCGGTTGCGGGGAGGAGACTTTCGACGCAGCGAAATGGAGGAACGAGCGACTGCTGACAAAGTGCGGACCGGATCAACATCTCGCGAGATTTGTGTTACCGCGCTACTTCCGCATCGCGTTTCTGACCGCTAACTAGCTACAGTTTTCGGTAAGGTGTTGCTTCATTTAGTTGTAACATTATCGGACATTTTTAAACCCTGTTGCTACATGCCCAAGCTTCACGTCGTTCTATAAACTGCCGAGACTTGCTGCGTGAGATGTTAGCATTGGCTAGTTATAATACTAAATGCGGTAGTAAGGTAACTACGTTCCATTTCGTCGTTACTGCTTCCCTTTTACGTGTAAGTGACAACTGTAAGGAAACGTACATAGCATCAATACAGAGAGGCACTCTGTACCTAAAGTAGTAACTCATTGAATTATCAAAAATAGTGACAATATTTCGAACTTAATCTCTGACTAATTTGAAGATCATATTCACTATCGCTCACTAGTTTAATCCTAGACCAGTGGTCACAAACCCTTCCGGACTTTCTCAACAAAACCCCCCGAGCCCAACCAACCAAGTATTCGGGGGATTATTAACCGTATCAGGTTGTGGTGTTAAAGACCTAAACTCTGGTAAATTAGGGCCTCATGAGCACGACTGATGACCAGTACCCCGGAGCAAATGATTTTTTACACCACTCTTGTGCGCACCAGCCTTACACAGTTTAGCTTTCCTTACCGCTGACACACTGCTCAGCCAACTGCCAGTGCCTCCATGGCTGGGCTCAGGAGGTTAGGGAGGAAATCAAACTAGATCAAGCAGAGGTCCACAGGACTGCCCCTGTCCAAGAATAAAAGTAAGAAAGAAAAAAAAAACCTTCAAAGGGTATTAATCCCATGCTAAACAATAATAATAATTCAAACAAGGGATTTGGAGGAAATCCTGGTGGACAACTGAGTCAGAAGAGTTGCAGGAAGTAGCAACAATTTCTATATTTAGATTAAACTGGAAATCATATGATTTTAATGCCACACAGGGCACTACATACAATGAAGCAATACATAACACACATGTAAATAAACAACAATTTTGTTTAATAATTATTCTTACTTGCTTTCTTTTTGAGGGGAACATATTTAAAGGTATAAAACTGTTTTGCTTAAATAATTAACCAGTAATGTCTTGTTCTCCAGTCCCTTCAATACCGCTGTTGGTTTGCACATACAAAACCAGCATCCTTTTACTCAGTTGATGGTCCATGCTTGTATGAAATGCATCTTTTACGGAAAATGTTTGCCCACATAGGGATGTTTAGACCTCATCACAATAATCTTTCCACTCATAAATATATTCATCAATCAACAGCTAAGAGGACAAGTTTTGTCAGAAGTACAAACTCAGTTCACAGGCATTTGCTATCACCTAATTTCTTGAAGCAGTTTTACTGTGCCTTTTTTTTTTTTTTTTTTTTTTTTTAAACTGTCTTGCTTTAACAAGGGAGTGCCACTGCTGAGACCTGAAACAATGACATTATAACAAACAGTGAATATGTTTATTATATAAGGTAATTAATGTTAACAATAATAATAATTACAAAAGGAATATCACTATTCTACTGTATTCTGTTCCAGCCCGATAGAGTCAGAGTGTAGGAAAATGGGAAAGTTTGTTTTCCATTTAAATTTTAAAATATCAAACAAGATGTACAGTTAATAATATTTTTTTAAAGATTAAAATAAAATAATTCTGCAGACGTTCATTGTAACGTTCATAGAAGTTGTGCCTCTGATCACGGTCTTGCTGTAGATGCATTGAGAGGAGAAAGCGGACGATGTGTTTCTTTAAAGTTCATTTTCCAACAGTGCGGATTCTTCAATCTAGTTATAGACAGAGCACACACTAGACAAACAGAAAAGCACTAATTAAGCTGTCTTAGACTCCATTTCCCACTTCTTCATATGCAGATCTCAATCTCTATAGCTGGCTTTTTGTTTTTTTCTCCTCCTTCTTTTTACACAGCCATGAGTTCATAAATGGGAAATACATGTCACGCAATGCAGTACAATGCAAACTTTATCTCTGAATACACCTCTGGTGCCATCAGCCTGGAGACAACCCTGCAGGGCTTGTATGTATATATTTCATATTAAAGAACATAGCCTTTAGTCTCTGAACATCCACAGGCCTCTTTAAGAAAATCCTAAATATAAATGAAAAGCACTGGAAAGGGGGGAGGGGGGAAAGAGTACCTTAAATTGCACCAATATAACCACAGTGGATAAATATACTGAGCAGCCCTCTGAAGTGTCTCTGCCCTCCACTCAGGTAATTTGAACACTCGTATGATCACTGTAGCTTTAGCAGGCTTGGGACTGTCCTGCTTAAACTTCTACTTCTAGGTTTGCAGTTCAAGACCAGTAAATCCCTAGCTTCAGCCCTGCCTAGTACTATCTGGACTCTCCATCCTTATGTGAGCTGAACAGGGCCAAATCTCCAGCCCCACCAAGTCTAGAGCTGCGAGGTGGAGTGGAGGTCCTCGTCGCAGATGGAATAAGTGGAGGGGGCGCAACTAGACTGGGTGCCTTGGTGAGAATTCCATTAGGAACATGAGAATGTGGATGCATTGGGCCCAAGCGGGAATAGAGGCTTGGGTGATGTGAAGGTGTGGAGGCTCCTGGAGGATGGAGCTGAGTGTGAGACAACAAGCCTGCATGCAGCTGCTCTAGGTGGACTGCATGAGATGGGCTGGGCAGGTGAGGTGTAGAAAGGTGTGGATGCAACCCAAAATAACGCACCCTTTCAAAGTCCTCACGCAGTATCTGTGCGCGCTGTTCCTCATCCAGCAACCCACCTCCATGGCCACCAACCTGATGAGGGCGATCAAAAGGATGAGACATCAACCCAAACTCCGGCCGGGTCGCAGAGGACGAAGCTGAAGTGGAGGTAGGTGGATGATGGGGGCCCACTGCAACTGCTGCCACTACAGCAGCTGCTCTCTCTGCATCAAAGTATCGGGCTTGCTGATGCTGCTGAAATAAACGGGACAAGTGCGGATCAGTGCGCAGTGCAAGGTGGGGATCTGGCCGTTGGGCTAAGATCTCTCTACGTTGCTGTTGCTGCTGCTGAGCAGCAATTTCCCTCCAGGGATCCCAGGGGAAGCTGTGAGGAGCCTGTGAGTGGCCTTGAGGTGGTGTATGTGGATGGGCTGCAAATCGATCTGTCGGACCTCCTACAACTAGTCCAGCTGATCCACCAGCTCCACCAAGATAAGCCTCAATGGCTAACCGGGAGCGATCCAGAAGTGGAAGATGATGGTGGGTAGGAGGAGGAAGAGGCACTCCAGATGTGGGAGTCAACGAAAGGGTTGAAGAAGGAGTTGAAGGATGGTGTGTGTGGCGACTGTTGGGCCGCTCAAAGCTATGGGGGGGTACGGCTGGATGCGGAACTGAGATGGGCACTGGCTCAGGTTCCTCCTTTCTCTCCTCCTTGACTTTCACCGGGGGATGAAGCAGCCCAGGAGGGAGATTAGTAGGAGGCTTAGAAACTGGAGTCGTCGTCCGGTCAGGCTTCTTGACTGGAAGTGAACTGACTGAGGAGGAGGAAGAGGCTGGACCACTGCTCTCTCTTTGGGCTGGATGGGAGGTTTCTGAGCTGAGACCATGTGCCTGTCTACCAAATATTTCCAGAGGAGAGGAAGCAGGTGGGGCATTTGGAGGAGGGGTTACAAGAACAGAAGACGTGGATGAACGAGGTCTGTCGGGTGCTGAGGAGGTTGATGCTGGTACCCTGGAGGACGAATGCTGTCTTTTGTCTGACTCTCGATCTCGTTCCCTTTCCCGCTCTCTGTTTTGTAAATCAGTTTGAGCAGCAACTATGCTTAGGGGCCCCAACCCATTCATGTGAGAGCTGGGAGTGCTGCTGCGGTGCTTGAGTGCACCAGGGGACATTCGCACAGGTTGACGACCATAAAGTAGACTGTCCCTAAGAGGTGATATGAAACACAGTACGCATTTAAACAATTATATACGTAAATCTGTCTAAGATTAAATTGGTATAGTTACTTAGTCATATAGACAAAAGGTATTTATGAATATACCAAGTTGTGGCATACCTATCTTTTTCATCTTTTATTTGAGTCAATTCTCTTCCTCCCATGTCTTTCCCTCTATCTCTGTCATCCCTTTTTTCTAGTCCTTTGGCCCAAGAGGGCCCTGAGGAGAAAGGAGGGGCAACATGTAGGCGATTCCATGGATCATGTGGGTTCCCCAGTCCTCCTACTGCACTTGCAGAGGATTCTGCCTTATGGCCAAAAACTGAACTAGCACCTAAACCGAAAAGAACACAGAAAATGGGTCAATACATGGAAACATGTTGAACCAAGATACGTTTCCTTAAGCATGTCAATATTTTGACCTACCTAGTGAAGGGCTACCCAGTCCCCCAAAGGCACCAGCACCCAGTGCTCCCAACGGTGGAAAGGGGGGTGAGCGGCCATATGGATCTGTAATGCACAACAGCCCACATCAGGATTGATTATGCCGGTCTCAGTCACACACTTATTGCTAACAGAGTACTACACAAAAATGGCCAAATTTAGCTGCTTGCTTTGGAGAGTACATTTATTTTACGCCCAGATTTATGTTTGCTGCCACTCAACAACTTGAAGAGCTTGATTACCTTTCCTGTATTATAATATATTAGAAAACTAGGCTAGGGTACAGTTAAGCTCATACTCAGCTCACTCATCCAATCTCTTACCCAGATGTGTTGCTGGGGTGAGGAAAGAGGAGTGGGGCGTTGATGGAGGGATGAAGGAAGTGGAGGACGGATTGACTCCACCTGAGAAGACACAGGGGTCAACTCAAATAAAATATTTATTTAACACCCTTTAATGGAGTACCACTGAGTGTTTATTTCATTCAATGTTTAACACTCTGATGTTAGATCCTCTCCAAGCCATCTGATAAAACAGCAACTAAGTTGCATGTGTATGTGAGACAGCATAGTTTTATGTATTGTTTAAAGCCAAGTCAACTGTCTGTATCCTAGTTATTACAAGTTGTAATAATAGCCTCAAATGAAGAATAGGATACATCCTCTTGTGTGAGTGTGGATAAGGAGTCTCTGTTGGGAAACATAGGTATTCAAAAGAAATACACATACTAGCAGCTGCAAAGAGACTGCCAGATCTAGTGAGATCATGGGTTGGAGGCAGAGGACCTCCAAGTGCTCCAAGACTGCCTATTCCTCCAATACCGCCAGGGCCAGGGAGACGGGGTAGCGAATCATTACGTAATTCCAGCTTTTGAGGATCTGCGTGCATCAACTGGAAGAGTTCAAAGCATGAGGCATCAATATAAAGCGATTTGCTAGCAACAATTCAGAACAGTAATATCAGAATACCAATATGCTTTTGAGACATATTCCACTAAGGAGACAAACAAAGAGAACGGGCAAAATAAATGAACAAACCTTAACTTTCTCCTGATGCCTCAAAATCATCCAGGCCACACGCACATGCATAGCACACCATTTTCCAGGCTTCTGCAGTGTTGTAAGAAAGTGTGAATGCTATTTATCAAAAATAAACTACATAATTTTATTTTATTTTTATTTTTTTTAAACGACAGTTTGATGGACAGAGAAGTCATACTTACGTTACTGACTTTCAATGATGGTGCAAACGGGTCCGTTATCTGTGGAAATAAAATTAGAATTATCTCATCTAACATTAAATGGTGTGTCAATTTACTACAAATCAGACAGACAGACAGCATGGTAACACATTAGAAATACAATACCCTAGGGTCTTTAGGTTGGAGGTGGGGAGGCACAACTCCCAAGCGAGCAGGCATATCTGGAGCAGTTCCCTGGAGGGCAACAAGCTATCACAAGACACCGTTGTAAACCGTTACAAGTACCAATACTTCTAACTGCATGCATTAATTTTAATGTTTCATAAACTGTATATAATAAAAGGATACAGTTTTTTAATCAAGTTATTGTGTAAAAAATTTTTTTAAACCATAATACATAAATAAAATTAAGTTTACATAATTTTTTTTGGTTGACTGTGATATTAAAAAAAATAATAATAATTAAGCTTATTTAAAGCTAATTAAAGCTATTGTTAAAATAAGGCAGTGGTCAATTACTTACCTTGGGTTGAAAGGCTCCTTGCAAGGAACTAAATGGTCCAGTGGGGGGAAGTACAGGCTGGATTCCAGGCACAGGTGGTGGGTACTGAGGAAAATACTTGTAGCAAAATAATACAATTTCAGAGAAATGCCACTCCATATCCAGACAGGAGAAAATACGAGTTCAACGTCTTAGTGATGGGAAGTTCAGATCATTTTACTGACTCGGATCTTCGAATCTCATTCAGCAAAATAAACAAATCTTTTTTTCGAGTCATTTCGTTCATTTCAGCAGAATATAATTAAAATGATACTTGTTAAATTCTCCAACACATCTAGTACTTAATAAACTATAAAATTATAGGCTAATGCAACCAAGGCCGAATTATGAGAAACAGAAATTATTAATTAATAGCTTAGCTGGGTCTTCAGGCTATGCAGTCTGTTAGTTCACCACACCTCCAAATCTGACTCGTTCTTTCTTTTGTCACGTCTGTTCCCAAGAAACAGAAATGATCAGTTCATCTCTTGAGTCTTCGGGTTCGAGTCGTTCGTTCATCCTGTTTCCGGTACTGCATGCTGCATTACCTATATGGCGGTCACCGGAAGAATGAACGACTCGAGATGTGAACTAATCATTTCTGTTTCCTGTACAGAACCTATGGGGATGTTGCAGTGCATGCACGGTCAAAAATGAACGAATCACTCTCTGAGACAACTCGTTGTTCCCGAGTCATATTAAAGATTCTTTTAAAATGAACGAATCGTTCATGAACGACACATCACTACAACGTCTTTGTTAACTATTCAGATATCATATGTTGCAGCTTTTGTTAACTGATAATGGTGTCATGTTCACTCCAAAAGCAGAAAACTTACTGGGTGTCGAAAGAGACTGTCTATCTTGCCTGTGAATTTCTCAAACTAGAAAAGAAATTAAATATTTTGTTAATGATATATTAATCTTACTCACAACAAGAGTGCAAAAAAAAAAAAAGTATCAACAAGAACTATTCTGAAATGAGTCACTGGCACTTGTGGCCTCCTCACCATTGGAGGAGCTGTAGCAGGTGGGTGCAGAAAGTGTTGGTGAGTGTGGGTGTGCTGGTGCTGATGGTTGTGCTGATGGAATTGGTAGGCCATTGGTGGGATAGAGGTCTGAGCCTGCCCTGTCCTACTGGAGCTCCCAGAGCTGGAGGAGGAAACGGAGGCGCTGCCTGATGCTGAGCTAGCACTCACTCCAGCACCGCTCCCAGAGGCTCTGCCTTCCCGCTCTGCGCCTTGAGAAGCCAAGAAGTGCGAATTCAGCTCCTGCCGGAGCAGCTCCGGATCTATATGAATCAGAGAACAAGCAATTTAATTATCTACAAAAGAGAAAAAACTTAATCACTGAATTCACCTATGAAGAACATCCGAGTAACTGTACGATTTAGTCTTTTTAGTTGTGTGCACAAAAGTGGAGTGAAATGTACCTGCTGAAGAGCGAGGGGACACCTGCAGAAGAGGAGGAGGTGGAGGGAGACCAGGCGGAGGGGTGAAGAGAGCACCAGGGCTTGGGCGTGATGAAGGCCGCAGCACACCAGATGGCCCAGATGGGCCTCGGCCTGCAGACACACTAGTGGGCACACTAGAGGGAGTGGGCGGTCGAATTGATGAGGAAGGGGTGGATGAAGGTGGAGGCTTAACTGGGGTACTGTTCCTGAATTTTTTTTTTTTTTTTTTTTTTTTTTTTTTTTTTTTAAATAAAATAAAATACACAGCATACCAAAGTTAGGGGAGAATGATTGATTCAGTGACATTTCAAGTACTTCTGTAAGGAAATACTCTAGCACACTGGCAAATACAGTTTGTCTTACTACTCACGTAGTTAATTCTGTCCCTAGTTTTAATCATTTTATTTTTGTTACAGTAAACATTGAAGCTTGGCACTGAACTTCACTGACCTGTTGTTGGTACCCATGCCATAGACACCTTGTGAGCGGCCAGGGAAGGAGAAGAACGATTTCGATTTATGTTGTGAGGGGCTGCAATCATGGCGGTGGTGTGGTGCAGCATTTCCATTTTGCTCGGCCAGTGAGGTGGAGACAGAGGCAGGAGAACGGGGCAACAGAAGTGAGGATGAGGTAGAGGTGGCATCAGGGTATGGCAGCTCCAGACTCCTCTCCTGACTACGCTCCAGGCCAGAGACTCGGGGAGTCACTGACAGACGAGGTGGCCCACTGTTTGAAGGCAACAGAGCGCAGCCATTGCTCACAGTAGAGGCCAAAGTTACTGGGTTGGAGGACACTGCAGGAAAGATACAAAATGTTTTATCATAAGCTCGTCTCTACCAAGAAATAGATACAATCTCATGGCAGTAATAAAATTTTGAAGACAAAAGTTTCTATGCATGTTAGGGCATCTATATAGTCCAAAAATAACAGTTTTGTAAACAAAACGATCATATAGCAATGCTATTATATAACAAAAACAATATTACACACCACGGGCCTTCCTAAAAAGTGCTGGACTCCAGGTTTTATTTAGTGATTGCTAATTATAATGGTTAAAAACCATTAGATTTTTGGAAGATTTCAGAAAGCGATATGTAACTACTAAGGTGTATTGCTGGTAAATTAAAGGCTGATTTATTTATATTTTTGCTGGAGGAACACATCCACTTCCAAGGCTGGACTATTTACATAGTGTCATGCAATTTTGCATGTCATTTCTAATGTATAAGTTGACTGGCTTTCACATGCAATTTTTGATGATAAATTCACACAGTATACAAGTGGTTTTAGCATCTAATGTAATTATACAATGAACTAGAGTTCAAAATAGAAAGATATATACCTTCTCTAGTGCTAACGGTGAATGTAGGCTCCATATCATTGTCAGAAGCCTGAGGCAAAACAACAAACAAAAAAACAAATGTTAAGTGATATTCATTCAAATTTAGTTAATGCCCCCAAATTATCAATACAAAAGAAATGACTCACCTTATCCCCCGACTCGCTCTCTGCATCACACTGAGAACAAAGTGACAAAGACAATATTGGCATGCTCGGTTTTAGTATGATCATGTGTAAAACATATCTATACACACACAATCTGTATTCTTAATTAAAAGTACAAAAATATTTACAAAGCCTATAAAAAGAGACATTCTTACAATGTATCCTGTCTCCATGAGGTTTCCTGACACCTATAACACAATTCACAAATGTTGGTTGCAGATGAAATGGTTTTTTTTTTAAGAAGCAGCAGCAAAAGGCAATAACATTTTTGGTATTCAACATCACTTAAACAAAATATATATTATCTGATGAATCATAGTTAATCATAGTTTGGCAGTGATGGCCAAGAGAAAAGCAAACAATAAACAAGACCAACTTACATGCTGAACCTGAACATCAACTGAAGTACTAATATCTGACAAACTGATATTATAACTAATTAGAATTATGACGAAACTCTGTCCTGCACCTTGGCCTCTCTCTTTTTCTTCTCATTTCTACGCTTCTCCCAGCTACTGGTGGTGTAAGTAGCCGGAGCTCCTTCCTCTGGCTCTGTGAGCGGCCCTCCGTTCTCATCCAGGCCTCGCTTCCTTTTGCTCCCTCTCTCCATAAACATACCAGCTCGCTCTGGCGGCTTCAGAGAACAATCCATCTTTTATAATGCAAATGCAGAAAATAAACAAGATATAACATTACTAAAATGACCCCCCCCCCCACCCGTGTATTATGTAAAATAATTAACTACAAAAATCTCTGTTGCGCAAATTGCCCAAAAACCACAGCTTACAGAAAAGCAAATAAATCACCCAAAGTTTTACAAACAGCATAAACAGACTAAACGGATCAAATTACTACATCCCACTTTCTTACAATGTATACCAAATAACTGCATTTTGGAAACTGAGTATAATCACACATACCTCCAAAGCCTCCAGACTTATAAAGCTGGCTATGGCAAATCCATCGATGATATCTTCCTCACAAGACACAGATTCCCGCTTCCTCCGACGTGGAGGCCGGTGTCTGGCACCAGGAAAAACGGGCCGACATTCTCCGTTACTAGCACCAAGGAGGGAGTCTCTGCAACGTTCTTGCTCTGAGCCTGAGGAAGGTGACGAGGCCCCAAGGTCCGCTCTCCTCCTGCGTCGCTCTCTATCACGCTGAGAACGGGAGCGACGGCTCTGTCTCAACCCTCCGCTTCGACTCGGCCCGTCCATGTCAAAGCAAACCCTACACAGTCCGTACAAAAGGCACTAAAACCTTGGTCCACAGAGGGACCTTACTTTTACTGAGGGAAACCAACACCTCCTGGACCAACGTAGGTGGAGTTAATATGTCTGCTTACAGCTTTGTGGCCATTGAAGAATGCATGCCATCAGCACACCTCTGTCTGATGAGGGTTGATTGAGAATGTGTTTTCCATAAAAACAGGCTGTTGTATACTTCAAGCTATTTCCTTTCACATTACTGTCTTTGTGTCAAGACATTGTGCGTTTCATCTAGAGGAAAATACAAGATTTTATTAGTAACCTATACACACATTTACAGAGCAATAACACAATATATGGCTACATAGAAAACTACATTTTAGAAAACATTCAGGCAGCTTTTGGAGAAAGAAAACGATAGCCAAGACGCAAATGAACAGCTATATAAACAAAGCCAAAAGACGAACTTTTATATGGCTATATCTGAGCATTTCAATATTCATGGTTTCTAACAGTATTAGGCAGTAGCTATAAAGTCTTGAGAAATATGGTACGAGATAATTAAATCAACAAGATCATTAAATATTTGTTATTTAGCTGGCTATCTTAAAATTGACAGCTAAGCTTCAGGATAGACGAGACGAACATCACATTTTAGTGCAGTTGTGGTTTTACAAGCAGAAAAGGGGTACACGAAAGTTAATTCTTAAATCAACTGAACAACAATGACTGAATAAACAAGCACCCTTAATAAACTCGCTAGCTATCCAACCGGTGACGATGGTTAGTTAGTTAGTTAACTAGCCTGTTAACTGGCCTAGCAAGCTTGCTACCTACAAAAATGACGGTAAGGTAATTAACATATTTCTAGCTTACTACTTGTTCCTATTGAGAATTTCCTGTGTAAACATCGCCTTTAAAATCTAATACCGTTTTACAACGCGGTGTTCGATCTGAACAAAAATCACAATAATGTCTAAACGGTTGTGCATCTTTCTGACAAAATGACTGAAACAGCTGGATAGGAGGTCAATACAGTTTAGCTATTTGCTAACTACGCTATCCCATTACGCTAGCTTAAGTTGTTTGCTAATCAGCTAAAATTACACCACACACTTGCCTAAGCATCGATGACAGGCATACGATGACCAGGTTAGCTAAAACAGCACATAATTCAACTAACTCAACCAAATCCTCAACATCGAAGCACAGCGAAGCTGTTTGATTTGTTAAAAATACAAACCATACTAAACTAACCTTAGCTATGCTAACTACGCTAGCGTTCCTTTGACGAGCAAGAGAGAAAGGTGAATTCGTCTGAGCCACTGGTTGAAAATCGCTTCTCTTTTCGTGACTGTTTACCATGTATGCATGTATTAAACGTAAACAAAACCTCGCTCGTTCTGTTTACATTAGTATTAGCGTAACACAATGCGATTCAGATACCACCCACCACTCAAAAGGTGCCGATGCGAATGATCGTTCTCTTCGAGCTTCTGCTCGGTCGGTCCGGTCTCCATTAGACGACAGTGGTGTAGGCCCCGAAGCCTCGGGCTCGATTTACACGGACATGCAGTTTCAGCGTCAGCGCCCGTAACGCAGGCCAGCCTCCTCCTTCCGCGGCCCACTGTCTAATCTACTCAGTCCGGGAAAGTTCAATTATCTTCCTGTTTGCGCAGTTGAAATAAATATTATCTCTCGAGTGTGGTCTTTAAATGAATTCATAAAACGCTGCAATAAATCCCGATCGTCAAAATCAGATAAATATATACATGTTTTTTCATGGTAGCTGAAAAGCTGGTAATAACGTGAATCCTGGGTGGATAACGCTACAGTGAAACTGCATTGTGTGCTTCAATCGATTTTTTTTTTTTTTTTTTTTTTTTTTTTCCTCTATGATTCACGGACAGCCGTGTATAACTAATAGCAAAGCAGCACTGCCGCCTATTGGTACGAAAGAGAAGATGGTGTAACATAAAAGTCACTGCTGCTATATATATTATTATATTATTATTAATATATGATTTTTCTGTTCCTATAAACATTCTTTATAACATAAGCATATAAACATTCATCGTGCCATTGGACTGTCTGCTTTGTATGAATGTAGAAATGAATATTCACACATTATCACCAGGTTTTACTTTTGTTATATTAGCGGTTTTTGTGTGAAAACATGCAACTAAATTGTATTAATTTGTTTCGTTATGTGAGTGTACAACATTGCTAAAACAATAAGGTTTCTTACGTTAATTTATTCAATGCCAAAAGAACAAGAGGTAATGAACAATGCTTTTATTTTTGTTTTTTGTTTTGTTTGTTCCAGAAGGTTTATGTTTAAAGTCATTTATAAAATGTAGAAAATAGGGTTTACAAAGACCCATTTTCTTCTTGTGTATATGACATTTAGCCTACCTGATAAAATAAATAAGTGCACAATGTATTGTTGTTTACATTCCAAAATGTCATTTTGAAAATAAAAAAGGCACATCAAATACATACATTTCTATCACACATCCCAGTCTTCTATTAATATAAGTTTCTAAATCCTTCCAATATTATATTGAGTGAATAAAATAACAAAAACAAATGCACTATTGTTTATTTTTCCAATCCACAAAATTCACATTTATATGAAATGTTCAGCTTAAATCTTTCCAAAAACATGCTTTGCTGGATAAATCCTATGCAGTATTTAGTAAGACCCTACTTAATTTTGTTATTGATACAACATTTATTTTGCATTTTCCACACTTTTGTCCAATATAAGACCAAAGAAGACCAAAGAAATCTTGCTGCAGAAAATGAAACAGAGCAAAGAGCATTTATTGTGACCTTATTGCTACATTGATGTTTTAAAACATCAACATTATCAGTATAAATATGTTCACAACAAAATCGTCAGTGTTGATTCCTACTGAACTAGAGTCCATTAAAAGTAACATGACACTCTTTGGAAGTGATTTGTTTTTTAATAGTATGCCTTTGTTGTTCCATATGAAACTGAACTGTGTGGTGAGAAATTTGGCTTCTTTATGGAAATTGGGCAATTTGACAACAAACACTAAGGAGTTTTAAACCACTCTACGTACATCCGATGACGTAATGGGAACCGATTACATGCGGAAGTAAAAGAAGGAAAACAAACGAGCCATTATTCGCAGTTTAGGGACAGTAAGAGAAACCGGCCTCTGGTTTGACAGGTTAAGCATCAGTCTGCTGGACATTACGACCGAAAACATCAACAACAACAACAATAATAAAGGTAAACTCTAAAGTAATATATTTTTCTAAGTGCTTCACGGTTTACGTCAAGTTCATGTCTTATTTACCGTTAGCAAGTTTGCTAGCAATTTGCTGGCTAGTTCTATTTTTTATCTAAGTTGCTAGCTATCTGACCTGAACTGGTAAGACTCGACATTTATTTATAATATTTGTAACTCGTTTACATGACGGTCCAGTATTTGTACAAAAAGTAAATTTAAAAATATGAATGCCACGTTCATTCAGAAAGTATTTCTCGTCCTTAATGTTAGCTGATTATGTAAATACACGCTAAATAGCAGTTGCTCCATGAATTATATTGAACTATGTTTTATACCGTGAGACGGTCGTTTTATTCGATTAACATGTTGGATGTAGAGTTGCACCCATCCTTCGAGTGCGACATGTGATGGAATACTTCCATGGTCTATAAATCTGATTCAGACAAATTATCCAATTAATACTACCCTTGAACGCATACACGGTATTGTCATTTGTGCGCATGAAGGTGTGCTTTGGGGTTGTTTTTTTTTAATGACGTCAGAACAAGATCTAATCTGAGTCACTCTTTAGGCTGGGTTCTCATGTGATTACCCAGAACACCTTGGGCATGGTCTCACCAGTGACTGATATTTGTCTTCATTTAAATCAGATTTTGGAAATTTAGTTGGTTTTGAATGATAAACTAGACATATGCAATTTTGTTTCATTATTAGATGGAGTTCTTATTTGGGCGGAGAAAGACCCCAGAGGAGATGCTAAGACAGAACCAGAGAGCACTGAACAGAGCCATGAGAGAACTAGACAGAGAACGCCAGAGGATGGAACAGCAGGAAAAGAAAATCATAGCTGATATTAAGAAAATGGCAAAACAGGGACAGATGGTTGTCACATTAATATAATCACATTTACACACTGTCATAATTAACCATGATGTACTATACAATATATATATATAATATAATATTTCATACATCTTGATTGGTCCAGGATGCTGTTAAGATCATGGCTAAGGACTTGGTTCGCACCAGGAGATATGTAAAGAAGTTCATCATGATGAGAGCCAATATCCAAGCAGTCAGTCTTAAAATCCAAACCCTCAAATCAAACAACAGCATGGCACAGGCCATGAAGGGAGTCACCAAAGCCATGGCCACAATGAACAGACAGGTTAGAAATCTCAAATAAACAAATTCATGATTTCTCTTTTCTAAAGAATGGAGGTAACTGTGAAACATCTAAGTGTGTTTCATCTAACACCAAACTGTGAAACATCTACACATGTTGTATAATTTATTATGACTAATATGTAAAGCAGAATTTTGACATTTCAATTAATACATATTACATGCCAAACACAGAGATTTTTATACAACTGAATTAAAAACACAAAATGCCAGATGGTGTGTTATGTTTCACAGTACAGTATTGTATGATATGATGTATATTAAGTTTAGAACCTGATATGACCATAATGTAATGTAAAATTACACATTTTCCATGTGTTTACTGTTATTTCAACACATTATCAAAACAACCTCACCATCACACCAGGCCTATCTCATAAAGCAGGATTGATTGGTTACCTAGCTATCTGAGCTTAGCTTGAAATGTTAGATCTTACCCTGGATTTCTTGCCTTACAACAATGGTTGTACTTTATTGCATTACATGGTAACATGTGCTGAATTTCATATCAGGTCTTTAACTGCTTTTAAGGCATGATGTTGCTAATTCCACTCCACTTGTTATTGCTCTCACTTGTTTTCTCAGTCTAAAAGATTTTTCTATGAATCATATGACATTTTTGACACCAAGAATCTCAGCAAATCATAGCTAAGCACGTTACAAGGTGGTTGTAACCGTCTGTACAAAATAACTTTTAAAGAACATGTCCACATTGTACATTTTTCAGGTAATTATCAATAATTAAGTTGCTAATCAGAGGTATGATTTTAAAATGGGATTCCCAAGAGTGATTGGTGCTATAGACTGCACTCACATTCCAGCCACCAGTCAGACTATTTCCTTGTACACTTTTGAGGTATACCCCAACCATCCCTGACCACCCAGGTGGCAGAATTAACTTTTTTTTTAATGGGAAAAAAAAACATTGCTCTTTGCTAGAATCAACTGTGATTGCATTTGTTATTGCAGTTGTATCCACTTAACAAAACCTGCTTTGTGAGACAGGCCCTAGTATGCAAAATAAAGTATTTTGGAATAAAGCCTAATATTTTCAGAATTGACTAAAATCACTGAAATGTCTTTAACACAGTTAAAGTTGCCACAAATTCAGAAAATCATGATGGAGTTTGAGCGCCAAAGTGAAATTATGGACATGAAGGAAGAAATGATGAATGATGCAATTGATGATGCAATGGGAGATGAGGATGATGAAGAGGAAAGGTAGGATCATATCTTTTATAAGAACTGACTGAAGTATGAATCTGCATGCATGAAATTGCTATATTACCCTTATTTTATTTTGCTTTTTAGTGACGCTGTGGTTTCCCAAGTGCTGGATGAGTTGGGTCTGAATCTTTCAGATGAACTCTCAAGTATGTAAACTACACACTAACTGTATATCATTATTATATACATATCGAGATGTCAGTTGTAATCAGTTATTTTAAACGTCTGCGTGTTTTCACACAGACCTGCCATCTACTGGGGGGAGTCTTTCAGTTGCTGCTGGGAAGAAAGCCGAGCCACAGCCAGCTTTGGCAGATGCAGATGCTGACCTGGAGGAAAGACTAAATAACCTCAGGAGAGACTGAGGGAGACACATCGTTGGGTTATGGCTTTAGGGTGGAAATGTGCATAAGGTTTTCTAACAGCTTACATGGTGTTCAGAGATTAAATCAGAGGACAGATGGACACTGCAGTATTTGGATGCAGTGTCTGTTGTGTTTTTCCCCTCTTTGTTTTAGGCATTCTTATGTGAATGCTTGTATTCTTTTTTTTTTTTTTTCTACTGTAACTATGCTGTATGTTATGCTACCAAACAAGTGCTCAAAACAAAGATTTTGATCCTTAAACAGTTTTCAGCACCTTGCTGGAACTAGCTGAGGCATAAACACTAAAAAGTACTTTAAGAAACAAACAAAAATAAAGCTATACAATTGGTTGTTTAGTTAGTGAAATAAATATTAATAAAGCTGTTATTTTATATGCCACATCACAGTAATATCATTGTGGTTTTATTACAGAAGTATAATTCTTGCAAGCCTTGTTTAAACTTTGATCTGGTTTGAGGTCACCATCAGAAAATCCTTTTGCTACATTTTCCTAAATGTTTCACACATGTAATGGGCCCATTGGGTTTTATGTATCTAAAATGATCTAAACTGATTCTTAATTTCTCTAAAAAAAAAAAATAATAAAAAAAAAAAAGAATAAATAATTTAATTGGGGGAAAAAGTGCTTAGACAAACAAATGATTGGTGTACTTTAGTAATGTATTTATCTATAGGTAAATGAAAGATGTTTTGCCTTGTTTTTCTTTCTTAATAAATATTTTTCACATACTGAAATAATGATATACTGAAAGCAAATCGATGACTGAATGTTACACTCCACTATAATGATGCAATTTAACAACAAAGAGGCTGAAAATGTTCTGGCCAAGGCAGTGTTTTAAAATACACCCGGCTAATGATTCATTGATAGGGATGTATGGCTATCACTATGCTAAAAGTTGCGATTTCTAAAAAGTCCTGTTTCTAAAAGGTTAATACAGAACTGTTGATTAAATTGCTTACAAACTTTTTTAAAGTCATTTCACAGTAGTAGTAGTAGTAGTAGTACATAGAGTAGTGATTGCAGATTTATGTACACTGAAATATAGGGAGTACTGAGTTGTTCCAAAAATGTTTCAGGGTACAATCATGAAATGAGGCAGAATTACAGAAAATGACAAACCTCTATTTTCTGAATTTAGATACTGAAAGAAAGACAAATACAAAATGAGTTGTCTTTGTATATATTTTTTTGCAAAGCAATTTGCTTCAGTGAACTACACTGATCTTAATACTCAAACATAAAACAGCTACTTGATGAGAAAGCATGAATAGAGGCCATTTTAGACCAAAGCATGCTGAACAACTAAAGATCTAGACCTTCAGTATAAGCTCACAAATAAGGACTACTCTGAAATATTTGCTACAAGACAAAAGCACACACTTGTTATTTAACTTCAAATTTTTGATGGTTAAAGGTTTTTAATGGAATAGAAATTCAGTACAATTTGTCAATCATGCATTCTAAAATTTTTATTCAGATTTTGAGGACATTAGGCTTTCATTCATTTTCACTGTTTTGATTTGCACTCCCCATTCCTCTTTTATGGTGCATGTTAATAGAAGGTGTACATTTTAGCACTGTGTAATTCAAAAGTCTGTTGTATGCAGACTATAACCATTTTAGGTGTTGCATGCAACATATGCATCAGATGCACAATATCCACAAGGTGAAAGCATTGCTTGAAGCACTGCCCCATAATACCATTTATATAAAAATAGAACAGGACCAGAACTATTTTATACAGAGCTCAATTGAAACTAAACACAATATGTGTTTTAAAAAGAAAATACAGGGCATTCTAATGATGGGTTTGTCCTAAAGAGTAGTAACATAAATAGATCTGCAATACAGCCATTTTCACAATGTCAAATGGCATTTTATTGCAGTTTAACTGTAAACCCACACAAATCCATCAAGTTGATCAAGTATCCTGCAGCATTCAACATTCAGCTTGTGCACTCAACTTGTGCAAGACTGCCTTATTTCCGACAGGTCCTATGAGGAGTTTGTTTTTTCTGATTTTCTATACGGCACCGACTTCTTTCATCAAGCCACGGCAGCTCAAAGTTCCTTAGGGAGTGAGAGTAAAAAAGAGAGGGGAAAAATTTTATATATATTACACACACACACACACACACATACACACATACACACATACACACATACACACATACACACACTACATTAAGGCAACGATAGCACATAAGATCAGACTGTAAGAAAGTTCTGTAACTGCTAATAGAACTTGAGGTACTTACTGTGGAGTCAGCTTGGGTAAAGGGCGACCAAACGCCACAACTGGCAGAAAAGGTGTTATAACAACTGACTCCACTGTCGGAGAAAAATTTTGTTTAGAAAACATTTGCGATCACTGAAAACACGAAATACCAAATGAAAACATGCTAGCATGCATATTAGAAGGCTTCAAACTAAAGCACAGAACATACCATCATCAGAATCAGGGTAAAATGAGGAAATCTCTGGTTCACTCTCCTGAATATTTAGTTTCCTTTTTTCCATGCGCTGCTGCAGCCGTTGAAGCATGCGCTGCTCCCGTATCCTCTGAATGTCCCATCTGATGTGAGGAAAAAAAAAAAAAAAGTCCAGTCAATGCCAAGAATAAACATTTAAGAAGACAAGTCAGACTACTCAGGATCCTATAAATAAATAAATAAATAAATAAATAAATCTATACATTAATTCATACATACTGCAGATCTACCCTTACCTTTTCCTTCTCTTCTCATCCAGCTCCAGCTTGGAGTGGCGTTTCAGAAACACCCCATCCTCAAGATTCTGTAGTTAATTGACAAATAACATACTACCTTCAGATACATGTGTTTAGGAATTATGATCCAACATGATTGGTATGCACTGTAATGGCAATGCAATGGGGGGGGGACGACGACACTAGAGACAGACATTATCTCACCTCTGAAATATCTAAAGCATCATCGTCCCTCAAAGGCTCGATGCTGTTTTCCCGCCAGGATGGAACTGTGCAAAAGGTTTAAGCATACATACTTATTTAACAACACCAACCAACTTGTCCAGAAATATAAAGGAAATCACTGCATCTGAAGCACTCACTGGCAACATCGTCCTCTTTCTTGGGGGACACCTCACAGAGGGGGGAGACAGGAGGTTGGTGCCAGCAGCACAGGTACATTTCTGTTGTCGTCATGTATGGAAGGTCTTCATTTTCACAGCTCTCTTCTGCATCTGCTGTTTCTGTCGGACCCGATGACCTCCCCGATGTCGTCTCAGGGGTCTCTTTGTTTCGCAGCTCCCTCTGACATGGTGAGGCTGCACCAGTGTCAGACTTCTGGGGGGTTAACCTTGAAGACTTGCCCTGTGACCTCTGTATTTTGGAATCCAAGAAGCCACATTTCCTAAACAGAATATAAATGCAAATAATACATCAACCTAGAAAGTGAAACTTGACAGAACACTCATAAGGCACTGCTTTTTAAAAAAAAAAAAGTTTTTTTTTGTTTGTGTGTTTTTTTTTTGTTTTTTTGTTTTTTGTTACCTCTTTTGCACTTTGCTGCTTCGACTAAAAGGGGTTTTAGGTGTGGGGGTCTGTGGGCTGTCTCCTACATCTGAATCCCAGAAGTCATCAGTGTCTGGGACCCATCTCTCTAAAGGCTGAAAGAGACGCTTATCACGTGGTTCCTTACTCATCAACTGTAAACGCCGTTCCATCCTCTCGATCCGTGCAAGAAGCTGTGTGAGACAGTTGCATCCAAAAAAATCCTTGTTAATGAAATGCTTGTTCTAACTTTCAGAGGCCAGGGTATATGAGCTTAATTTATAAAAAATAAATAAATAAATAAAATAAAAATAAATAAATAAAATAAAATAAAAAAGCCACCACATACCGTGTCTCTGTCTGCTTTTAACTCATCTATCTCCTTGTCCTTAGACTGCAGTTGCTGCTGCTGTTGCTCGATCAGGTCCAGCTGAAGCAAAAGTAGCTGATGAAGACAGTTGGCTTGTGAACTAGGATGGCTTGAGGTCTTCCTCATGTTTCGTTTGCCTTCTGTGTGTTCGTGTGATGCCACGCCGTGAGCCCCCATAGTTTCAAACCCCTTTGTGCTGTCCTCGCCACCAGAATCTCTGGAATTGTGGGAATTCATTGAAACAAAATCTGCTTTATTATCAGTAGCACTGGTTTGTCCAAGTGGAGTTTTGCTTTTAATAGGGGTTCCTTCGCCCCCCATTGGTTTGGTTTGAGACGCTGATTTGTCTGTGCTCTCAGAGCTGGTCCCAGAAGCACCAGCTTTGTTTTGTCCCACCGGCAATAAAGGCCGAGCCGCTTTCCCACCGAGATCCTTGGCCAGGTTTCTTGATTTAACAAAACGCTGCCCCGCGTCCTTGAGAGTGATACCAACAGAGTCATGCGTTTCTGTCAGCAAGGTGTGGGAATTTCTCGGTACACCAATCGTGTGTCCTTTTGACAAGTAAAAACTCTTCGATTCGGAGCGCAATCCCACGTTTGAGATGGACTCAGTCCGCATATTCATGACGAAAACAAGCTACAGAATGAACCATAGCTCCAACATCTAAAGTTTTAAACGTCTTTATCTTACTAATCAGTCAGGTGCAACCTTAGCAAAACGACACGCTGTAAAATACAAATAAATGGAACGTCACACCTAAATCCCCCAGAAAACAACGCTGCAAATCCGTCATGATGCTGTTGAACACAGCCCTGCAAGCTTGCTAATTAGCTTAGTTGCTAAAAATCTAGCCGCTTCCCATGCATAAACAACCACTACAGGACTAACACTCTTCGATAATAAACCAAGACGCGCAAAATATTTTGCTCCAGAAGCAACTCAGCGCTTGACTAACTGTTACTCGCCTCCATTTTGATCCGCAATACCGGGCAACTAGCTGCTGTGCTACTAAATTGCTAGCTAGCTAACCGAAGAGAGTGGAAAACAATAACAATCACTTCCAACAGATTGTGGGTTAATACCCACTGAATTTAGTGCTCCGATTTAACGTTGGTGTTGAACTGTCACGGTTTATTCCACTCGCGTTCCTCGTTGGCAGAAAAAATTATAATGTTTACAATGATGGCATACTTTACTTTTACTACTATCCCCCATTTTCTGGCGTGATCCTGAGCACCATGTTGTTCATACGTTCGATTTAAAAACCGAACACTGCGCATGCGCCCAGTCGAGGCGTATTTACAACAGTTAGCAGGCGGAGTTTAGCAGCCTAGTTCGGCTGCTAGCCAATTTGGCGGGGATCATTTTTTAGTTTTACGTCTCACATCGAGGGACGACACTATGCACATACTGCGTTTTTACTGGATTATATAATTAAAATTATACATGGACCCCGTTTTCTTTTACGAGACCTCAAAAGACCTACAGGGATTAAAACCTAAAACATGATTAGTGTTAGACTATGTTGACAATGTTAAGTTTTGGTGGTGTTAAGGCTTTTTTGGAGGATTCTGGGGAGATGCTGTTGGAGGGAACATTAAGTCCATATTTTTGCTTTGCTAGGAAAGGAAAAAGAAATGCAAGAGAACCGATTACTGGATAGTGTGGGGAAAAGCAACCTACAAATTGACCGTAGAGCCAGTATTATAAGACTTCACAGACATTCAGTCACCTTTTATAATATCATCTGACTACACGGTGCATTAGTTTTTTCAGTATTGTGCAACTGCACAAGGTGTTTTTGATTAAGCTTTTCATATTACAACCCACAGTGGGAATTACAGTGCAGTGCAACATCCATCCATCCATTTTCTATAGTGCATATCTTACAGGGTCACAGGGAACCTGGAGCTTATCCCAGAGAGCATCGGGCACAGGGCAGGGTACACCCTGGACGGGGTGCCAATCCATCGCAGGGCACAATCACAAACACATTCACACATCCATTCATACACTATGGACACTTTGGATATGCATGTCTGGGAGGAAACCAGAGTACCCAGAGGAAATTCTCAACCATCTGAGTGAGCGATAATGGGGAGAACATGCAAACTCTGTACACATAGGCTCACGCCAACCCTGGAGGTGTGAGGCAAATGTGCAAACCACTAAGCAACCGTGCATACAGTGCAACAGTTAATATAAATTATTGCTCACTCAGATGGCTGAGGCCAGACTTTTCAGAATAGGCTGAGACCAATACCCAGAGTCTAGCTTTCAAATGATGACCAAAATGTAATGGTTTAAATATAAATGTCTAATAGTTCCACACAAGGGGCCTAATTTATACATTTTGTTAGTAAAGAAAAAAAAAAGTTAGTTTTGGAAGTGCTGATTTTCTTTCTTATTTAAATGCATGTTGATCTCCCGTAAAGGGCAAAGCGCATTCTCAACACAGCTCATTCGCATTTAGTGACACCCACAAAACTCCATAAAAGGTCAAGTGCACAGAGGGATGGAAACACAAAATGACTAGTAAAAAATTAATGAAAAAGCAGAAAGGCAGAAGTGGGAGTTATTTTAGACTCACCATTATGCTAATAAAAATATTTAGCAGTGTGACAGTGTAACCTGAAAAGGTCAAATTTTAGATACAGATTACAGAAAAAGTGAGTTAAGTGGGAATCAAGGTGACAAGAAAATGGTGTGACATGAAAATGGAGGAGAAAAAAAAAGATCTACGCTGTATCCAGGAGGAACACCAAGCACATCACACAGGGCAACTGTAACCGGTTAAATTGTTTTATGTATCTCGGCTGAAGTGCTGGATCTGAAGTGTTGCACAACATTAAAAGAAGTAGCAAACAGAACCGATTTATAAACCAGCTTTAAACATCCTTTTCCTAAGCTCGACAATTAAAGTTTCCATCGATATGGGCATTTGTTTTATGGCATACGGCTATGTGCAGACAGAACAGCCTGTCATACTTTTATACAACAGCATTTCTATTGTCATAATTGAATGACTTGTTTTATATATTTGTCTTTGTTTATGGCTTTGTGTTTCTTTATTTTTCATATTCCTTAATTAATGCATATAACATAAAACAACTGGGTTTCACAAAATATTCTCAATGGAATTCTTAGTCCAATTCTTAAACTAGCATGAGGATATATTGTGCATAAATTTACACACACACGGGAGCACAAGTAAGACATTAACTCTTTCCAAATTTAAGGGATTTTCATGAATATCAAATTTATTATGTAAATACTCTTACGAATGCTGTGCTTTTAACTTCAGTCATTAACCAGGTAAGTTCTATCGTGCAATGAATGCATTATGGCCTTTATGTCGCATGAACGGTTTAATGACCATTTCACCTTTGGAAATGTTGGACTAAATGATAATTTTCTACAACACAAAGTATACAGACTTCCATTTATAGTTCAGCTTTTTATACATTTAATCAGCAAACAGAGTAAAGACATGAGAAACAAGCTTATCAGTATTTACACATTCATACTTCTCACGTACTTAAGTGCTTTAATGATGTGGAACTAAATTATTTTTCCAGAGTTTATAGCATTTGGAATGTATAAAAGGCTACTGCAGTTTGTTCTAAAGCAGCCAACTCTTTTATTCCATCACTGCTACAGCACCAAAGCTGCGTAAGGTAGGCCTTAACACATCTTCCTTCAGCAAAAATATACACCATTTGATTTTGACAGAATAAGCATGAGTTAAAAAATATGCTATCATTAATCTGTATATGTAAATGCCTAATGTTGATCTGATTGTCAGTCTGTGTTAGATGAAGATGAAGATACAACTGTTTGCATTGATTTTCCTGGGCTTGGGTGGTATGCTTGCAGTCAGTGCACGGTCAGTTGATGACAGGTAAGACAGAGACATTCTTTTTTTTCCAATATAAAAGTTTTCTGATAGACTATCACTTTATTCTTTGCAAATAATTACTCAACAAAGAAATCCAGAAATTGTATTATTACTATGTGCCACAAATAGTTCAGCAGATGATGACCAAATCCTGGTGCGCCGCTATGCTGAATCCACTCTTGCAAGTGATATCAGTAAAATAATAGACTCCATGGTGCAGAAGAACTTTGTAAACTATCTGCTAAATCAAAGAGAGAAAAGGAGCGAGTATGTATGAGGATATTTATCAAGCCCTAATTTTGTCATTACATTACTCTGGAAATGATTGAAATATAAAATTATGGTATTATTTACTGTCTTTTCTGTAGGCCAAGCGTGATGCCTGAAGACTCAGAAAATGTCTGCAAAGATCTTCTAAAGAAGAAATTTGAGCTGTGGCTTCACAGCAAAGCTGATGGATCCAATTAAGTTTTTTCCTGACAAAAAAGTAAGTACAAAAATGTTATCACCAATATTTTGGTGAGATAAACCAAATATTTAAATAAAATGCATTAAAATAAACGTTGGCTGTTCTGTCTAACAGGAGTCCTTAGTGTTCTGTAGGATATGTTGCTGACAGGCCAGTGGAGAGCAGAGTGAATCCAGTTCTAATTCAAGCAAATAAAATCCTAGTCATGCCTTAAAATTTTTCTAATTGAGTCATGATTTAAAGTATGATTTCCACACTTCTATAATAAAAGCATAATTTGAATCAAAACATATTCTGTCTTAAATTGTATTCTCACACTTCTCCCCATGCTGCGGGGGTTTCCTCCGGGTACTCCGGTTTCCTCCCCCAGTCCAAAGACATGCATGGTATGCTGACTGGCATGTCCAAAGTGTCCGTAGTGTGTGAATGTGTGTGTGATTGTGTGCCCTGCGATGGATTGGCACCTTGTCAAGGGTGTACCCCGCCTTGTGCCCGATGCTTCCTGGGATAGGCTCCAGGTTTCTCCGTGACCCTGAAAAGGATTAAGCGGTATAGAAGATGGATGGATGGATGGATGTATTCTCACACATATTAGTGCACACTTTGAACTTTTAACATGTTAATATTGTTAATCAGCTCTCTAGATGAAAAGACATAAATAAATAAATATCATTATCGCGCAATGCTCTATCCAGCTGTGGCTTCTTTGGGAACTATTTTCGTTGACGGAGCAAAACAAACAAAATGTTTGTCCATATTTGTCCATAGAAACCTTTTAACCAAGAAAACAGAACTACAAGAAACAGGAAAGCGCAACCGAGACTCCCTCCATAAATGTTAAATAAATGTCTCCTAACAAAAACGTCACCACATCGACGATAATATGTTTTACTTTGTTAAACAACACGTTTTTAAATCCGGTTTTTTATTACAGTATGGCGCGTCCGCCGTACAAATCCCCGTGAATGAGTTGTTACTATAGAAACCAATAACGCATTAGAATGAGCGCATTAATATTAACCTATCGTTCAAGTTAGTGCCGGACTTGAATAAAGTTAGTTTGACGTTGGACGTTCAAAGGGACCGTCTCTAAAGTTACATACGACATTGTTATACACGTTTCTAACTTCAATAGCGTTTGAAGGGAATGATGTACAGTCACACAACCAACTGTAAAATGTTCGACTAGGTGTCAGGTATGACGCACAACTTTTAGATTTTTGATATTTAACCCTACAATGCATGAACCAAAAAAACCTTCACGAATGAATATAGGGGGTCAAAATGACCCGTACTGGATTGAATGGTTTTCTTCAAAAAATAGATGTCCTATTAATGAAATTATATATATATGTAAATGTTATTTATATACAGTATCTCACAAAAGTGAGTACACCCCTCACATTTTTGTAAATATTTGATTATATCTTTTCATGTGAC
>JANDJT010000032.1:15224684-15250863 GCA_024331685.1 Stegophilus panzeri
ACATCATTCCCTTCAAATGCTATTGAAGTTAGAAACGTGTATAACAATGTCGTATGTAACTTTAGAGACGGTCCCTTGATTTCCGCATTTCCGCGAATATCAAACGTCCAACGTCAAACCAACTTTATTCCAGTTACAGACGGAACTACTGTCCGATCCGTGCTGTTAAACGAAAATAATGCACATCTTCTGACCAATTAGATTGAAGAATTCAACCGCTTAAATAAAATATACTTACAAAAAAAAGGAACTTCTCAGATAGGAGAATCATTACTTGATTGCACAGCAGGCCAGTAGGTGGCGGTATGAAGATGGTGGCTGTTTGGTAGCCGTCGTAGTAGAAGAAGTCATTTCTTCTTCCTCAATCGTATACTTCCTTAAAGAGTAATAAACGGAATATTCAAAATATAATAATAGAGGAAGAGTATGTTTCTCCCTATATGAAGCTGATCCGGTAATGTTAGATTTGGGGGAACGTAGTTGTTTTCCTTTTTTTGTCCTATTGTATGTTGTACGAGTCTGTTTAATCAGATATTTGACAGCTAAACCGAAATCAACTAATCGAGCTGTAAAATAGTTACACAATAATCCAGCAACATGCACAGAAGAGGAGTTGGAGCAGGGGCTATCGCTAAGAAGAAACTTGCAGAGGTAAGCTATAGGACAGATTTAAGCGATTTGTGACATCTTTGTGTCAGTATGATGAAATTAGATCATTTGGGATTCATTTTGTGATTTGATGCACTATGTATTTGTTGTTGTAGGCCAAGTACAAAGAGAGAGGTACAGTCTTGGCTGAAGATCAGATTGCACAGGTAAGGACTTGATGCCTACTTGTTTTGTTTTGTTTTTGTAAACAGTCAAACATAATCTAAGAAATACTGTGTGTCAGTAGGCTGTATATTGGACCCCGTTATGTATTTTGACGTTCTTCCTTTTCTGTAGATGTCTAAGCAGTTAGAAACTTTCAAAACACATTTGGAAGAGTTTGCCAGCAAACACAAGCAAGAGATAAGAAAGAGTTCACAGTTCAGGGTGCAGTTTCAAGAAATGTGTGCCACAATAGGAGTGGATCCACTGGCATGTAAGTAACACAAATGATCTTCTCAATGCGGTTATATAAGCAAGATGTAAAGTATATTCAATATCCGTCTATTCAATATGCTGAATCTTTCCATTTTTACTGTCCTTATTTTTGTCATACAAAACAGCTGGTAAAGGATTTTGGTCTGAGATGCTCGGAGTTGGAGACTTCTATTATGAGCTTGGAGTACAGATAATTGAAGTCTGTCTAGCTCTAAAGCACAGAAATGGCGGTGAGTTCAACCTGGATTTTAAGTACCTGTTATCTTTAAGAACATATTGGATTTGTGTTCTTTTGGAAGCAATTTCCAATATGTTTCTTGCTTACAAATGAACAAAGAGTACACCTGTTAGGTAACATTAAATTGTCTTTTAATAGGACTAATTACTCTGGATGAACTTCATCAGCGTGTATTAAAGGGAAGAGGGAAGTTTGCGCAAGATGTGAGTCAGTGAGTAATTTTGATTTGCTTTCCCTGTACTACAACATGCCCATCAGTAACAGATTGGTGAATTCACTTCTGTAAGACCTTGGATTTACCTTGTCTTGGAGTCAGCCACCAGAGTTTATATCCAGTACCAAGTGTGCAAACAAACTGCTGGTCATTTACTAAAGTACACTATTTATATACTACAAGTAGTTTGGCATGTGGCTTAAACTGAGACAGTAGAGAACTTATATATAATAGTATTTTGACAATTTTGTTTTTCATTTCTGTACAAATTGCAACTGTGCCAACTCATTTTTGTCACCAGAGATGATTTAGTACGAGCCATCAAAAAGCTTAAGGCAATGGGAAACGGCTTTGGGATGATTCCTGTTGGAGGTTCTTATTTAGTCCAGTCAGTTCCAGCTGAGCTTAATATGGATCACACTGTTGTTCTTCAGCTGGCTGAGGTAAACAGTGTTGAAAACAAAGACAATGGCTAATCATTCATGCTCAGCTTTGCTGATTTATACAAAAAAACTATACTTCTTTTGCAGAAAAAGGGTTATGTAACAGTAAGCGAGATCAAGGACAACCTGAAGTGGGAGAAAGAACGTGCTTGCCATGTACTTGTAAGTATTCCAGAAGCAGACTTAATGTTTAGGTGAAACAAGAGACTTTATGAACATACTGAAGGTATGATGTGCTTTTTTTTTTTTTTTTTTTTTTTTCATTGTTTTCAGGATGACCTGCTGAAAGAAGGGCTGGCATGGTTGGATACCCAGGCTGCAGGAGAACCACAATACTGGCTGCCTGCCCTCTTCTCTGAACTATCTTCTCGTGACGTCACACCTGAGGAAGAGAATCAGATGACACCATGACAAGAACAATGTTTCACTATATGCTGAGAATTTGGTGGAAGTAAAGCTTTTATCCAAGTTGAATATTGGAATTTGAAGAATTGAAATCATGTTGGATGCTTCTTTCATACATACATGTGAAATTCAAGTGAAAGAATAGTTATCCTAATAAAAGCATTTATTTCTGTAAGGATATTACAGTATGTTTTTATCCCAGGCCTCAAGCATATCTCTTTATATACTATATAACTTTTAACTTGTTTAAATATCTCCAGACAAATGCACTCATGTTTAAGCTGTAGGATAACTGTATCAGAGTATTTCCACTAAGTGTTTGTCCTCTAAGACACATCATTTAACTCATAATAGCACTGGAGAATAAGACATTTTTTTTAAACTATAAGCTTAAATAACTAAAGGGAAAGCTGCAAGAGAACCTTATTTAATTGCAATGAGTGACATGCTACTATTTTCTGCACTATTGCTTGAGTAACGTTTATTAAATCATGATCTGCAGCCTGGTCCAAATTCAGCAGAAAAATAAATAAATTTTTTAAACATTTTTTGTTTTCTGCTTTTTGGTTTCACTGTTGAATACCTTTTCTTAAAAAAAAAAGGCCCTCCTTTATGAAATGACTTTATTTACTGACTTTAAAGATGTCGAGACATTTTTACAATTAATCTTTATAGATTTTACAAATCTGTGGTTAATTATATCACTTGACTAGATTTGCTTTTTGTAAATGTTTTTCTAGAAACGTTTTCTGTCTATTTCTAAACAACTTCAGTATTTTCATTTGTCACAAGTGTGTGATGTATGAAAAAAACTGAAACACGAGACATTTCTAAAATCATAATTTGAGTACAGAGGTTACACTGCTATAGGTAAAATCTAGAACCCTAACTGGTCCTCGGTTAAATCTAAAACATTTAAAGGTTCTGTTTAGAACCCTACAACAGTGTTTCCTTATCAGATAATAATTTAAGTAGAACTATTTACCAGGGGTGTAGGAATACTGGGGCCCCCTGAAACAATATTGTTTTGGGCGTGAACCCCTGTTTAATGTCATATTGTGTTGTGTGAACATTAAATGTCTATTTTTGTGGCCCAAACTCTGTAAATCAGGCTTCCCACAAAAAGAAACTGAATAAAACTTGTCATTTTTTTGTATAGATTTGTACCAAAAATCTAGTTTTTGATGGTTTAGTTTTTGAGTTATTAAAGTGTTTTTATATATATATATAAAAACAAACAAACAAACATGAGCAGCTGATCACAATATGTTAAATATGTAGATCAGACAGCCTATTTTTGTACAGCAAAAATCATAGAGTTAAATGCTGTGACAACTTGGCCATAGAGTTATACTTAAATATCATCGCTAGAAATCTCTCATAATATGAGCCAGTTTTTATGGCACAAACCAGTGCTAATTCTGCATAAACAAATGCTGTGCATTTGTTCAGTTTATTTTTAAATGGGGTGCAGACTCGAGTAAGGTCTCCAGGTCTGTGTGCCAACTATTACCACCAAACTATCCAAGAACCTTGGAGGAAGCCTTTTCTAAGAGTATAATATACATTTTATTATACCTTGTACAGCTTCAAAAGACAGAAGATAAAAATGACAATAAAAGTTTCAAGTAGTCAGAAATATTAAATCATGTATTGTTCAATGTCTGGGTTATTAATGCAAATATAAGAGAATATAGGTGATATGTCTATTCCTCATGGCTGTAGACGTGGTCTTCAAACTCCTGTTGTTCACAGTCATCACAGATGAGTGTGCAGAAAGGGCACACCTTGTGGGACTGCTCATGTATCACCAGGTCCTCTTCAGTGAGATCAGGAAAGATCTCTTGGCAATGACGGCACACCTTTGCCTATTTATAAAGCAGAGTTAGGACAAATACTTTTAATGATTATTTTTATGCAAAATTAATGGTTTGCTAAGAAATAATCTGAAAGAATGTACAATGTATGTACTTGGGTATATATACACTACCTTGCTTCCTACATTAGTGGGATTTCCTAAAAAAAGAAGAAAATAAAATTTTCACAAAAAAGTATACATTTGTTCCTAAAATGTCAACTAAACCAACCAAATATATTTTGTCAGCATGTCTGTATTTGATTTAGATTTTTTGATTGTATTTTACTTGTATTTGATTTTTATTATTATTATTATTATTATTATTATTATTATTATATGAACCCACCAAAAGTTTCAAGGATGTTCTCATAGTAATATGAGTCTGACTGTGGTTGCTGCTGGGGGCTGACGGGAGATACAGGTACTGGACTGAGAGGGGTTTGTTGCTGCTGAGTGTTGCTCACATTTGCTCCTGAGGAGGTCCCATATATCATCATCTGTAACCTTTCTATGTCATCTTTGAGTTTCTGGCAAACACCGATTAAAAAAAACAAAACAAAAAAACACCTGTCAACCTGTACAAAACTATACAGACTCACACTGTGCACACAACTACAGAGAGCATTGGTGGTTATTTTGATTTAACCCAACAGGAAATCACCTTGTTTTCCTCAGACAGCTTTTCTTTTTCTAATCGTGCCACCTCTGCAATGTTTGCCTGTTTGCTGAGTCTCCTACGAGCTTCAGCACACTCCATCTGAAATGACAATACATATTCTAGAGATTAGGGAAAGGTATGCGCCCAAAACTTACCTGAGCTTCCTGAGTACACTGTAACACCGAATGCATTTTAAAAACATTTGACTGAACAGAAGAGACACTGATATTAAAGCAATATTAATAAACACTTTCCTCAGTCACAGTCCTTTTCTCAAGCTGCATCTTAAATTCTTTCAACTCTAGCTCGGCTTTTTCTGCACGTTTGATAGTCTCGTTGTTGTTTTGGATCTCTTTGCGCAGTGCCCCTCGGACTTCTGTAAGCTCATTGGTCAGGGTCAGAATCTGCATCTACATGGAAGAGAATTTCACAGGTTCCTTATAAGCTGAGATTAATTTTGAAACAAATACAGGCATAATTAATCAATACATCCATTACATAATTTTTAAAACATTCATTTTCAGTACCTTCGTGTCACTTTTGTCCCCCTCAGGGGGCCCTTGCTTGGACAAATTTGCATGTAAGGCCTTGTTTTCTTCCTGCAGTTTCTCCAGCTCCAAATTATTTCCCTTGTTTTCAGCATACAATCTTTCATTCTCCTTCTGCATATTTTGCATATCAACCTAAAGTAGGAGAGGAAAAAAAACATACAGGAAATAGTACTATTTTGGTGTCTTCTGCACCAAAACTTCTGTTGAGTAAACTTAATTTGTTCACACCTGTTGAAGTTGGAACTGATCTTGTAATCTGTTATAGTCCTGCTCTGCCTTTTTGGCCCTAGGCCTCAGCCTGCATGGATATGGAGCAAAAATTACTTTCCAAGAAAGCATTCAAAAATAATTGAACTGTTTATTGACTTTAAATGGTTCAGTATGGGGTGTGATGACGGTAAAGACTCACTCTGAAAGCTCTGAATCCTTCTCCTTGACCTGTTGTTCGAGCAGTGCTTTCTTCTGCTTCAGCATAGTAATCTTCAGCAATGCTTTCTCATACTTTTCATTGACAGGGGTCAGTGACTGCAGAAGAATATGGTATGCTCTTGAAAGATGTCAATTTAAAATCAATATTTGTCATGACTGTAAATGTGTTTGCTGGCACCTCTTGTTCCGGTTTGGTTTCTGCTACAGTGTCAGAGAGAAAAGGCTGCTCTAGGGTACCCTGTGCCGGACTTTCAGGCTGCTCTTTTAGTGGAAATGTTTCACCTGTACTATTAGACTTCAGCTTATCAATGTACATCTAGAGGATATAAAACTGTTATTGACAGCTTTGGGTTTGATTTACAACATAAATAGGTACAAATAGAGAGTGTAGAACCAACCCTGAGACGGTGAATCTCTCGCAGTCTTTCATCCAGCTCATTTTTTAAAATTGCTTTCTCGTCTTTTAATTGTTCCATTTCAGTCAGTATGGCCTCTTTTTCCTTCTCCATCTGCTCCACTTGCTCCTGTACCCACAATCACACACTATTCTTAATGATTGCCAAGTGCCTCGTTTTCACACCTCAATAAGAACATGAATGTCATTTGAAAAAGGATGCAGTAGGAACGGCACAATGTACAATACTAAATTCAGCAACAATAGAGAAATGTAGGAATTAGATATCTACATCTATGTACATTTAAAAAGAAAATACAGTACACATAACAAGGTGCTGTCAGAAAAGAAGGTAGGTGTAACATATGTACCTGTGTTGAGATCACTAAAAGGCTGCAGTCTGTGCTTGTTTCTGCTGGGTCTTGGAAGCAGAATGGTGTGCTCGCTCCTCGCACCTGACCACTGCTGTCCAGATAGCAGAACTGATAAAACTCACCATCATCTTTAGGGAGGTAGTATTCTAAAGCAAAATACAATAATGAACACAAAAGCACCTCGGTTGTGTGTGCTCTAAGAATGACACCACTTATGCAATCATGTAACTACTTTGTTGTGCCCCACCTTGCCACTGGCTCTAAAACACTAAATGCTAAGAGCATAGTTGATGGCAGGTAACTGGGCTGATGTTGAGATACTCAACACATCACAAAGCCTGAGTTTCGATCCCTGAGCATGTGTAAAGGACAAAGGATGACTGCTTGTACTTACACTTATCACAGATAAAGCTCAACATTAAACTTCTGCCCACTTACCCTTAAAGACAATTTGGTGATTAAGGGGATCAAGTCCTTTATAATCCAAACAAGGCTTCACCCATTGATAACAAGAATATTTCTGTACTGAATCCCAGCCAACCTAGACACAGATAGTGTAGAGAATAGTGATATTAGCCAGTATGTTGTCTACCAACACTGTAATCCTAAAAGCAGGGGTGGAAAATAATTGAGTAATTATACCTCGATATTATACTAAACTATTATTTTAGGGTATTTTTACTTTACATGAGTGTTATTTAAATTGAATACTTGTACACTTACGTATCTATATTTCCAAGAAAAAAAACATGCTTTCTACTTCCCTTTACACTTTTATTTAGACCTTAAATATACTTGTTACAAATCTCAAAAGGTCTCTACTTCTCTTATCTAGACATTGATTGTGTATTATACATCTATCAAATGGACCCCCCCACATTTTATTTACATTTCAGTTTATAGCATCCAATCAACTACATCAAGCCAATTTGACATTTGCAGTGTCCTTCTCATGCTGCACAATGCTATAGCTATCCATGTTTGTCTGAACATGGATAAAACACAAGATGTGTGGAACTTTGCTGGAGTAAGCGAAGACTATAAAATGAGGTGTCTCCTTTAGTTGAATATATAACTAAACATATTTTCTGTGCTAATGCCATGTTACACTAGCACAATTCCAGCCCCTAAGAAAATTCTAGCTCATGCTAAATACTGGTTATTTACATGATACATTAGTTCTGTTTATTTCAGTAGGAAAGGACAATGTGGTAGTTATGCATATGACCAGCAAACTAACAAAGAATGAGTAATGTTTACAGCTAAAACAGTATAGTTGCTTGACTTCTAACAGTTTTAAATAAGCAGTAAATGTTTTACATGAAAACATGACTACTGAATTTCAGTCAAACCCTTACTTTTTAATACTTAAGTATGTGGATTTTTTTTTCTTTGCTGGATGCTTCCACTTTTAATTAAGTAAGCTCTTAAAACATTATCTATACATTCATGTAAGTATAATTTTTCTGTACTTTTTGCACCCCGTCCTGAAAGTAATGAAAGTTTGTGTTGCTAGATTTATAGAGAACATAAACATATCTTTCAAGAAAGCATGAAGAAACTACAAAACTACAAGACTCCACCTTGTATATGCCTATCCAGTCTTTAGCACTGGGTATCAGGTCTCCCGTCAACTTGTAACAGCAGATCACATCAGCGTGGAGTGGATAACAGCGAGGCACATCAACAAACACCACCTGAGAATATCTGGAGGACTCCATGTCCACTTGCAACCCGTCTTCCTCTGCGCTCTCGCTCATTTTCAGCTTGGGGGGGGGGGGGGGGAAAGCCAACTGACCGACCTGTCACGATACATTACATCTGTTTAGCATGTACAGAAACTGATTTTAGTTAAAAATAATAATAATAATAATTAAATAATAATAATAAAGCCAGTTACGCTTAAAAACGAAAGTATACAACTTGAACAGTTTCACTTTCACTTAGAAGAAATCAAAGTTCTTCGTTACTAAACATCGTTTTAGTACGGCGTAAGCGGTACTAAAGTCTTCACTAATTACTCGTCGTCTTAAAATAGACCATTTTAAATAAGTCTCGTAGGATTTTGGTATGTAAACACGACTTTGGCCTGTAATCAAACAGTTCAAACAAGTCAAATCTCAAAAAAAAAAAAAAAAAGAAAAAAGAAAAGAAAAAACAAACAAACCGTCATACTACGATTAGTACCTAGTGAATAGTTTGTTTTACGCATTTTTTGACCGAATTAGAAAAGTAAACTTCACAAAGAAACCCTATTACCTGAACCTTGTGGCGACGCAGCTCTGGATTTCCTGACTGATCGGTGTGTAGTGGGTGTGTGTTTATGTGTGTGTTTATCGAGAGGAAGCCATGCATTGTGGGAAATGAAGTTCTATTATATACAGTCACTCATACTTTGGTTTTTAAAAAAAAAGGTCATTAAACACCACTAGAATTAGTCAGAGAACAGATTAGTATAAGATGCATTTTATTTTAAAACAGTTCTGTATTAAAATTACAGGTAGTTCAGTACAAAATGACATCACATCATGCACCAAAATATTGCAGTACTCTGCCTGATAATACCTGCCACTACATTCGTACAGATAGAAGTTAATTAGGCTAAAGCACCCAGAAAGTTACTGACTGTACATATTAAATGCTTCAAAAGCAGATCTACATTGTCTATTTGAGACAAGGCCCAAATAAATAACTCGCAGCACATTTTTTAGCGTGTTACTCAATTAATGAACAATTTCTAGAATTTCTACTGCCTTGATTTCTTTCCAGGGTTTCAGCTCATATTATAGAACTACATGTAGAGCTGTGATTAGGTAAAGAGAACATGTATATTATGAAATAAATTTACATGACACTAATATTTCAGGAGCAGACACTGTAAAATAAAAGCAACAACATAAAAGATTAGTTTGTATATATACAGATGTAATATGAGCTTGAGAAATTTCTTCTCCTCACATAGCATCAAAAAAAAAATAAACACCATAATAAGAATTAATATTTTCAACAGAAAGATAAAAACAAAGCTCAAAACATCTTACAGTGATTTTGAGGTTCTTCTGTATGATTATATATTAAAAATCTGATTTTATCATTTGGGGTTTCCTGAGAGCAATTATTTCTAGGTCAGTGTTATTTCAAAATGACTTTTGCAAGCACAGTTTCAAAAATGAAATGTTTATCTCTAGGTCAAAAGGCCATTAATCATTAACATGGAAGGGCTGAAGAGACTGTGGATGTATGATGATGTTACTGAAAAACAGGATTATGTCATCAATACAATTTGTTTAAAATACAAAGCAGAGGAGACCAGCAGAAAGAGAACACTGGGGGAAGAGGGGGAAATAAAACAAATTATTAACAACAACAATAATAATATTTTACTGTACAAGTAACACATCAGCCTTTTCAAAACACAGCTGTTCAAGTCTGACAAATACATGAAAAATTGGAGTTTTGGACTGAGGTGTTAAACAGTGCTCTCCATTAACATCATCAACAGGAATAATGTTTCAGGGAATATGTTTTGGAACAGTGGTCTTTCATCCCTCTGGCTTGTGGTAGCTCTAAAGACACTGTAAATAGTTTTTACCTTTAATGTCACCCGTATGTACACTATATCGACAAAAGTATGTGGCCACCTGACCATCACACCCATATGTGCTCAATGAACATCCCATTCCAAACCCATGGGCATGAATGGAGTCGGTCCCCCTTTACTGCTATAGCATCATTTACTCTTCCAGGAAGGCTTTTCCACTAGATCTTGGTATATGGCTGTTGGCCCATTCAGCCACAAGAGCGTTAGTGGGATGGGCACTGATGTCAGGCGAGCAGTGAGCATTTCAATTTATCCAAAAAGTGTTTAGTGGGGTTGAGGTCAGGGCTTGGGCCCCTCGAGTCCTTCTAGATCCACTTTGGCAATCCATGTCTTTATGGATCTTACTCACAAGGGCATTGTCATGCTGGAATAAGTTTGGGCCTCTTAATTCCACTGAAGAGAAATCTGAATGCTACAGTATACAAAGAAATTGTACACAATTGTGTGTCTACAACTTTGTGGCAACAGTTTGCGGAAGGCCCACATATGGGTCCACATACATTTGGCTATATAGTGTAGTTGCAAAATTTTAAATCTATGAAATCTCAATCAAAGTTAAGGATTCTCCAATGTCTGTTTAAACCATAAAAAAAACCTGTAGGAAATCAAGGATTTTAAGGTTTTTTTTTTGAGCTGCTGTATAGATACTGGTTACAGAAAGGGTCACATTTCAGAACATTGCAAAGAGATTGTAGAGTTGTAATGAAAAAAATCAAAAATGCTACATGAAATGAAGCAGATGAAGTAATTTTCATATAAGCCAATCAAGTGGAGATGTCAATAAAGTTGGAGTTAGGAGATATGTGAGCCAATGTATATATTTTCGCGAGAATGAGAATTAAAGATTCATTTGATGATAGCTTGCTCTATCTGATGAAGAGTACAAACCTGCTTTAATAGTACTGGACTCAGCTCAGCTGAAACTAACAGCCAGGGCAATGGCTATTATCAAAACTAAAATTGCAATGCACAATGCAATCCACATTTTTTTCTGAAGAAAGAACAAAAACAGAATCAAATCACCACAATGATTTTCAAATCAGAGATCACTTTAAATGCACTTAGGCATGTTGGTTTATTTTACCAACCTTTCTGGCCTTCCTTCGAGAGACAACAGCTGCCCCTGTGTCTTCAACAGCCTTCTCTACATAGTTAGAAGAGTTAATTATGTTGTTCTCTATACGATTAACCATTTCCCCCTGGAAGAAAACATTTCATTAACAGAATAACAATACACCAGTCAGTCACTGAATGGGGGGCTTTGACATGTTTCTTATTTATATGAACATCCAGTTTCACCAGCATGCACCAAAATTGTAAGGCATATAGGTCTCTTTAAGACATACATATTTTACCATCACATCCATTAACGCTGCAACAGGAAGTCAGACATTTTGGACTTTGTGCAGCTTGAGAAGTACCAAACCTTTAAATACTCTTCCTAATAGATTAATCAGACTTAAATCAAATTTGGTCAGCATGAAGTCAAGATGTTCATAATGCTAAATTGCAAAGGAATTTTTAGTATCTCAAATATTGTTGCCATGGCAAGGCGATACGCAACAGGAAGTGTGGCCTAGTTCTGCTATAGATGGTGTGATGTGATTCAAACCTCTCATGTATGTTCATTGATGGGAAATAACCACATGCACATGCCAGAAGTGATGCACCATCATAGCACCACCAACTGGCAAAAGGGATTTAGGCTTATAAACCAATATTTTAATACTTCCACCAGAGGGTTCATCAGCCAAATATAATCATCATGATGTAATGAAATCCCTGACAATAAACTGAGAATAAAATGTTGCTATTTCCAATAGTAAATTGGAATTACTAAAATTGCCATGGCGACATGATAAATAAACAGGTTAAGCATGGCATAATTGGCTCAAACAGGTTAGCGTGGCATAATTGAACTGTGCATCATGCAAAGTGGCACAAACTTTACATGTGTGTTAAATGATAAGGGAATAGTCACATACATGCAATTAATAAGGCCCAGGGGGCTCAACATTGACCCCTAGGTCAATGTTTTCCCCCCACTGTGGATATCTGGTTTCAGTTACATGCACCAAATTCAACAGGAATACATCACAGACAATTTTCACAATTACATCAATTATCTCAGCACAACAGCAAGTTGGATTTTGTGCATTTTAAAAGGTACCAAACTTTTACAATACTCCATCTACAAGGTTCGTTAGAATCAAACCAAATTTGGTTAGCATGAAGGAATTTTTAAAATATTAAAGTATGTTACCATGGCGACCAATTAACGTGTTGGCGCTCAAACAGGACGTGGAATAATTCTACTGTACATCAAAGTTCACGTGTCCAATGACAGGACATAATTACATCCACATGCCAATACTGGCTCATCAAATAGGCATTATTGCACCCTTGGTGCTTGAGCCTGCCAATCGCCGGAAGCTTTCCCCCCACCCTCAATTCGCTCTCTCAAACTCACTTGTGCCTCCACTTCCATGGCAAGATACTGAAACATGTCATGAAGATCTCTGATGCTTTTCTCCAGTTTAAGAATCTCATCATGCCGTGACTCAATCTCATTTAGTGCCTGCCGGGTGGCTTGGGCATCTGTTAAGATCTGTATAAAAAGTCAGAACATCACTGTAAGCACAATGATATATGGCCAATTCCTCTACTACAACATGATCAATTATCATGTCTATTTTGCAGGGGGAGGATGCTAGACATAATGGATCATGCTTTTTTGACATGCAACACATAAGAGAAAAACAACAAAATCTACTTTCACAAATGTCATGGTTTCATATGATGAGAACAATTGCATCTACTCTAACTAATGAATTCAATCCTATAATATGAGAGGCTTCAAAAGCAGAAGTGTCTTTCATTACACAAATTATCTTACCAAATCCACTTTGACTCCTCAGAAAGCAAGAAAGAGCACTTGGATAGAAACATGTGATATGAAACACGTAATAAGATAGAACTGGAAAGAATTGATCACTTAATTGATATTCCTGAAATGCCCCCTCCCCCAGTTACCCTTTACGGTTCAATCACAGTTCATGCACATTAAGCAATATCAACACATTTAGTCATTACAACAATTTTAATGTGGAAGAAACTGAAAGTCAAAATCAAATCAATACTACAATTTCCAGCTGACCTAAATAGAAAAATGCTAATATAACTCACATTTTGTGTGAACACATCTGTCTGTCCACTCTCAAGCATTGCTTCCAGCTGTTCATCAGTCACATTATTGCCAGCTGAAATGGAAAGAGGAAGCACATCATACTCTTGGCCATTATTTAACTGATACCAAATCATCATGAAGTTTTGTTTTCTATAAAAGGGAACCAAACTTATAATGACACATTATAACACTCATATCAACCTGTTATTTGGTTGGTGGTATTTAACTAGTTGGTAGATCCTCCCTTTCAACATGTCCATTATAAACAACCATTTTTTTTTACTGAGGCTATGGTGTTCAACATAACTTTATTTCCATCTGAGACACTTTTCTGAGCTGTAACATTTTGACATGTCTTCCCAAAAACGTAGGATATGTTTAATTTATTTATTCTGCCTAAGTTTGGACAGGAAATTGGATGATTACTTAGATGTTTTACTCATTGTGCCTAAAATTTATTATGAACAAATAAATCCAAATTCTACAAGCAAAGGACAACTCTTCAGCCACTTATATGGCTCAAGCTAAGGACCAGCATCTCCAGAAAAGCATCTCAGAACATGTCGAACCTTGAGACGGATGGGCTACAACAGCAGAATACCACATTGGGTTCCACTTTTGTTGGCCAAGAACAGAAAACTGAGGCTGCAGTGCACAGGCTCACCAAAACTGGACAGTTGAAGACTGGAAAAATGTAGCCTGATCTGATGAATCTCTATTTCTGCTGAAGCATACAGATGGTTGGGTCAGAATATGGTGTAAACAGCATGAATCCATCGACACAACCTGCCTTGTGTCAACAGTCCAGGCTGGTGGAGGTAGTGTAATGGTGTAGGGCATGTTTTCTTGGCACTATGAGCCCATTAACATCAATCATCGCTTGAATGCTGCAGTCTATTTGAGTATTGTTGCTGACCATCTGCATCCCTTCATGGCCACAATTTAACCATCTTCTAATGGCTACTTCCATCACCATAATGCACCATTTCACAAAACAAAAAAGTCATCTCAAACTGGTTTCATGAACAGGACAATGAGTACAATGTTCTTCAGTGGCCTTCCCAGTCACTGGACCTGAATCCAGTAGGATACCTTTGGGATGTGGTAGGAGATTCACACCATGAAAGTGCACCTGAAAATTCTGCAGGGATTGTGTGATGCAATCATGTCAACATGGACCAGAATTTCAAAGGAATGTTTCCAAATTCTTGTGGAATCGAGGAAATCAAAGAAATGAGGCTGTTTTGAGAGCAAAGGGGGATGCCTTACCCAGTATTAGTATAGTGTTCCTAATAAAGTGCTTGTTGAGTGCATGTCTCTCCATTCCTAGACTTTACTGCAATGCACCAAGAACTAAATTTTCTGACTCTGATACTGTCATTGTCTGACACACAGACAATGCAAGACATTAGAACATTTTCAAATGTAAAACCCAAATCTACATACCATACATACTACAAAACCACTGTTTTGTTTCGATTATTACTCAAGCATGTTTCTGAATCAAAGGCAAGAAGAGGATACTCACTGATTTTGAGTTGCCTTTGTATCCTCTCCACATTTCTATCCCTGTACTGGGCCTGAATTGTGTTACAGTAACTCATCGACTCAATAAAATTTCGGGACAGGACAGCATGCTGAAAAACAAAGAACATCCACAAGCAATTCAATAACAGCTGTGAAAAAGGCTGTAGTGGCCAAATTAAATACAACATATTCATAAGATAACCAACCTGTGTTCTTTGCATTCTTAAGTTTATTGGAACATATTTCCCATCTTCATCAGTTTTCTTGGGTTCAATACCTATAATAGAGTCGATTTAATTGTTCAGTTGGAATTTATACTTGCAGAAAGTCTTCCATGATGATCAGATTTGATCAAGTGTTCTTACTCTTCAGTTTCTTCTGGATTTGGGTAGCTAATACTTTGATCTCATCTCTTATTGTCTGAAGTTCCTTTTTCATACCTGCAAAAAAAGATAACCTTAAAAAACCCAATAGCAGAGTTTAAAACAAAAAATAAATCTACCAAAAAAAAGCCAAATGTGCTATTATTTATACTATTATATTATATATTATTTTATTTATGACTAAGCTACTAACTTTCCTTCGGAAGTGCTTCACTTAAAACAGATTTCTGTTTGTTTTCCAGTTCAGACACTTTCTTCTTAAGAGATTCAAGCCCCTCTCGAATCTCATGGACCTACAGGAAAAACAATGAAAACCTGACTATGATTTCAAAAACATCCTTGTACATAAAAATCACTTTCCTAATGATACCTGTGACTAAATGATAATATGTAATATGACCATAAATTAAATTCTATTCTAACTTGATTGTGTTTTTGATACTGAATCCTTTAGTTATCACTTCTGTTGTGATAAATAAGGGAGGGGAGCTACACAGCAGTAGAAGAGCATGAACACTGTTACAGTCACATGTTTTAGAACTTGTAATGAGCTGTTAAAAAATTTTACCTTCCGAAAGAAACCCTCATTGTCTCTGTCCTCCTTTACAGAGGTCCCTGTACCTGGTTTGATCATGAGTGCTGTGCCTTCCTCGTCTTCATCCGAGCCATCTGCAGGCTGGAGTGGACAGAGGAAACAAAGTTTATTAATTATACACACACATATTCGCTGAAGGGAGGGGCAAGAATTGAACAAATGCACTCCTGAGACCTCTTGTGCCACCAAGAGATATAAAGAGATTTGACCTGCATGGGAGGCATGCCAGAGAAAAGCCTTTGGAAGACTATAGTTTGCCAATGAGTATATAAGCAAAGACCAGGCCTTTTGGAATAATGTGCTCTGGACAGACGAATCAAAGATAGAGATGTTTGGCCACAGTGACAGCAGACATGTTTGGCGCAAACCAAAGACAGCTTTTCAGGAGAAGCACCTCATACCAACTGTAAAGCACAGTGGTGGAAATGTTATGGTTTGGGATTGCTTCACTGCTTCAGGGATTGGACAGCTTGCATTCATAGTTTCAACCATGAATTCTTCATATCAAGGAATGCTTGAAGATAATATTGAAGTCAGAAAGTTGAAGTTGAACAGAAACTGGACTTTTCAACAGGATAATGATCCTAAGCACATTAGCAAATCCTACAAGGAACGGGTCAAAAAGAAGAAATGGAGGTTTATGGAATCCCATTGAAATGTTGTGGGGGGATTTGAAACTGGCAGTACATGCAAGAAAACCCTCAAACATCTGGCAACTGAAAGAAAATTACATGGAAGAGAGGTCAAAAGCTCCAGCAAGCCTGATGAACAATTATGCAAAATGCCTACAAGAAGTTATTTCTGCTAAAGGAGACAATACTAGCTTCTGAGGCCAAAGGTGTACTTATTTTTTCCACAGAAGAATATCACATCTGTTAATATTTCTGTTGAATAAATGATGGTTTTGTTCAAGTATATCAACTTTTTTAATAGGCACCGAGACAAACAGAGACCTGAAGTCAAGAGACAAGAAGTGCTTTAGGCTGTATTAACTGCAGAAAATTAAGTAGTAACAGTTCCATGCCTGCCTTGAAAGCAAAGCTAGTAACGATTTTGTGCTCACAGAAATTAACAAATTTTTAAAGTCTCCAGCAAATAAAACCATACTAAAGTTTAGAGCACTGTGTTTAAGTCTGACATAGATGTTAATCCTGCTGGGGGGAAACAATAGAAACCATCAAAGAAATTGTAATTGTTTCTACTACAAATACCATTACAAACCATCAGCTAAATAATAAAACCACTGCCATTACTTATCCACTCTTAATGGTAACCACTAGACATAACATGCCACCAGTATAAGGCAACAGATTACTAGTAGAGACCGTTACAAATCCTTTTTTTAGCAGGGAAATGTCTCTCACTGACCAACAGCCCGTTCAACTTAAAAATTGAGCAAAATAAACTTTGAGGCAAGTCACTTTGCGTATTTTGTCTGTAAACTAATACGCAGCTCTACATGTGCTAATAGCTACATGTAACAGTAGCTAAATAGGAAAGGCAGCTAGCGGTCAACTGCACTGAGCCTCTGTATGTCACACCAAAATATCCTGCAAGCCCGATTAATTACCCAGAAGTATTTAACTTAATACATGCCTACTTAGCTACTTTATGCATTCATTAAAAAAGGGTTTGTTTGTTTTGCAAAAGTAGAGGTACTAATCTCAAACATACCCAGCTAAACTGCTACATTCACAGACTAGCTATATGTCACTTGCTAACCAGCTAAATTCATCTATGTGACTGAAACGATATCTCCTTCTATTAATTAACTTACATTTCCCAATTCTTTGGTTCGGTCGCGCATCTTTGCTCCGTTTATGAACGCTTTCTAACGTCCGAGTTACTTCATCTAAGTTACCAAACTGTGTGACAGTAACAGAAGAAAAAGGGAGTTTCCATTCAAAGTAGTTCCGAGTTCCTCTGCTTCTGCTCTGCTGCAGCATATAGAGAACATCACCACCTACTGAGAATACACATCCTCTACAGCCTGCTGCAGTGTGTGAGGGAATACACACTATGGGAGGCCAAACAGGTGCGTAGCAAGAGTTTTTTTCCCCCCAGGGGTGACCAGGTAAGACCCAGTGATTTCATTGGGGTGGCCAAAACAAAAGTATCAAAAACAAATTCTACAGACAGAAATTCTGCAAAGTTACCATTTCCATTGCCATACAAAAGTGCTTAGTAGGCACATTTGCCTCACACCTCCAGGGTTGGGGGTTCGATTCCTGCCGTGGCCCTGTGTGTGCGCGGAGTGTGCATGTTCTCCCTGTGATGCGCGGGTTTCCTCCCCAAGTCCAAAGACATGCATGGTAGGCTGATTGGCATGTCCAAAGTGTCCATAGTGTGTGATTGTGCCCTACGATGGATTGACACCCAGTCCAGGGTGTACCCCGCCTTGTGCCCCATGCTCCCTGGGATAGGCTCCAGGTTCCCCGCGACCCTGTAGGATAAGCAGTATAGAAGATGGATGGATGGATGACAAAAAACTTAATAAAGTCAGAAAACCAAAATTTTATGGGACTCTCATTAAACAAAATGAACACAAGTGTTTCAGAGATGAGCAAAAACACTGATGTAGTCAGTCACTGGGCACCAGGTATGTATGATATGTAACTTGAATCTGCAGACTTATGTAGCCTATACCTGGTGGGCAATGATTGATTACATGAGTGTTTTTGCTCATCTCTGATTTTGATCTGAGTTATCTCTATAGCCCTCTCCACATGCTTCCTCTCTGACTGTATCTCTGCTTCCTCCTTGTCTGTGTTACCAGCAGACATTTCCTCTGCTTCTTCCCTCTCTGTAGTATTCATTTCTCCTGCCTCTTTGTCATTTTCAGTTTTGCTGGTACTAGTCCTCTTTGTAAAAAAGCAATGTATCTTCCTATCTTCCCCTGCTTTCCTTTTTATGCTCTCTACAGTTCAGACAAACACGCGGATCAAGAAACACTTTTATTATTATTAAATTGAATAGCTACTTACAAAAATAGTGACATAATGTAAGCTTATGTGGTAACATTTATCCATTCATCCATCTTCTATACCGCTTATCCTTTTCAGGGTCACGGGGAACCTGAAGCCTATCCCAGGGAGCATCGGGCACAAGGCGGGGTACACCCTGGACAGGGTGCCAATCCATCACAGGGCACAATCACATACACACTCACACACCCATTCACACACTACGGACACTTTGGACATGCCAATCAGCCTACCCTGCATGTCTTTGGACTTGGGGAGGAACCGGAGGAAACCCCCACAGCACGGGGAGAACATGCAAACTCTGCACACACAGGGCCATGGTGGGAATCAAACCCCAACCCTGGAGGTGTGAGGCAAACGTGCTAACCACTAAGCCACCGTGCACCCCGGTAACATTTATGTGTTAACATTATGTTTAAACGTTAGCTAGCTAGTGGTTGCAGTAACTTTAGCTAATATTAGCTAAGTTATGCCATTAATGGTAAGCTAACATTTGTTTCTGAAGATGAAACATCGCAGCACCTTAACTTTAACATGCTTTCACGAAAAGGTAGTGAAATCTAGGTAAATAACAGTTTTTACCAGGGGAGTTATCTGGACTGTTAATCATGACTTTTCTCCATCAAAAATCTTTTTAAAATGTACTTCTAAATAGATTGTTCCATGCATTTTTTCTTGCATGTGAGGGCTAATTGCTAAAAAATATATGAAATTTGTACAAAAACTTACCTCGGGTACCGATAAAATCTAAAACTTTTTGGCTATCTAACATGAGACTAAGCTAGTTTGGTGTCACTAGCCAAGGGGAGGCACAACTAAGCTATCACTGTATGGTTTTAGCTGCTACAGTGCCTTGTAAGGTACGTTATGCTCTGCTCATATCATATTCACATAACTTGGACATGTATTTTCAGGAAATGGATTCCCTGTTCACTGAAGAGACAAAATTACAACACTGCCGTCTTCTTTTACTGACGTTCAGTTAGTGACAAACCGCTCCAAGTGGAGAACTATTCAGGGCTATTAGATTCCACTAATCCCTATGAATAGTTAAGTAAAGAAGTAAAGTAAACAAGTAAAGAAGTTAATTGCTTAGTTTCTGTACACTAAAACAAGATATTATTTAAAATCACTTGAAATCATCTTACAGTCTGTTGATGGAAAGGGGGAGGCTTAAGTTTTCATTACAACTGCAATTCACCTTGCAGGCAACAGAAGATTTGAAAAATGTCAACCTGCTTCTTTACCATATATAAAGTGTTATGATATATGTACACACCTTCAAATAAAAGGTTAAAAATTTCCATTTTAATGTACTTTAACAAATTACTCAGCACTAAATTAAAAAAAAAATACAAATGAATAAAAAAGTCCATTCATTATATTATAATATTAAAATATTATATACTATATTCTAAAGAATACATAAATAACTAATCTTTACATCAATAAGTAAATATCTTTGACTACAGGTCAACAGAAGTAGTACTAACAAATAAAAAAAGAACGAATCTAATTTAAAACTGTGTATTTATTCACAAGCAAGTTTGCCATCAAATGAGGACAAAGTGATGGCAAAAGCTTGTAGTGCACACAGGGGGAAGCTGTAGTCCATGGAAAACACATCTTCTGCCACCCTTCCAAACTGCATAACAATGTAGTCCTCTGGATGCAATAAAAGATCAAAACCAAATTATTATCTACATGTGCATCTTTAACTGTGTGAGCACAGAAACTCTTGAAATCTTTCCATCATCTCCCCATTTGCAGGGAAATGACATAATCGGTACTTTAGTCAACTCACCATTGTCAGGATGAACAATCTGAAAGTTCTTGACAGATGCCTGTGTAACTCGTCCATGGAAGTTGAGCACATAAGACTGCGTCTGCTCATTCCAGGTTGGTGATTTGTTCACAAGGCAAACTAAATTTTCTTTGTTACCATTTTCATAACGAGTGAGAAGAGATTCAAGATCCTGAGGACAGGGATGCAGGTTACTGGTGAAAAAGTGACTGACAATGCTGATGTTAAAAGAAGCACAAATGAAATGTTATTTAGCATTTATTCAAAATATGAAATCAGTCATTTTCTGCACTTTAATGTATTATAAATATTTTTATGTTATAAATGATCAGATTGATTTGATTATTATCTGTATATGGAATACAATCTTTTACCTAGCCTAAACAACTACACTATATGCCCAAAGGTTTGTGGACACTACCATCACACTCATATGTGCTTTCTGAACATCAGAACATTCCAGATTTAGTCCCCCTTTGCTGTTATAATAACCTCCACTCGTCTGGGCTTTCCACTACATTTTGGAGCATGGCTGAGGGGATTTGCTCATTGAGCCCCAAGAGATTTAGTGAGGTCCGGCACTCATGTCAAGTGAGGAGGCCTGGGGCACAGTCTGCATTCCAGTTCGTCCCAGAGGTGTTCGGTAGGGTAGGCCTCTGTGCACGCCTCTCAGGTTCTTACAGACCAACCTTGGCAAACCATGCCTCATGGATTTTTTGAGTTAACACCAAAGGCTGTTGAAAATTTCATGTGAATAGCCTTATTGGAAATATGTTTACTGAAATGTTGACACGTTCAATACTTATTTCCCCCACTGTATATTCCTTGGTCTTACCCATTGTTATAAATGACTAAGGGAATTTGGCCCATGTGTTACCTCATATTTATACCCCTGTGAAACAGGAAGTCATGGTTGAACAATTATCTGTTCCTAGTAACCCAGGTGTACAAAAAAAATTAAAATATCAATGGGAATATACTTCAAATATATTTTTCTTATATGAATTCATAGGGGTGCCAATAATTGTCGCACACCTATATTTAATGAAGATTTTTTTTTATATATATATATATATATATATATAAACCTGTGTTTTTTTTGCAATTGTTTGGTATCCATGAGAGTATTTTTGTGATTTTTTTTAATCAAAAGTTTAAACAATAAAGACAATTTTTCACAGCCTTCTTTGCTCATATTTACCAAGGATGCCAATATTAGTGGAGGGCACTGTAGTGTATCTACAGTAACATATTTTAAATTATCGGATAATTTTTTATACTCACATTTTTCGGATGAATACAGACTCTTTCATCATTCTCATGCATGCCAGGAATGATCACTGTCATTTTTCTGGGGCCTTTAATACCCAGAACATTTTTTTCCTGAATTACAGTAAATATGAGAAGATCATTCAGGAAAAGCCAGCATCAGTAAACAAAACAGTATTTTGCTATAGTATGTAAGGAATGATTATGCAACCTCTATTTTTTAAAAGATGAAATTTTTTATGTTAGATTTTTGTCAAAATCCTTATGACCATTTCAACATACATAACATATTGCTGCAAGCTCTTGTCGAAGTGATTCAGTCTCCTTTACAAATGGCTTCCTGTCTGGATTTTCTCCATTATCGTATACAGTGAATTTAGTCCCTAAAACATTTGACCTAAAGAGAGAGAAAAAGAATCACTGCAAAAATATTGTTGGCTAAATGAGATATGATTTTTTTTAAATAATAATGACCTTAGTTTGCCTATATAGCTGCTGGTGTCTCGGGATAAATCAGTAGGATCGATGGAGATCAGATAATTTGAAGTTGTACTCTTCTTACGTTTTCTTCCAGCCATGAGAAAGACCTTATGAATGAAACAAGAGAACAGGGTAAATACAGTGGATATAAAAAGTCTACACACCCCTGTTAAAATTGCAGTTTTTGTGATTTAAAAAATGAAACCAAGATAAATCATGTCAGAACCTTTTCAACCTTAATTGTGACATTATTATAACCTATTAATTAAAGTGGAAAAACAATAAGAATCATTTTAGGGGGAAAAATAAAAAATAAAAAATGTACAATAACCTGGTTGCATAAGTATGCACACTCCTAAACTAATACTTAGTTGAAGCACCTTTAGATTTTATCACAGCATTCAATCTTTTTGGGTAAGAGTCAGTCGGTTTGGCATGTCTTGACTTAGCAATATTTGCCATTCTTCCTTGCAAAAGCATTCTAACTCTGTCAAACTGGCTGGGCATCTCCTGTGCACAGCCCTCTTCAGGTCAGGCTACACATTTTTTTTATTAGATTTAGGTCTGGATACTGGCTGGGTTATTCCAAAACCTTGAACTTGTTTTGGTGAAGCCATTCCTTTGTTGATCTGGAGGTTTGCTTTTGGTCGTTGTCATGCTGAAAGGTGAAATTCCTCTTCATCTTAAGTGTTTTAGAAGAAGCCTTAAAGTTTTGCACCAAAATTGACTGGTATTTGGAGCTATTCATTATTCCCTCCACCCTGATTAAAGCCCCAGTTCCAGCAGAATAAAAATTGCCCCAAAGTATGATGCTGCCTTAGTTTAATTTTTTTACATCACAAAAACCTGCCATTTTAACAGGGGTGTGTACACTTTTATATCCACTGTAGATGAGAGAACAATACAGAGAGAATGAAAATAAAAGGATCAAAAGTGATCACTTTATCTGGTTTGTGGTTGATCCAGAGCCTATCCCAGGAAGGTTAGGGGCAAGGCAGGAATACACAATGGATGGGACACAAGTCAATTGCTGGGCATCACATACACCCACACACTCTGGGGCAATTTAGAGTTACTAATTCACCTATCAGCATGATTTTGTTATGTAGGAGGAACCTAGAGAACTTGTAGGCCACCCATGTGGACAACAATAGAACATGTGCACTTCCAAAGAGGCAGTAACCTGAGCTCAGCATACAGTTTTGGACCCTGGAGCCATGAGGCAGCAACGCTACCCTCTACACCACCATGCCACCTACACAATAAAATGATTTAATCTGATTTTTTAAAAATCTGTTTTTCTCTTACTTTCTTCCCATCCTCTTTCTCCATGTGGACGTAATATGTAGGATAGATTCCTCTTTCCATTCCTCTCCTGTCTCTGGTGATTCTACACTGAACAGTCATATCTCTTGCCGCAGGGCGAAGAGCAAAATGTTCCAGATCTTCTAAAGACACTGGTGAGGACTGGCAAAGACAGAAGATTTAGGGAAGAAAGAGGCAATATTTATACGTTATATATATAAAAAAAATAGCAGCACATTATAATGCTTGACACGTTCTTACCTTTCCCAAGTCTGATGAGTCACTCTCCGAAGAGAACCGCCTATAGTTAGAATTTAGTGAAGCAAGATCATAATCATTCTTCGTAGATTTTTGGGACTTTTTCTGTGATTTTGAATTTTCCTTCTTATTCTCCTTGACTTCTGTTTCATCTTCAGAGACATTTAGTGCTGCTGTAAAAATACAGTCTCATATAGTATTCTACACTTTATATACAAGGAAGTCTGGCTTCTGTATTGTAGCAATAAGAAGAAAGTTTGTCAATTAAAAAGTTGCCTCTGGACTGGTAGGTTGTGGACATAAGGTAAAAATTAAAACTTTAATTTGAACTCACAAGTAGATAAAAGTTGTTTTTTCTTTGGTGTAGGAGGCACTGGACTCTTTGACCAGCCTTCTTGTTCATCCTCACTCTCTATTTCCGTTTTGTTTTCCTCTGTAATGTTGAACTCCTGCACTGAGTCAGTCTCAACTACAAAAAAAGTACAGATGACATCTGCTTTGGATTTAATGTTTCTTATACAAAATACACAATATGAAAGTTATAAGTGTGCTGTTAATACTTTGTGCTTCTTCTGTCTTCTTCTTTTCCTTTTTCTTCAATGTTTTCTTCTTTTGTGTATCTTGTCCTTCTCCAACATCATAATGTTCAAGCACTTAAATATTATATAAAATGGTTGGAACAAAATTCTAAAAAAAACAACAATAACTGCAGTGATAAATTATATGATCACTTTATATGTCAAAGACTTACATTTAGCTTGAGTCTTCTTAACAACCTTTTTCTTCATTTTCTTCTCCTCTGATTGATTGGGTGTGTTTGGTGAGTGTTTCGGAGTTGTTTGATTATCTGTATCCAGGTCAATTATTTTAATCATAGGTGCAACCGGTGGCATTGTGTCCTCAGGTATCAATTGAGATGAAATGGTCATTTCATCAAGGTTGATCTCTTCAAGCATGTTATCATAGCCCTGCTCTAGTAGAGTGTCTGACAGGAGAAGATTGGATGGCATCATTAGGGTCACAAACAGGAGTATAATGGTCAGATTTATAAATTAATATAAAACTGAAATAAATAAAATGTAGAAATAGTAAGACGTGATGTGAGTTCATAAAACGCTAGCTTGAAAGGTTAACACTGTAATTTATCACCTTGGGAAGATATATTTTCTATGTTATACATATGTTCAATTGTATCAAATGAAAATAAATGTGAAAGAGAGAAAAAAAAGTGAGAAAGCATGTATGCATGCCTTTATGTTTTCTTACCATTTAAGGAGGTGTTGCTTTGAGACTGACTGATTAACAGAGCTGTGTCTTCAGCTGCAGATTTCTGCCTACGATTCTTTGGTCGAGCATCATGATTTGCCGTAATCATCTGAGCACTAGCTCTTCTTTTTTGCTGCTTCTTCATCAAAAGTGTTCGCTGTTTAAATAAATCAGTGTCAGTTATTCATTTGAAATATATAATCACATATCTCACCACTATCTCAGTCCTGCAGGACTGAAAATATACATATCAATACATATCAATAAAAGATAAGAACATACAAACCAAAACTGATGAATTTTCTGCAAGTTAAATTGAAATATCATACAATAGAAGTAATCACATACACACTGATAATAGTCATTATTCATTTGATGCTGATATTCCAACAAACTACATATTAAAATCAGAAGAAAAGAGATTTGTCTGCAATAATGTTAAAAAAAAAGAGGTCCAAATACAAGAAAATTGTGAAATTCGCACTTACCTGTTTGTCAAGCTTCTGTTGCCACATCTCATGGTCCTCCATGTTTATTTGTTGCCAAGTTGCTGTTTTGTTTAATCCACAAACATGTAATGGAAAATTAATGCACACTCCTGAGGCACAACATGTGTCAAACCAAATGAAACACAATGCATGTTTGATTCTCTGCCTTCAGCTCCATCTTACTCCTCCACCTGTATACAACAGAAGGATAAGAGGATTGGGAGAGATAATGTTCTTACGCTCCACACAGCTCGTAGAGTGCACTTACAACTAATAACATCACATGCTGTACAGTTACTTAGGACGGATTCATGCTGTTGGTGCCAAATTTGGACCCTACCATCTGTGTGCCTCAGCAGAAATTGAGATTCATCAGACCAGG
>JANDJT010000032.1:15255674-15282729 GCA_024331685.1 Stegophilus panzeri
TTTACACAACTGTTTGTCCAATTATATAAGACTGAAAAGAACCCAATACACACAGACACACACACCAGAATATATATATATATTTTATAAATTTTTGGACTGTAGTTTAATTCAGTGCTTTTTGTGCATCCACAAAAAAATAATGCATAAATACTTGTATATAAAATTAACTAAGTATATAAACAGTAAACTGAAGAAAGTCATTGTCATTGACTCTGGGTATCTGCTAAAGCTAGCGGTGTCACATTACATGCGTATGACGTCATGTGCCGTCGACTAGGAAGCGGCTTTTACTTCCGGGTAGTAAAAAACCGCTAGAGTAGAGTAGAGTACACAGTGCATAATGTAAGCGTATAGTACATCATTTGAGACACAACTTTATTATTTACTCTCCGAAGCGTGCTTTCGGAACAGAAGTAACATAGTGAGTAAACGCACCCCATGGCGCGCAGACCGACTAATTCGGAACAGAAGTTTCAGAACAGAAATAACGTAATGAGTAAATGTGTCTCGTGCCGTGCACAAACCAACTAATCAATAATGAGATTCGTTGACAACGATTTTCATAAACGATTATTATCGATTTTATAGATTAGTTGTTGCAGCGCTAGTTCCAATTTATATTTACCTTTTTTTTAAGTTCATCTTATTGCTTAAGAGCAGTTTCACAAAAGTCTCACTTCATAATCAGGAAGTGGATATAAAAAAAGCACCTGAAAATGCCCACATCCACTCTTGGGGAAACAATTAAGACATTTAAAAGAACTGGAGTTGTAATGAACCTGGATGGAAGTGAATTTAACACAGATTGTCCCCACACACTGAGGAGGCTGATAAGAGTGGCAAAAGTCCTCGAAAGATTATTTTTGGTGACTTGCAGTAGAAGCATTTTTGAGTCAATAAATCTCCACAAATGTAAGCATCAAGAGTTTACTAGACGCTTCTGGAACTTTGACTTGAACTGGATTTTATGGTCAGACATAAATAGAGCTTCTTGACAATACTCAAGGTGGGTTTGGCATAAAAAGAAGGAAGGTTATATTGAAAAGAGCCTAATACTCACATGATAGTCTCTGCCAGAGCTACAGCTGGGTCATATTGTAGTTGGATCTTCCAGCAGTTACAATACAAAACATACATCCAAATCGGCACAAAAAATTTTTTCAGTAAACACAGTCCAAATTTTGACATGGCCATCCCAGGCCACTTACCCAAGCCCAGGCCACCACCCAAAACCTGTGTGGTGAGCTGAAGAGGAGAGTCCACAATAGAGGAGTGAGGACCCTGCATGATGTGGAGAGATTCTGTATTGAGGATTCGTCTCAGATTCCTTACTATCTATTCTCCATTCTAATCAAGCTTTAGAGAAGAAGACGACACAGTGATGTTATTATTGGTAAAAGCTAAAGTAGATGTGTCACTGATTTTGATGCATGCTCTTTTGTAAAAAATAATAATAATAATTTAATAAAGTTTTTGCATTTTCTTAAAATAAATTAACTTTTTTCATATGTTCAGTGAGATTAAGTTAATTAGCGACAAATAAAAAATTTCATCATTTTTACCTATCTTTATCAAAGGTGCGAATAATTACAGCACTGACTATACATAAATCATGAGTGTATGTAATTAATAAACTGATTCATGATGTTAAATACATAATCATTTCACTGAACATAATTTTAGGTTTTTCTCTCTGTGTTAAGACCAACAGCAAGGCTTTCACAGCTAAAACCTCCTGTGTGCGTCGGCGTTATAGTGAGTTTGTGTGGCTGAAGCAGAAACTGCAGAAGAATGCTGGTCTGGTGTAAGTAAAAAAAAAATTCAATCAAGGCTTTTAGTGAATTACAATAATGACAACGTAATGCATTTATAATACATTTATTCCAACTGACTGCTCAGAAATCCAAGAGGTTATTTAACAGCACAGAAACAAAAGAATTTGTGTATATTAATATGACTGTCTGGCTTTCTTTCTGATAATTTTATTACTCTAAACTTTCACACAGACCTGTTCCTGACCTGCCCGGAAAGTCTTTCATCCACTTTAATAACACAGACTTCATTGAAAAGAGGAGAAAGGGTTTACAGAGCTTCCTGGACAAGTCAGTGTCGTCTTCTTAATCTACAATGTGTCAGAATGAAGAGAAATGTAATCTACATCGTTGTCAAATATTTGCTCAATTTGATGGTTTTTCTAGAAATTAAAAAAAGGAAGTAAGCAACAATGAATGATGACATTGCACTTTGTTCTGCATTACATTAACCTCCGATGAGTCAGAGCAGTGTTTTGGCTTAACATTTGATTAACTGAAGTTAACAAAAGAACAGTATTGTAACAGTATTTCAGTACAGCCATCTACTGAAAATCATGAGACTTTTAAACAGCAATAATTATGTTATCAGAATTATTTCTGTCATTGTCTGTGTAGTTTTTTTCCTCTGCAGATGAGGTTCAGCACATTTTAATGAGAAGTTTTGTACCCACAGGGTAGTGCATATGACAGTGTGCCTGTCCGACAGCCAGCTCCATCTGTTTCTGCAGACTCAGCTTCCTGTTAGTCACATTCAAGACTGCGTAAAGGGTCACACTCCTTACAGCGTGACTGACGCCATTCTAACCTACGCTTCGTCTAATCGCGGCTGGGCTCAGGAGGAAGGTGGCGGGCCACTGGAGACATGCCCAACACCAATTTCTTATGAATCAATTGAGAGGTACAGATGAACTTTGAGTTAACAGAACAACTGTCAAATATGAACTAATGAATGGTATCCAAATTGACCTTTGCTATTTTTTTTTGTAATCCATAGCCCCTCTCAAAATGTTCCCTCTTTACAACATGAAGAAGGAGCTGTAGATGAGCCTGACCTAAACTCTGTTGACTTAAGATTGCAAGAAGACGACAAAACTATACATAATCGTAGAGATGGCCAAGAAGGAAGAGTACAGGACGGGGAGAGTTGTGCACGCCTGGAGGTGGACGTCCATCAGCAGGTTCCTATTTTGGACATCCAAAACACTAAAGAAGGAAGTGATATCAGTATACTAGATGAGCGAAAACAAATACATGACAACACCAAGGACAGCAATGCAAATGGAGTTGGATATGTGGTCTCACAGGCACCCACTGAAGCAGATAAGTCTCAGCTAAACCATGTAGCTAATAATAACAAATTTGTCAACTTTTTTTTCTAACCTTATTCACTATTCTAAGAAGCATGTTATAGTTTAAAGAAAGTTTATACAATGATTTAAACCGAACCTAATACAGCTTATCTACAAATACACTACATTACAACTATTTGCTATTTTGGTTCCATATTAGACCCAAACTCTTTCTCAGACTACTGCTTATATGTGGGTAAAACTGAACACAGTTTCAAGTGAGCTCATCAGTCATTAGTATCTAGTAAAGAGAACCAAGATCAAGTCGGAACAAATTACCTGACCAGTGGAAGTCACTGAGTCACCAGTGGTGAACAAAGTAAGTTGTCTAATCATAAAGATTCTGCTTAGTTGAACAGACACAATGTGGACTTTTTTTACGTTCACATTTGATGTTTACATTTACAAACGAGGTAGAATACAACCTATGCATACAGCTGAGATGTTGATGGTTAGGGGCCTTGTTCAAGACTTTCTGGCAGTCCTGAATTGTGCATAAAAGAAGATACAGTAATTTAAAACATAATTAACGTTAAGTGTACAGTGAAGGGTGCAGTGTTTGAGCCTGTGTTAATGGTAAATCAGCAAATCGTAAAAATAGAACGTTCTGAAGAGACATTCAAGCTGAAGTCATGTGCCCCAGAGACAAAGAAACACAAATCTTTGGACACTTAAACTAGTAAGAAGAAAGATAACCAGGTGACAGTGAAACATATGACAGTGAGTAAACAAATATCAAGGGGCAAAGTTAAAACCTGCTTCATAGTGTCCTGGCTTCCAGCCACTTCAGTAATGTGTTTTGGTTTTTTTTTTTTTCTTTTGTTTGCTTTCCTACTCAGCTGTAAACTCCTGGAATTTGGAATCTAGTCTTAAGATGTTTCACTCTCTCAGTGAGTGTACAAAACAAGATGGGTGACTGATCTTTCATTGAAATTGATGTGCATTGATTTAATAGTTGTGAGAGTTCATCTGATGATATCCCATCTCACTCATTAATGTAGATGAAGGAAGAGAATGCTTTTTGGGTATTGGGGCACGTGCAGTCTTTGGAACAGGATTCTCCTCAGTGTTCCCTATACAGGAGGTCCAGGTGGAGTGAAATTAACACAATAATTATTGGCACCCATTGTTAAATAAATAAGGGCAATAGTTTTGCATTTTAAAGTCAGTGGCATCCTTATAGTTTACCGCTTCCTGTAAAGTATTTCCTCCTACCTGTCAAAAACATGTCAGTATGTGGATTTGTGACTCTAAATTACCCCAGATATGAATATGTATCCAAATGTGTCGGTGCATTTTGCCCAGGGTGTTTTCCTGCCTCATGCTCAGAGTATTTTCTGAGATTCACTGACACCCTGAATAAGATAAAATTTATTCCACAGTCTAGTTTCAGCATGGCAGAGTCAAACAAGTTTTGGGCTAAAACATCCTTCAGAAACAATGATCATCATGAGTACAGCTGCAAGTCATCACTTTTGCACCATCATATTTCATAGTGGATATGTTTTTATTTTTTTTCATGTATACAGACCCTGTTTGTCGCCAAACACACCAAGGATGATTTTGATTTTCACTTTTTGTGAAAATAACCAAACAGTTCAGTTGTTCCACTACTTTTGTGGGTTGTGCTTGGTTGAGCTCTATTGTGCAACCTTTCTAAGTTTAATGGTGACATATCACCTGATTTTGAAAATTGATAACCCTTAAAATGGAATTTTTGATTTTTACTTTGTCTAAATCACCGTCTTCAATATGCACTGGAGCAAGAAGCACAAACTTTCTCCTTTGGGCACTTATGCAACTGTTCCAGTAATTTTAGCTGTAATTAGTTGATATTTCATATTGTTTACATATGTTTTTATACCGGTTACCTGATTGGTGTAGGTCAGTGTCTCATTTCAGCTGAAAGCTGTTTGGTTTTCCAGGCAGATGACAAAGTACAGTATATTTCAACTGGTGAAAAGCACAATACAGATCCTAAAGGTTGGAAGATTGTAAAAAGCAAAGAATTTCATAATAGTCTAATTACTTTCATAACAGTAAAGTCTATGTAAGTGAGTGGTAATAACTATGAAGCCAATGTACTGAAAAAGGTGCAAGTTTTTGAACTGAAGAGTTTGATGAAGGGTGCCAGTTTTCTTGGGTTGATTGTATGTTGCCCACTTCTACAGGGAATACAATTTGTAATTTGTGAAGTAAAATATTTCATATACTGCATGCTTTGCTTTTATTCTATGATGCTAGTTACAGCCTGTTATGAATACCATAGCTAGACAGTGCATTATGGGTATTCCATATCCGAGTTATTGGATTTCTTGACCGCACAGGATATTTCTTCACAATACGTTCAGACATGGCTTAAAAAGTGGCAAACCTTCAAAATAGTGCTATATGTTGTTAATAAGGTGTGGCTAGAAAATAATTTCAGTGCTTATAAATCCAGTGATCCATATGAAGCTTTTTGAAGTAGTGTGTCCTGAGTAAGACGGTTTTCCATTAATAAAACAACAGAATGTCCAATCATTGATGAAAGGGGAAAGAAATGACACACTCCGTTAGTTGTCATTCTAGTATAAAATTATTTAATGACCCATAAGATTGTGTACATTTTAGTTTTTGGAGGTCCTGTATGGCAGAGTACAACCTTCCAGAGCACTTCAACAAAATACAAGATGCTATAGCTAGTCTGGGAGACAAACATTAGGAAGACAAATGTTAGACAGTGGAGGCCTGAAAGCATATTGTCTGTCTTGATAAATCTTAGTTGCTGCTGCTGGGATTTCAAGGTCATAGAGTAAAGCAGGAGTACATGTGCCCTTCATACTGCATGCTTATATTAAAGGACACTTGGAATTAATAATGAATTCAGATTAATTAAGGCTGTCTTGTTGATGCAATACAATAGTAATGTGCCCCTAATGTTTTGTACAAGTAAGACATTGTCTTCTTAGGATATAGGAACTTTCCTCTCTCTCTTGTAGTTGTACACTGTTTATTTTACTGATGCTTGTTATATAATATTGAGGCCAGAGGAACAATCTATTACAGGAGATCTGTTGCTCTGGCTGAGTTGAATGTTGCACAAAGCAGAGCCACATCAATATGACCGGGGGGGGGATACACGAACAAAGTATTCACTGATACTTGATGCTGTATGTCCAGCCTAACAAATACAAAACAAAAATAAATCGACCAATGTGCAATCATGATGTAAATAAGGATTCAACATAGTTTTTTATTTTTTTCATATTGTTACACTAAAGCTATGGGAATGATTTTTTTTTTAGTTTTTCAGTGGTTTACAAAAGGCTGCTTATACTGTTCTAGGGAAAGCACTGTAACAGATAAGTGATTAATAGCAAAAGGGACTGTTTTGTTTGAACTATTTCTGAGCATAACTGTGACTACTATTCTGTTTGAAAATTTATACTGCATTTGACATTGTTTCTCTGGTTTAACTGTGTGGACTACACAGTAGTACACTTAGTTTTAGAGTAAATTAAATTATGCTAGACACGAACCAGTTTCCTCTCAACATTCATTTTATCTTTGTGGAATCTTCATGCTGTGATTTTTAATATTCTGTTAAAAAAAGAATGTAAATGGGCTAAGCTTATCTGCACTAAGCTTCTGAAAGTGATATGTACTAATGAGAAATAAAGGTGAGAAAAATAACTTGTGATTCTGACATATTCTGTACTTCACACATCTAATTCACAAAATATTCATTTAAACTAATGGCAGTGTTAATCCACATGGCCGTGTTTATCTAACCACATCATGGAAGAGGAGACTGACGTTTACGTTTAACAAAAGATTTTCCCAGAAGGGCTACAAAGTATAGAATTTTTAGCAATCTTCAACAGTTGCTGTCCTGCAGAGATTTTGAGAAAACAAAATCACACTCCGTATGCCTACAGGGACGGCCACAAGTGTAACCGGGACAAAAATGTTATGAAACTACGCCGGTGGTGTTTTGACAGCTTTGTTACATCTGGAGCTTATGAAACTCTAAGGTTAGAACCTTTTAATTTTAGATATACACTGATGTAAAATCATGTGAATAAAACTATTCTTTAACAGCAGTTGATATTATATTTCAATAATGGTTTTTATGCAAAAATATTTTATAAAATAGATGTGACCTGCATACACTATCAAAACAGATGATTCACACAGTCATTGGGGGATTAGACTGTATTGCAGTGCAGCATAATTAAACATTTATCTTAGTCTTTCATTCAGTCATTCTTCTGAAATAATCTTGGTTTTTATCTTGGTCAAAGTCATGGTCTAGAGCATGTCCAAGGAACACTGGGAGCAAGGCAGGAGAATTCACACCAGATAGGATGTCAGTCCATTGTATGGCACCACATTCACATGCCTATCCACCTACCTGCATGTTTTGGACAGTGGGAAGACATCACAGAACTCAGAGGGAACCCAGGGAAAGTAAAAAGTAACCTGCATTCAGGATTGAACCAGTAACGCTGGAGCTATGAGGTGGCAACGCTAACACTACACCTCACTTACAGTCTACCTAGCTGTAAATTCTTTTAGGAACATTGAAACTATCTGCATGTGACTTCTTGACTTTGTGCTCTTCCCTCCCTTCTGTACACAACATGTAGTTTATGCTTAAAAACAACTGTGTATAAAGTCAAAGAGTTTAGTGTGGGCTATGGCATCTACAGGCAGGGTTCTGTGGTTGACAGCAGGGGACTGCACTCTGGGATACAGTGTAATCTGCAGTAGATACATTGTCTGTTGCAATATCCCATAGCAGCACCTCACGCTCTCTCTCCACTTCCTTGCGGACAAGTTGATACTCCTCACTGGCCGGGTCCAGAGGTGACCCTTCTGCTTCATCCTTGTTCAGGTTAAAAATCAAAGGGGGATCATGAAGCTCCTGCTTTCCACTTCCTCCACCACAGGCTTCTGCACCACCTGGCAAAGTGAAACAGAAGTTCATGTCTTCAGTGTCTGAGGAACTAGCAACAGTGTAAACATGCATATTGGAAAGTATCTGAAGATTTGTACTTAAAGCACAAACTGAAATGATGACATTTTAATGTTAATATAATATAATGTTAATACAATCCATGTAACAAGGTCACTAATGTGGGACTGAAGGTAATAATTAACATTCTGATTTTGTTTGCAAGTGGCACAATACTGTTTAGCCGAACACAGACCATTCAGTTTATTCGTGACAGATGTAAAGAATAATTTTATGAGAGCATTAAACCATTGTCAGTTTTCACTCCCTATTTCCAATACTGTTAAATAATAGTCACTCTTTAAATGTGGTTTGTTTCATATTAAAAATGTAAGTCATGAATTATACCAGACCTGTAATGTAAAAAGCTTTGTAATGTCCCAGTCTGACAGTCTGTAAATCTCCAAACTGCCCTGCTGCCCCACTGTTTGGATGCATGAGACTCTGATGATGGAAAACAGCAACAGTTATACTCTGTGCTATTCTGTATCCCAAATTCCCTTTTATAAACTCTATTTTCTATCTCATGCTATGCCACAGTTTATAAAAGTGGTCCTGCCTTATGTCCTGTATCAGACCCATGGAGCAGGATGTGTGTTATATCAATGCCATCGTAATGACGGTCTGAAGGAGGGTCCACACCGACTAAGGAGAGGATTGTGGAAAAGATATCCATACCACTAAAAATAAAAAGGAACGAAAGAAGTCTTTGTAAAGTCAGTAAAAAGTTTTCTTTCCTTTTAGAAGCTTAGCAAGAAGTTCTTCTACCTCAGCAGGGCATTGCTGGTGGTGTTGGGTGATATGTTCCCTGGCCAGATGACCACTGATGGAACTCGATGGCCCCCTTCCCAGGTGGTCCTCTTGGCTGAGCCTCCACCTGATCACCAGAAAACTCAATAACTTCACTGTACGAAAGCAGTGCCCTTTAAGATTAAAACATCTGTACACACAGGGATTCGCAGTGGTTTTATCATATTCTGGCTCCTACAGAAATGTGCCCAGACATACTACTATAAAAGTTATAAAGCCTTATAAATACATTATAAATACTATTCACACTACACATTATAATAAATGTATAATAGGACAAACCAAAGAACCCTTAATAGTTCTAGATCTTTTCTAAGAGTGCATGAACATGGTATATTGGTGGTTTTGGTTCATTACCTTTGCTGGTCTGCCACTTCCCTAGAAAAGGCCCAGCACTCCCAGCAAACTCACATTTTTGCTCCCATGGGCCATTATCACCTAAAAGTTTCACATTAAAAACTTAAGATCCATGGCTCTCTCAAAACCCTGAAATGCTATTACTCCATAAACTACTAGCCTGCTTTAAAAAAAAAAATTACATTCACTGCCCACTATGACCTGCAGAAAATTATCACCACTATCAGTGTATATAAGAGGCTTAATGTACACCTAATAATTTACAGATGTTATTTGAGACTTACCAGTAAACCATATAAGTGTGTTCTTCATACTAAAGGCCTCAGCTGCAAGTTTTATACTCCCCACCAAACTGTCCATATCACGAAGACTGGCTGAATAAGCTTCCTTTGCAGTCACATTCAGGAAGCGATTATGGAACAGAGGAACATGCATATGGGCCAGAGCCACATACAGCAGGAAAGGCTGCCCCCTATTCCTACAAAGACACATTTACTTGAATATTTTGTCTTATGACAAGATAAAAAACACTACAATTTTATTCTTTAAAAAAAGATACGCATATGCTATTATATAATCAGTTCAAAAGGTTGAGTATGTATGTATGTCATGTGAAATGGCTCTGAAGTTGTCTTAAGGTTTACTTTACAGTATGCAGCAGTAATATGAAAGAGGAGAAGCTTGACTACAAATATCCTGGCCACTATCCTTTTCAAAGGTCAAAGTCACGCCTCAGTGCTTGGTCAGTTAAAATAACAGGCCTGTTTGCAGACTCTGCATGTCACACTGATGGATCAAAGTCTGCCAGCTGTTTTGGACTCAAACAATTGCTTTTATACTCCATTCAAAATTATGGTAAATACTCAGATATTTATAATTTTTCACAATTTATTATTATTATTTTTTTACAGATAAACTGACAAATAGAGTCACATTCATCATTTCCCCTACCAAGAAACAACAGGGGGGAAATTGTTTTAAAGACAATAATAAAAGCTTATGCTTGAAATTTGTTTCTAAGACAATTTTAAATAGTGAAGTTACTTACCATGTATGAATGTAATTGTGAATTAAAATGCATTTTAATAAGCAGTAGCTTTCATTTTGATCTTTTAGGGGAAAAAGGGGGAAAACAGCTAAGCTACATGGCAAGAAGTATGCCACGCTTCATCAGGAATTTACAATCTAAAACAGTTTTGATATCTTTAACACTTTTCTTGGTCATTGAATAATTATTGAAGTCTTAATCGCATCATTATTAGAAAACAATAATGAAGACAACACTTCTATGGAAATCTGTGTCTAATTTTTTTACTGGACCTTTAAACATGTGATGAGTGCAACAACGTTAAGGTATTACTTTTTAGATGCTCAGATATTATGGGAAAAACCATAATGACACGATTCAGAAGGATTAGTTAAGCAGTAACTTGGTCGCGTGTATTAGCTACACTGGGCAAACTTAGCTGTTTCTCTTCACTGATTATTCACAAGTGGAACATGTAAGATTATTAAATATTATGAAGAAATACTTAAAATTAATTAAATACTCAAATTAACCATTACCATTCAGTTTCCTCCCCCTGTTCAACCAATATCTGTGTCTGCAAGTTGGCTGTGTAGATGAACACTGATGAATAGATTCATAGGTTACATACCTTGCAGTCAAAATCTGTGTGGCTACTGCTTTAGCATATTTTTCTGTGAGATCCCAAAGATCCAACGGTTGTTCAACTATACTCTGATTTTCGAAAAGAGGTAATGCTATTTTAGTGGCACATCCTCCATCTTTCCTGCTGTGTAGAAATTGAACACTTTTTAGTAAAGAGATCAACATAGATTATCTATATCTTATGCCTCAGATGCACAAACTAACACATGTGACATGTCATCTCACCTACTGTGTTTACTTTGCGCACATGGGAAACAGCTGGGCAGGTCGAAACCAGGCTTATCAGTGCAGCCCATGTCATTACTATATGGAATACCAAGATAATATTCAAAACCTGTTTATATAAACAAGCAGGTGCAGTTGAAGGTAACATATTATTGAACTGTCCTTTTTAGTGACATTTTATGGCCTACAATTTTTATGTCCTGAGTTTACAGCATCTTTTTGTATATTAGTATTTTATACAGTATCTATATGTCTATATCTAATGTGACTGCCAAATGTGACTTTAATGCACTTAACTCTGTGGATTGGGTGGTAGGGTCCACTGTGTCCAAGATGCCATTTTCCTATAGCCAGAAATAAGGACAGCATTACAATCTTTCTGACAACTTCTGAATTCCATACCAATAACTATACATTTTTTCAGCTTTGTCACTTGTTGCTGTGGTGACAGTGTCGCATTCATTAATCAGGAGCTAATCACAGCATCAGGCCTCTTGGAGCTCACTCACTGCAAACCATCAGAATGTTAATCAGAGAAAAATACCAATCATGGCAGTGTAATAGCCAGCATCACGTAGGAGCTGAGCAAATGTTGTCTCATTAAGTGGCAGTCCTCCAATAGAGCCCTCTGCAAAATTGTGAGTGACTCCATTGCGTAAGCCGTGTCTACCAGTCAGCAGTGCAGCACGCGAAGGGGAACATGTGGAAGCAGGAGAGTGGAAGTCTGTAAACCTGCAGAAACAATCATGATTCCACTTAGATATGCAGTGACCAATTATCAGCCCTTACAGCCCTTATGTAATGTTTCCAATTTGTTTCATTGCTAAAACTCTGTAGCTCTTAAATACAACTGTAAAAATAATCTTAGCAATTTTATCCATGCTGCACTATACCTTTTGCCTTCCAGCTTTAACATATTCAGCCAGGGGGTAGTATTGTCAAACTCATTTGTCCAGAGGTCTCCCCAACCAATATCATCAGCCAGGATAATAATAAAATTTGGCCTTTCTTTCATCTTGATCTTGTCTCCATTTTCAAAAAAGAAGTTTATGTAATACACCAGTCCTGAGAACAGGGAGCAAAATAAGAGCAGCACACAGACTCCAGCTTCTGCCATTTGGAATGCCAAATCTATTAGAAAGAGAAATAGTTATAAATTATATTCAATTTACAGAAAAAAAAATTAAATAAAGAAAATGGATTATAAACTCGAAACCACTCAAACTATATTAATAAAGCAGTGTAAAACCAATATGCACAATGAAGGCACCTATGAAACCCTCCAGCAATTAGTCAAATTTGCTCAAATTCACAGACAAACTAAAAGACCTCTGGCCCATGTAGGGTTCAATTGAAGTCTGTTCTCTCCCTTGAGTCCTAAGAGACCTCCTAGCCTATCAGAAATAATATAACATTATATAACAGACTAATAAACAAATATTGCTTAATTCACCAGTCCTCCTACAAAACAGGCAGAAGAGCAGAATCAAATTCAGTACCTTGTTACTAGGTCAGCATATCATACACAGAGTTTAGAAGAAAAGTCTATATATGATTTAAATACCAGTTCATTTGGTGGGGGGGTGAGAGCTGGATTTCTCAATCAGCAATGAGTCTACCACTGTAACCCAATCCCTACAGTCCACACAGCTGTAACCTCCTACCAGGCGAGCAGCAATTTTTTTTAACAGCAACTCCACACACCACATGTACTCTTAGCTGGGAGAACACAGGATTGGCAGGTCACCAACAAAGTGTGTTTATTATCCTTAACCTGGAAAACAGGTAAGAACTTTTAGATTTTAATTTGAACAACTGTAACAACTTTAATGTAAAAATTAAATTTAGCCTGATAAGAGTAAAGGGTTCTGCACACAAAAGATTTAAGCAGTGGCTGTGATTGGACAAATATTTGTTAGCTATATGTAGTGCAATGTGAATCAATAAAAGCCTTTAATACTCTACTCTCAGAAACCCATCAATATTTCCATAGAATTGTTTTATTTCTATACATTTCCATTTTGCTGGAGCTTTAATCTAAAGTGATTTACGACTGAGACAGGATACAACTAAGCAGATGAGAACTAAGAATCTTGCTCAGTGACCCAACTGTGGTAATTTAGTGGTGCTGGATTTGAACTTATACCCTTTTGATTAATAGCCTTAATCACTGTGCCACCATCTAACTGGGGCACCAGCATAACTGTGTGCCTTTGCCAGTTAAACCAGCATTAGACCAGGACAAAGAGCTGTGTTTCAGCAGAGCAGAAACCGATTTGTTGTGGGGGTTTTTTCCCCTCGTTTTGTGCAGCAAGATTTACACTCTCCGCAAAAAAGTGTACCTTTTGGTGTTGCTACGGTGGTACCTTTATCTTCTGTACTCTTAATATGTACTGTTCACCTGTAAATATAGCTATAGTATATCTTTTAAAAGATTTAAGGTACATTCTGACAGAACTTTACAGGTACACTATATACTGCTTTTTAGGTAAAAGAGACACACTAAAGGTACAAAAGTATTTAGTGCTTCTGAGAATCTAATGAAAAGATAAGAATTTTCTTATAAACTGACTAACAACCCCTTTTTAATGAAATTTCCAAATTAATTCAACATGTCCATTAATGTGGTCTTTACAAAATATAGGCTACCGTTATAAACTAACGACTCATAGGTAATACTGTTTACCACTCTGTATTCTAACATTTCCCTATATATAACGTGCACACGTGTTAGTTCAGACGTGTGCGGGTCATGTGGACTACACGCTACACACACAGTTCATAGGAACGATGAGTTCAGAGCGATCAGAGCGCATGCGCAATTCCGGGCTAACCAACAACATCCCAAGTTTCTGTGGTCTGGAGTGCTACAGCTGTTTACCAATTTCCTAGCGCCGACAGAAAAGAGGAAAGTGCAAGTTCGCTTCAGACCTAGCGCCATACGAAGATCACCGTACATTAAAACTGATGCAAACACTTCTCACCTGAAGTTAAAACACTTTTTTTTTTTTTTTCCAGAATACAGCAGTTGCTCACTCCTGCAGTGCGTAGCATCATCTGAGCCGACGTGTTACGTAATTACGTTTCGGATCAACAGTAGCCACGTGGTAACAAAAAGAAAAATTCATACTCCGCATAAACAAATAATGATATATTTCGATCCGAAGGTTTACGGCACTTTTTGTGTCAAGGCTCCCATTTTAGGTGTGAATTTTATTTGGCATCTGCTACTTGGGCACTGTGAGCACACCAGCTCTGAAAGCCATTGTAAAACAACAGCATTCAGCTTGGATTGAATAAAAAAAAAAAAGAATGTACCATTTGAAATACTACATAGCTATAATATTGGCCAATGACATCTCCAAAAGGCAGCAGGTTACATTAACATTTTGAGCGGGTATACATAAGGCCAGAACAGTGTTGTAGCACAAATCTGAAATGTAATAGATTTAATATAGAAGTACACAGTGGTCATTAAAAGTATACATTCGCCCCAGAGACAAAAAATGAAGTCTGACTATAACTTAAAGCATAGGACTTACGAAATAATTTCTGGTATAATTTCCTTATACAATAATTCAAAAGTGCTATAATCTCAAAGAGGTATGCCCAAATATATCCAGAAGGTCATGTTCTGTACCCTTAGTTCTGTTTAATATTTTAATCTTTAATTTAAATCTTTAATCCCATTGTACATTTACATTTATAATATTTGGTGGATGCACTTGTCAACAGTACCTTCGAGAAGTGCTTTGTAGTGTTCATAAAAAACATACACTCGTTCTAGTACAAAGAAGTCAGGGTTAAAGATACCATAAAGCTAATATGCCTCACAGCTCCAGGGTCCTGGGTTTGACCCTGAGCTCAGGTTACTGTCTGTGTGGGGTTTCACATGTTCTCCCCACGGTTTCCTCTGGGTTCTTTGGTTTCCTCACACATCCTAAAAACGTGGACTGTGTCCAAAAGTTGCGTACTGTGACAGTATGCACTGCATTCGATGCAGTACGTACTGCACGGCCGTTGAAACAGTACGTACTAATCAGTATGTGTGTGTAGTTTGAATACAATCGCAGACAAACTACATCCGCCATGCTGGTATTGTCATGTGACCTTCGACGTCATCATAAACACAAAAATCATAAAGGGATCACCCGATTAAAGCACCCGCACTACAAACGGAAAAATGCACATCAGGAAAGTTAACTGAATTGGTAATTTAATGTGGGCAGTGGTAACAGGCTGACGTAATTTCGTTGCCATTAGTTTGGCCAATGGAGGCATGATGGAGATCACAAAAAAGGTTTCAAACACTGTGACAACTGTTTTCTTGTTTAAACCTTCAACAAGTTAACAATTTATTTGCGCATTGTTAAACAAGTTATGTTTAACCAAGGTTTATTACTTAAAAAGGGCCGACGCGCTGTCTTCCGCCATTTTTTTTTTCTGAGCTCGTCCGCACAAGTCCAGTTGCTTTATGGGATTTTTTACTCGCGTAGTGACCATCGGTTGCATACTGCAAAATCTCACCGGAAGCAGTACGCTATCCGGGTATTTCTCACCTACTAAGAATTCGGACATACCACCCATCTGGCGTACTGCCATAGAGATAGGTGGATTGGCTATGCTAAATTGTCCCTAGGTGTGAATTAGCGTGTGAATGCATAATGTGTAAACAGTTTGCCAGAGATGCAATACAGAGTTTGCCATCCAGGGTGAATTCTTCCACCCAGTGTTTCCAGGACAAGTTCCAAATCCACCATGACCCTGACCAGGATGACAAGTGGTTACTGAAGATCAAGAAATGATGAATAAAACCATGTTAGAGAGGAGGACAGTGTTAGTACAATGAATTGGTATAGGAAGGTAAAAAGTACAAGTAATTTTTTAAAATTAGCAATCATTAAAGCTGCCAGTGAAGAGTATTGATAAATGTATTCCTTATATTTTGATGGATGTGGGTTCTAGTTAATCTGTGCTAGAGCCTCAGAGGGAATGTGTTGCACAGCGAGGGGTGATAAGTGCCTTCTGGTAGGTTGGAATTAGTCAATTTCTGGCTTTGTAGACAATCATCAGTGTTTTGAATCTGTTGCAGGCACCCACAGTAAGCCAATGAAGGGACTGCAGTAACATGGTGGTATGGGATAACTTGGGGAGATTGAAAAAAGTGTTACAGCTGAATTCTGGATCACTTGCAGGGAGCAGGTGGCACTCAGGGGAAGACCTGTCAGGAGCAAACTGCAGTAATCCAATCTTGAGATGACAAGGGATTGAACAAGCACTTAAGTGGCCTTAGTACAGAGAAATGGTAGAATCCTCCTGATGTTGTAAAAGACTGAGTCAGACTATCAGTGTGAGGAGAGTAAGATAGTTGGTGTCCTGAACTAGGTTGAATGCATTGTCACAAGGTGTGATCAAAGGGTTATTCAAGGAGATCACAAGATTTTGACATGGGGATACATTTCCAGAGATCTACTGAAGCTTGGCGCTACAGCAAAAAATAACATTTTATTTCACTGTCCCATAAACTAGGGTACTTACCACTTTTAACCCTTTAATTATATAAAAAGTACAATCTGAAATGATATTCTAACAAATGTTACCATATACACTGGTAAATATGTTATTTACCCCAAGTAAATTTTTAAATATATTTTTTCTACACAGTTTTGACATCAGGGATCATGGTATTGTGGATCTTCAGATCAGGAGGTTGCCTGGGACCTAAAGTATATTCTGAGGTACCAGATGGTGGCTGGGGTTGGATTGTGGCTGTGGCCTTTTTTCTTGTCGAGGTCTTCACGTATGGAGTCATTAAAAGCTTTGGCATATTCCTCAATGATCTGATGTGCGAGTTTAATGAAACCAACAGTCGAGTTTCATGGATAGTCTCAATATGTGTGTTTGTAATGACTTTTACAGGTAAGATATATGTGGGCCTTTTTCAAACATAGCTTTGAATGAAATCATACTTAATGTCTGTGTCAATTTACATAACTTTCTTATCAATCTACATAATGTTTGTTGGTTCAGCACCAGTGTCGACTATATTGAGCAACAGATTTGGCTGCCAGCCTGTTGTGATCCTCGGAGGATTCCTAATTTGCTTGGGAACATCATGTACTGCATTCACCAGCTGCATGAATCAGATTTACATCACAATCGGGATAGTTTCAGGTAATCCGAGTCATTTGTTCTAATAAAGGTGTGAAGTAAATAAGGATATACAATTGTGTAGAAATGGTGGTACAAGATTAGTGATTATGTGTGGGCATGTACTGAAACTATGAAGATTAAAAAGTTTTAAAACCTTAACTAGTCTGCTCTACTAATAAATGCAAAGCAATTTCTTATCTTGTATCTGTATCTTATTGCACCCTTAGGCTAACTAGACAACTTGGAAACCAAGCTAGATAAATACACTGTTGGACAAAAGGAATCACCTACTGCTACTGCCTTTCTCTCTCCATTCAAAACATCTAATGTTGATATCAGAACTGGTGAAGGCTTACATTGGTTAGCTAGTAAACTTAAGTAGTTGCCAGAGGTGCCATCTAGATGATCAGCACTGGCCAGGAAAGTCATTGTTCCCTGTGGACAGAGGGGTGCCACTTTGTCTACAGGCAACATTGCTTTGGGTGGCATGCACTGATTAGATTTGATGCTTTGGCGCTGCATTAAAATTTCACACAAAGTCAACCCTGACCCCTATCTGGCTAGCTATTCTGGCCTTATTATGAAATGAGGTGCACCTCAATGAAGCAGATAGACATGATGATGTACACTGTTCACAAGAAATAGAAAGCATAAAAACCCATTAGGCCAATGCCCATTTCTCTAATCTTGTTATAGAAATTGACATTGGCCTGTTATGCTAAAGATAACAGGTAAAGGGAAAAGTAAGGAACATTAAGTGTTAACGAATTCGTCATAACTTTCTGAATGTGTAACCCTGCAGGACTCGGTTACTGTTTGACATTTCTCCCGACTGTCACCATCTTGTCCCAATACTTCAGTAGACGTCGGTCCCTGGTCACTGCCATGGCCTCGACAGGAGAATCATTTGCCATATTTGCTTTTGCACCAGGTGAGAACGGTCATGCTCAACTATTTCACTACTGGCATGTCACTTCATCTAAATACACGTGACATGACAACAATATGAATTTAATTGTTAGTTATTTACCATTATATATGATTATTATCATTATTATTATTATTATTAGTGCTGTTTATTTATACAACAATTCCAGGCTGTACTTTTGATATTAGTGCCTTAATATCATATAAAAGTAAGTTTTATTACCTATTGCAATTTTTGCAGCGTTTACAGCACTTAAAACACATATTGGCTGGAGATACACAATGGTGGTGCTTGGAATGTTACAGGGTACCATCCTTGTCTGTGGACTTCTGCTTTGCCCCATAATAATCAAGCCAAAGACTACAGAAAGTTTTACCAAACCACTGAGAAAGCAGGAGCTCAATAACTCTCTCCCTGATACAGAACTCAGTGGCTCAATGAGCTTCAGAGACTCAGGGGTGCAGTCAGTCAAGGAGTTGGAACAGGGTCTCCAAATGGGGGGACAGCAAAAAGACGGTGATGCGTTTCAGACACCTCAATGTCAACAGGATACAACAAGGCTGTGCAGAAACAAACTCATGGACCTTTCTGTGTTAAAGGAAGGAAGCTTCTTATGTTATGCTGGATTTGGTCTTTTTGCAACACTGGGCTTCTTTGCCCCACAGCTATATATTGTGGAGCTCAGTGCGAGTATGGGGACTGAAAGGGACAAGGCAGCCTACATGCTGTCAATAATGGCAGTGGCCGAGATCTTTGGACGACTCGCCATTGGCTGGATCCTGAGCTGTGGACGCATTAGGAAGATATTTGTCCTACTTGGATGCGTGTTGCTGATATGTCTAGTATTAGTGCTCTTCACAGTGGTAAAGGGCTTCTGGGGCCTGGCCGTCTGCTGCGCCTTGTATGGCTTCCTGTTAGGCAATATTGCATCCACACACATCCCCATGCTGGCCGAGGATGACATAGTGGGAATCAACAGAATGCCCTTAGCTGTAGGTGTCTACGTATGTATCCAGAGCTTTGCGGGACTTGCTGGGCCACCTTTAGGAGGTACACATTTTGAATCTCAGCTGTTTTAGTATTAAATCTGTTTCTTTTTGAACAAGAATTATAACTGTTGAATGCATGTTCATTTTTTGTTTCATGTTTTGTTTCAAATGTGTTGCAGGTCTTTTGGTGGACATCACACAGAACTACAGCTCTGCCTTTTACTCCTGTGCTGCTGGTACAGGGATAGGTGCACTCTTTCTAGGGCTGGTACGTCCAGCGAAGACAGGTTTTCTGTGCACTAAGAGATCTCAGCACTTGCCAAAACAGCCTTGCTGCCAAACACAAGGGTCAGGATAAAGTCATGCCTGAGGAATTTCTAGAGGTGGACATTCTACCTAACTCACAAGGTCAGTCTTGGAAAAAACAGTACCCTCTTTGGACTTAGTTGGACAAACTTTCAGAAACTGGCAAACATGTAGATGTCTGAGCATGTTACATTGAGGCCAAACTGAGGTAAATCTGATTCGTCACTTGTATTCAAAAACAATAATTACAGACAAAAAAAACCAAAAAAAAAACAAGATTATCTACCCTTACACCTATCGAACAATCACAATGTGCCTTAAATTTGGAATAATTATGGTAGTAGTAACTTGAGTATGAGACTGTTGTACTCTGCCTTTAACCTCATGATTTTGGACCAATTATCTTTCTTACTCTTCCAATTAAATATGTTGCTTCTAAGTCTAACTTTAGGTAAATTCAGGTCAACACACAGTACTGTTGAATTACTGTGAATGCTAGTACTTTGTGCTCATGATAATCTCATGTCAATACATAGTGTATGACTGTTTTTTCATGGTCAGTAATATGAACTCAACTGTGAATGTCTTCAAATATAGTGGTACAGAATGTGAGGGTCATTGCATTTTAATCTAATGCAAAACTTTTACAGTGACTGATCCAAGTTGTGAAAACTACAGGAACAGTTTAATTCATCATTCCAACTGTACTAGAAGTACTATACCTTACACAATTATTATATAACTATACTGTTACTAGACCTTGATTTTGTATGTTTGGAAATAGTGTACAAACCCAATTCCAAAAAAGTTGGGACGCTGTGTAAAATGTAAATAAATACCATCCAGATACCATCCCATCTTTACTTCTGAGAGAATCTGCCTCTCTCAGATTCTCTGTTTATACCCAATCATGTTACTGACATGTTGTCAATTAACCTAATTAGTTGCAAAATGTTCCTCCAGCAGTTTTTTTAGTAACACTTACTTTTCCAGACTTTTGTTGTCCCTAACCCATCTTTCTTGAGACGTGTTGCCGGCCATCAAATTCAAAATTACCTTATTTTTTCTTTAAAATGGTAGATTTCCTCAGTTTAAACATCTGATACATTTTGTATGTTCTATTGTGAATAACATATGGGTTTCTGAGATTTGCAAATCATTGCATTCTGTTTTTAATTTACATTTTACTCAGCATCCCAACTTTTTTGGAATTGGGGTTGTACATTCACACAGTATGATGTTTATGTGTCTGGAATAGAAATATGTTTTTCACACAAAGACACTTTTTTTTTTTTTTTTTTTTAGAATTTTTAATTTAAAGTAATGTTTCAGACAAATCTAAGTCAAAAGTGTCATACATTTAAAAGTAATTTTTGTAGTAAATATTGTAATTCAACATCTGTTATTTACATTAAAGTTTCTACACAGAAAAATAATGCAATCTTGTCTCTATAAACACAACATATCTCCCATATATTAAATATAATTTCTGCTTATCGTCCTTACTAACATGTAAAAGAGTTAAACTGATTCATCTGCCAGTATGCTCAAACACTTAATTAACCACTGTCTGAAGTCTTGGAAAGCTAGTGTGGGTTTGCCTGACTGATGGTCAGAATTTCCAGTTCCATTGTCTATCCACTGTAGCAAAGCCTGCAAGAGACACTTCACATTAACACACAACTCGAAGAGTAGCTCGAAATGTGTCAGACAACACATTTCATTAAATGTACTGGCTTTGCTCTGTATTTTAAGATGTAAATTCCTTTCTGAAATTTGAGACTGGTAACATTTTGGCATGTTCTATCTCCAAGAAACCCTCATACCTTGTACCTGTCTGCAATCTTGAAGCGAATGGCACACTGTAGTTTCCTGAGGCAGATGGGACAAAGGTCTAGTGGACGACGATCTGATTCCTCTAAATGGTTGGAGCCTTGCATAACACACTGGAGCCATTGGCAGTGCTTGATACCAAATATGTGCCCAATCTCATGAGTCAGAGTCTGCCAAAGCAGAAAAATAAAAACCTAAAGAATCATCCTAAAATGGACAAAAATCCACAACCTGTTAAACACTGATCTTCAAAAGTCAAACACAAACTGGTATAATTAAGGCACAAAACGTTATAGAAGCGATGTGGCTCTGGCTGCAATAACATTTCAACAAGCCAACTTTTTTCTTCAATGTGGGACAATTATGGTTTAATTAGGGTTTAGGGTCCAGTTATGGTTGTCACACCTTACATGAGCGAAGAAGCAGAGTGCTGCTAATGGGAGGTGTGTAGTAGCCCTGGAAAATACTGTAATCCCCTGGCTTCAGTTTTATCGCCTTCTTCAGCCACCCAGCATAACTCCTTTTGTAGAAGTCATCATCATACCTAGCAAAGCTGAAAACCCCCATTCCTACAACACAAAGGGCTTGTATTTAGACCAACTGTTCACAGCAGCTTTTCGCACAAAAGATACAATAATAAAATTAATGTTATATTAAACTCTACTGTCTCATCACACGCGATCACTGAAAGTTTAAATGTGTGCATTTTAACAGCTAATTTCAATTTAATCATGTATTATAAGCAGAAGGGTGACTTGTTTATTAGTTGTTTAGTTTTCATCATGGGGGAAAAATGTGTTGTCAAAACATTTTCTCAACAAAATTAACGATACTTAAAACAGGATTCGTACAAATTCTTCATAATGAAATTCCAGGACTTTGAAGGACTTTTCAAGCACAATTTGTTTTTTGTTTTCATGGACTATACAAGAGGTGTCCATCCATCCTTTCATTTTCTGTACTGCTCATCCTACACAGGGTCACGGGGAGCCGGGAGCCTTTTGCAGGGGACTCAGGGACACCCCGGACAGGTTGCCAACCCATTACAGGGTACAATCACACACACATTCACACACCCAGTCATACACTATGGACAATTTAGAGATGCCAATCAGCCTACATTTGATGTCTTTGGACTGGGGGAGGATACCGGAGTACCCAGAGGAAAACCCAGAAGCACAGGGAGAACAGACAAGCTCTGCACACAAAGGGTGGAGGTGGGAATCGAAGTGTCAACCCTGGAAGTGTGAAGCAAATCTGATAACCAGTAAGCACCCCCCCCACACACACACACAGACACAACCATTCAAACAGTCTTTATTTTTTCTTTTTAAATTCCAAAAACAACCAATTTTTATATGGTGCCTTCTCCAGCCATGCAGGACTAAATTTGCATTTCCCAGGCATCGCTTCATCTTCACCATAACATCAGTATACTCCAGGTGAGTGACAGGAGTACTGTTGCCAACAACTTTCAGTGGAAAGTCACTAAATGTCACTAGATGATGCAATGCACTAATTAGCATATTCATTATGTCATCACGTCGTATTTGCATTTTGCCTAGTGTCAGCTGTTTACATCTGCTTGCTTCTCTCCTACTCACTGTGCTCACATACTGTATTTTAATACAGCCGAATTCCAAATAAAGCTGTTCTCATTTACATATTTTTCTGTTTCTGTTGTCAGACGGAACGAGTATGAAATGTGACAGAAACGCAACTCATTAAGAGACTACAATTTAACCAGCAGTCACTTCCAAGCTGCTGCTCTGCACTGCTAAAATCCTGATTTATAACAGCGGCATCGTCTGACAATTACCCTACACATAAGTTAAAGATAACGGGTGCGCTGTGATTTCAGCTATATTTACATGTAAAATGACCACTCAAGGTACGTTCACACATACAGCGACCGGAGACCATTCATTTTCAACGAGAGCTGGCAACTTCCGGGGACATGAGCAACACCGACCAAGCAGCAACAAGCCAGACACTTCACCCAAGATAGGAGCTACATTCCTAAAAAAAAAAGTGATTGTGTTTCAGTATTGTTTCTTTTATTTATTTATTTTTTTGCTTTAAACCCACTAAGATCCTAAGCTAAGCAGCTACTGCCGGAATGGCACTGCCTCTGCTAGTGAGCATGGGTGGCTACGGATCACGTGCGCTCTACAATATTCACTCCCATTGGTAGTTGCTGCACCAGGTTGCACCAAATTTGCATAAAGTTAAACTTTTCTCAACTTTCAAAATTGCTGGACACGCCCACATCTAGTCGCCAATGGTCACTGTCGCTTATGTCGCCGGAAATCGCCAGCGCTCACTGAAAATGAAGGAGAGGGAGGGGCTGCAGCAGGGCGTCATATTTTGAGTGAAAGGATGTATACGTTGTATTCCTGTTCTATCGAAAATAAACACTAAAGTTTTTAGTGAGTTCGTATGTTTTTACTTTTTATAATTCAAACAATTGGTTAGCATCACGAGATTAAAAAAATGGCTATTTTCAAGGTTTTCCAGTACTTAAATTTCAAAAAGCCAAATTCAAGCACTTCAAGCACCTTGTACGAACCCTGTTAAAAAAATATATGCTGAATGTTCAAACTCTAATTTGCTAATAATCATCCATACATTTTCTGTACTGCTTATCCTACACAGGGTCGCGGGGAGCCTGGAGCCTATCCCAGGACACTCGGGGCACAAGGCACGGGACACCCTGGACAGTGTGCCATCCCTTCGCAGGGCACAATCACACTCACATTCGCACACCCATTAACACACTACAGACAATTTAGAGATGCCAATCAGCCTACAGCACATGTCTTTGGACTGGGGGACGAAAGCGGAGTACCCCAAGGAAACCCTCGATGCATGGAGAGAACATGCAAACTCCTGTTGGTGTGAGGCTAACCACTAAGCCACTAAGTGCTAACCACTAAGCCACCATATGGTAATACCCAATAATGGAAATGTAAACATTAGAAATGTTAGCATGAAGAAAATCTGACAATAAAACCTCACTTAGATATCACCTTCAGTGAGAGATGCTTGACCAAAGACAAAATTCCAGGAGTCTTTTGGGTACAAATCAATCATGGTGATCCCAACAATGCAAAATGCATCTTTTGGCTTCCTCTGTTTCAAAAATGCCAATAGGTCTCCTATGAAAAGGAAAGAAAATGTTTTGAGACTAAAGAATGAAAATAACAAAAGACTTAGTATAAGAATGAAAGGGTGTGTGTAGGTGAAGATCACCAAAAAGCAAAGTGCCACTTTTCATTCGTCTGAACACTATCTGCCCTCTGCAGGGCACTGGGATTAAGTGGCCCAAATTCTTCTAACACTTTCCAAGCAACCACAATAAATGTGTCGTATTGTATGTAATAATATTCACCAGCATGAAGCTGCAGGTTATCTGTGTTGCTGTTGACACGAAATGTGCAGCTGCTGGCTGCAACAGTCACTGCTGGTAGGAGTTTGACTGTCAGGCCGTTGTAAAATGCCTCACAGTACTCCCTCAGCCACTCCACATACTGCTCAGTGATCCCAGCTCCATCCCCAAAGGATCCTGTGGACCGTAGAAACATATTACAAAGTAACTTATTCTGTATACAACATTGCATCATACGAGGACTTTGACTAACCAATAGTTTGAATATAAATGGTCTTGTGGCCGGTGTCGGGTGTGCTGCGGTATGGGTTGCTGTAGAAGCTCTGAAAGTCCTGAGGAGCTTCAGGGTGGGCAAAAATCCAGTCAGAATCAGAGTGAACGGTGATGGCAGTGAAAACCGAACTGCCAGGGAGGAGACCCTCCTCAAGAAACCGCTTTTCCTCTCTGCTGTACTGCTCATAGGCCTCGATCAGATCCTTACGAGTGGAGAGGAGAACTGAGCGCAGTTTCTCCACAGGATGTTCTAGGCACTGCATCTGGAGTGTGTTATCTCCGCAGTTACGGTTCTATGCTAGTGAGCCGAAGACCTTCAAGATCTAGTGATGAAACTTCTGCAAATGCAACAAGACACTAGTTACAAATTCATGAATTAACACTTCCATACACACATCAACTGAGGTCTAACACATGGGTTCTGCATAGTTTATGCCTTCCTAACTCCTAAAGACACTAGATTCAGCTCATCAGGTTTCTCATATATCAGTCATGAGTTGGGTTATGTGTGTTGGAAGCGAGGAAACCTTGCAAATGTGCACGATCCTCAGGACTGGACTGGAGAAACTTGTAGGCTAATATAGGTCGCAAACAGTCATCTCCTATCCCGCCCGTTTCTACACTTTCCGGTTTCTAAAAAACATTTTACGACTTCCGGAAACATTTCCGTTCATCCATGCTGACACACTCGTCTTACCACAGTTCTGATAATAATCTTTAACGTGACATGTTGTTGAAGTGTGAATTGCTCTCTGCAGCTTTTGGTGGAAGCGTAGATAATGACCTGCATAACAAGAACAGCCAATGAAAACAATATGCACAGAAAACGTGGAGGCATATAAATCTATTGGACTTTCCCCACAACGATATCAGAACTTCATTCGCCAATAAATTAATGACATGCCAATGGACAGACCTGTCAAAGAAAACCAGTTTCGCTCTGGAGTTTAAATCAAATATTAAATATTCAAACTGGTACGAAAGTCGCGAGAAACCCCACATCATATAAACAGTACGTCAAAACAGTACTCTGCCACACGTAGGCCTTGACGTCAGTATCATGAAAGTCATGTATGCTGGCTGGCTGTTGTACATCTTGTCAGAAGTCTTCCGGGTTGGGAACCATCTTCAAAATAAAAGTTCTCACGCGATATATTCTGTGCTTATAGCGCACAGCTGGTCTTTCAGTACACTTAATTATGCTTTGTAAATAATTTATATTCAGGAAAACAACAATCCTTTTCGAATTTCACAGATCAGGGATCAGTGAGACAACAGTGAGATCCCCTTAAAGTTTGAAAAAGGTGACGTATCTTATGCTGTATAAACAAAAGTGAAACTATTTTTTCTCCTCTCTCTGCGCGAACGTGCACACAAACACATCTTTTCATAATCCCACTTTCAAGATGTCTCAAATCCGATAATTGATAAAAGGATGACCAAAAGCTATTTTAATAGAATATTCAATAATGGATCGAAAGTTTCAACAGGTAGCACACCTTGGAGTTGTCTCTTGAAACCGGTTTATTAAAAATAGCACAGCCCCCCCTCCCCCTTTAGCTTTTGTTATTTGTCTTATACTGTTTTATTTAAAAAAAATTTATTCATACACTTTTATTTGTTTAATTATTTTTGATGACCTGAGCTCAGACTGAACCCAGGGCCCTGTGGCTGTGAAGTAGCAACCCTACCTGCACCACCCTGCTGCTGTAAATAATAATAATAATAATAATAATAATAATAATACGTAGAGAAAAGCTTACAGGTGCATCTCAAAAAATTAGAACATCCTGAAAAAGTTTATTTTTCCCATAATTTAATTTAAAAAGGGGACCTTTCATATATTCTAAATTCATTACACAAAGTGAAAATTTTCATCCCTTTTTTGTTTTAATCTTGATTATGGCTTACAGCTCATGGAAATCAAAAATCCAGTATCTCAAAATATTAGAATAA
>JANDJT010000032.1:15284303-15309556 GCA_024331685.1 Stegophilus panzeri
CAGACTGAGAGATTAAAGGCTCAGGAAACCTTTGCAGGTGTTTTGAGTTAATTAACTGATTAGAGCTCTTCTCAGGTTGACATTTCTGCATTGTAAATTCTTTATTGTAATATTTTGAGATACAGGATTTTTTAATTTCCATGAGCTGTAAGCCATAATTAAGATAAAAAAATAAATTTTTTAAAGGCTTGAACTATTTCACTTTACATCTAACAAAGCTAAAATATATTAAAGTTCCACTTTTTGAATTAAATTGCAGAAAAAAAGTTAACGATTCCATGATATTCTAATTTTTTGAGATGCACCTGTATATGTAGTTCAATTGTATCTTGATTTAAATATCTACAATTTAAAGTCGATCAAGAACACCAACAACAAAAATGAATATCTTTGTGAAATAGTTTGATTTAATGGACCAAAGAAAGTTATACAAAAAAGACTGAAAATTATTAAATTGATACTGTACAAGGATCATATCTGAACTTAAGCAAATTCTGTTGGTGAGCTTGAACACCGATTTTTCATGAAATATCAGATCACAAGTCAGATTACAGGATGGTGAATAAAACTAGGCTTAGAACAAAGAACATAATTTAATATGCATACAACTGGTTACACACTACAAACGGCCAGAATTCTCTTATGAAGTCACTTGGCAGAAGCAAACATAAGATGTAAAGGCCTGAATCAGCCTGAATTAGCCAGTGAACCAAGACAAACTGTGAAATACACCTGAGATATTAATTACATAGTGCACAAAGTTGTCTTGAGTATTTCAGTTTGAGGAGAAAACTGAATGTTTTAGTCCATGTTGGAAGCAAAATATACCTCATGAAAAAAAAGAAAAGGAAAATAAAAATCCCCACACACCACAAACCCTGAAAATTGCTCACATGAGCCTAATCATTAGCTAGGGCATAAGGGCAATTTAACTTCTGCATTGAATTCATATGTACAGTTATCACCGTAGGAAGGTTTTCATACACAATGCTGGCTACACTTCACTTTAAATGGTAAGGTGAAAGTGAAAGATCACCAGACAACGGTTTAATTAAAAAAATAAAATAAAATAAAAAAAATGTAAAAAAAAAAAAACAAACAAACAAAAAACCAAAAAAAAAAAAAAAAAAAAAAAAAAAAACCCACAAGGGATCTATACAATATAAATTCTGTATAACAAAGAAAACATTATTTAAGAGTCTTTCCCTTTTAATAAGGAACAAAGACAATAGTACTACATACACAGGTACCTTAAGAAAAGGGTTACTACATTTTCTGCATAATCCGAGTGCACTGATATGGTGGTTTGTTTTTTTTTGTTTTTTTAAGTGGGATATAACAGGACTTGCTGAATCCTGAAATGGTGAAAAGGGGTCTAATCCCAATCATGGAAGACCACTCACCAATAACGTGTCTATAATGCATATTTACAGCCCCTGAGTCTCAGCAGTTATCATGCATCTTAAGAGTGTGACTAATAACATTTACCACTTTGCTTTAAGGCATCGCCAGACCTGAAATACAAAAAGGACAAATTCTTTTAAATTAATTTTTTAAGTAAGCAAAGGTTAGGGAAATTAAATATTTTGTATAAATGGGTCTAACAGTAGTAGTGGTAACTCAGTGGCTAAGACACTGGACTTCTGATAAGAATATCATGAGTTCAAATCCCATCCTCTTTTGGATGTTTTCTATAAAACTTTTAAAGTGGAGTGGCAATGACAGCAGTAAAACAGCCAAGTGACTCAGCTAAATGGATTGAAAGGGAAATTGAAACTGGGATTTAAAAAAAAAAAAAAAAAAAAAAAAAAAAAAAAAAAAAGGAAAACATTACTCTTATCTGTGAGGGGAACAATCTGCATACAGGTGTTTTGTTCAGGGTCTTTACTGAAATCACTTGTACTAGAATTAAAACCTCATTAAAAGTGGAATGACCTTAAGCATTACGACATGTCTCTCATTGTAACATAAGCTGCTTCAAATTTTCATGCAGGATTGTGTCTTTGACATCTCGGAAGACGAGGCGGATGTTCTCGGTGTTAATGGCCGTGGTAAAATGATGGTAGAAGGGTTTCACCTGCTGCTCACGTCGCTTACCACGGAAGCACTCCACCAGGAACTTCTGTACATCAGCCAAATTATGGGGCTCGCCGGTGAAATCGGGGAAATAGTCAATGATAGACACAGTCTTTACTTTCTCCTCCAGCAGGTCTGTCTTATTGAGGAAAAGAATGATGGATGCTTTAGAAAACACACGGTTGTTGACAATGGTGTCGAAAATGTTGAGCGACTCCATGAGCCTGTTGGTCTCACGGTCCTCCATAAGAACCTGGTCAAACTCGCTACATGATGCCAGGAAGAGCACAGAAGTGACACAGTCAAAGCACTCGAACCATCGTCGACGCTCTGACCGCTGCCCGCCCACATCCACCATCTTGAATGGAACGTTCTTGATCTCAAAGTCATACTCATGGATGCCCTTAGTAGGCTTTCGTGCCAGAAGTATGTCCTGTTGTGTTGGTAGGTAATCCTACAAGTAAAAATATAAAGCAAAACAATAAATAAATCTTTTAAACAATCCATTACCAAAATAATAATCATAAGCATATAGAAATATCTGTAGTTTGTATACATTATCCTCTTTAACTACAGTGTATTGTTCAAGTTTAAAGTCAATAGGATTTACCGGCTGTCCAATTCTATCCAAACTGTCCAGGAAATATTTCACTGATTCACCCTAGAGGCACAGGGGAAAAAACACCGAAAATTATTATAACAATATTCACGATGATGCAAGATTAAGTAATACTAACTGCTGTGGGTTTTTTTTTTTGAGAATTGATATCGGGATGAATTTATGTAAATTCAGAAAAATAAATAAGTAAACAAATAAATAAATAAATGCACCTGTACGCAGTAAAAATTTCTGCTTCCCCAGGTCTAATTAAGTAATAAAATCAAAACAGCAGGTCTTGATGGAAATAGAAAACCGAGTATCTTTACATCTCAGGATGCATAATTACCATCATTAATCATATCATCATTACAGTCACCAGTGTTGTACGACAATTTAAATGGAACAGAAAACCGGTTATGAAATCAGACGTGCAACACAATATCCTGTGCATTATAACCCACTTCAAATGATTTCTGGCATAACAACTGTGACCCTTGCCCCTCAGTGCTCAATCCTAAAGCCTAAACAGTAAATCTCCAGTTTTCCCCCTGATCCCTTATTCCCTCTTCACGTAGTGAGAACAGTGCTTTATTTCAACCTTCAGCCTGTGCTTTCAGTCAGAGTGATCCTGCACGAATATGTTCCTGGACCTTACAATTCACAAGATTCCACAAATCCCGAGAGCATTAAATTGCATTTCAGAGGCAGCAAGACTGCAAATAAAATGATATATTACATAAACTTTACTGAAATACACTGACTGGTATAAGCTCCATTCAATATTTTACTCCAAGAGCCAAAAAGACTGGTAAAGGAAAAGAAAAGGGAACAAGAAAACACGCTAACCACATGACAGGAGTTTCACTTTCCGTTGTGAGCCATTGTGTAATGACTCCTTAAGTTAAATCCTTAGACTTAAGACTGCGGAAGGAAAAAAGAAAAGAAAATATCTAAAACCTCTACAAACAAACAACGGTCTTCAAATCTTTTAAACAAAAAATAGAAATCAGACCTCAGTTATTCATCATATTATACATTCTTCAGAATAAACAGATACAATACAGATACGAACAGGAGGTGCATTGTTGTATATAATCAGTGGTTTGCTCCAGCAGGCTAACAAACACTGTCTTACTGGGCTCCAAAATCTAACCATATTTCTATTTTTAAAAAATTATACAAATTCACAAAGGAAATATATATTCATTTATGAAGGCACTGCTCCAAATTCAGGGATTAATAAAGTACATCCATCTATCCATCCATCCATCTATCTATCCATCCCACACTAGCCACAGTGGACAGGGCAGCATATCTGTGCTGGTTTCACCAAAAATGTATTAAATTACTTTAAACAAATATTAAATATTGCTGTTTAAGGAACCCCATTTTGAGTAGCAGTATCTGAGTATTCTGATAAGGTGTCAATCAAAAAATGTCATCCAAAAGAAAAAAAAACCGAAAAAAAAAAAAAAAAAAAAAAAAAACCACACACAACAAATGAAGACTGATGTGCCAAAAACCACTGAAAATAAAACCCAAGTGAAAATAACTTTTAATAATTTCACAGCAACGATGTAAATGAGTAAGTGCTGTGAACATTTCATGTTCCAGATGTGTGAGTCGGTGGGGGTTTCGATGAATCACAGCATCAACATAATCTCACATCATCTAAACCTAAATCACATCATGTTTTACGTCCACACGGTGCTCCACTAATCTTACACCAAGCTGAAGGTGTCTTGTGATCATTACTGTGCTGTTAAGGTTTGTTTTTTGTTTTGTTTCCCATCTCACCAACTGGAACTCTCTTCTTCGGTCGTAGGCGCTCTGGATGCCGCTGTCAGCCCACAGCGTGTGGATGGAGGGTAGATAATGCAGGAAGACTTTGGTCTCTACAATTCCCTGAGACATCAGGACCGAGCGTGTGTCAAAGCCCATCAGGACCCCCCCGTGTGTCTGGTTGGAGGAGTCTCCCCATGGGATGTGCAGCTTCTCTCTGGCATCCACCAGCACTCGGATTCCTACAATCACACACACACAAACATCAGAGAGCAGTACAAAGTGATCAGATGTACAAAAGCATGCACGTGGTGCGCCTATTTCCAGTTCAGGCAGATTTCAGTCAGCATACAGGACGTTAAGCCTTCAGCAGGAATTTCATTTTGAATAACAAAACATGGGGCTTAGCTTGCTAGCTAAGTGTAAAGAACCTAAAACAATACGAGCTGACAAATTTGTCAACCCGAGTCAGTTTTAACGAGTACCGGAATGTTACATTATCGACGTACATGTGGTTCAACGTGGCCTTTCGTAAAGAAATAAACGTGAGCCAACTTTGGAGTTTATCGAGAAGAAACAACACGCTTTAGTTAGTTGTGTGTGAAGTACAAGGCGTGGCGCGCGCAGAGTGCTGAGCACAGCTACTGCAGCTAACTGCACTTCTGATGGCTTTTGTACGTTCACCTCGACTCGTATCGCAGAAGTTCACCACGGAAATCACTTTTTCACTGCGAAATAAGCGAAGCGCGTTGAGTCTAGACACATCAGAAAGCTTCACTAATCGACAAAACTACGTGTTAGGCGATCAGAAAGTACTACCTTTGATAACATTGCTGTAGATGGTAGCCCGGAACTCCTCTTTGGCCCCCTGATCGAAGTCCTGCCCGTGAATTATGCGCATTTGCTTCAGGAAAGTTGACTTGCCGCTCTCGCCTGCTCCGAGCAGTAATATCTTCACCAGCCGCTTCACGTACGTCTTCTCCCGATTAATACATCGGTCTATCTCTTTAGATTTCCTCTGCTGCTCGATTTCATTGTTGGACAAAAGACAACTGGGGATACAAACTATCGCCGTCCGGGAGGGCAGGAAATCAGCCATTTTTGTAGTAACAACTTCATGGATCCATCACTGACTATGGCGCGCTCCGTCGTGCGCGTGCACAAACTTTGGGCGGTAACTTTGCGACGCGTCAAGTTGTTCGGCTCGCTTTTTTTTTTTTTTTTTAGTAAAAGCTCGGACACAACTTAAAACAAGTGGTCGAATAAGAAACCTTTTTTTTTTCAATCGAGGATTGTTTAGTGATTCGAAATGTTTAGGCCAAAAAAAAAACAACACACAAAAAAACTAGGTTATCTATCCACTTCTCAGCTTAGTAGATAAACAAGTACTAAGGTAAACAAATTAAAAACTGAGAAGATAATGTAAATAAAATGTGCACTGATTTATTACGAAGTGTTGCGCTTTTTATCTAATAAGTATTCATTACAATAAACTATACATCTCCAACAGATTAATTTTATTAAAGTGTATTAATAAATGACAGAATGACATTGTAAACCTAGACCATGACTTTTGTTCCGTGGCGAAGGCACACACACAACAGTCAGCAGGTGAGCAGCGCCTTCTGGTGGTGGTGGTCTGAGTGTAAAACAGCGCCTTCTGGTGGTGGTCTGCGTGTAAAACAGCGCCCTCTGGTGGTGGTGGTGGTCTGAGTGTAAAACAGCGCCCTCTGGTGGTGGTGGTCTGAGTGTAAAACAGCGCCCTCTGGTGGTGGTGGTCTGAGTGTAAAACAGCTCCCCTCAGCTTTATCTGCATGATGTGACAGGCTTTACTTGTAGGAGCGGAGCTGCTTGCTGATTGGCGGAGACCAGCATCGTCTTTGTGGATATCAATATGATAATAAGAGATTAGACGCCGGCAGTATCCAAAATCCTCGCACGTCTGCCCGAGGTATCACTCTCTTCATTTTATTCTTTGCTTCTTGCCAGTCATCGGTGGACTGTAAGAATTTGCAGGCTAAAGACACGAACATGACTATAAGAAACGTGCGAGATCATGGCCAGCGTTACAGACCGCGGATGGCTTGTCTGAAAAAGGTGGGTTCACAGCCAAAACAACATAGTCTAAGGTTTTTGTGTCTTATCCAGCACAGCACATGGGTTACCAGCGTGATATTCTCTGGTGATAGGCTGTTTAAGCGTGAATTACAGTTTGAGTGTATTTTCTTCAGTATGAGGTTCCTTGGGTTATTATACACCTTAATGCAATACATTAACATATCTGATGTTTTTTGTGGCATTACAATGCATTTTAAAAAATACGTCTGACTAACTCCACACTTTACCTGAACATTTGCATGGTCTTTGTAAGTAACTGTTGCTTTTGTCTATTCAAGCATAAACATATACGGCCACAGTGCACTATAAACATAACTTATTAACAGTGTTGTTATTGTGCCAGACAGTGTGTCTTGTGGAAACCTCAATTTTGTTCAAATAAAATGAGCTACTGAGAACACCGGTGTATTCTGTTATCTTGAACTTGAGATCTTGAGCCTGTTAGGAAATCCAGATTCCCAAATAAAAGCAATTTGTTCTTATAGTTATATGCAAGCTAAATAAATGCAGGGGTTCTACCTGCAAATAAATTGTCCACTCTACCATCTACAATCGGAGGTACGGTGAATGTGTTGTTGTAAGTATTAAATTAGCTTTATAGCCCACCTTGTTGCCACAGTTAAATCACTCACGTCCATAAAATATTGCCTGAGTGATTCACATTTTGAAGTAAACAAATGCTCTATAACTGTGTATTGGGCCCAAAAAAAATCTGACACTTGGTTGCTCTTGGGATTGTAATAGACCAATCATTTGGTTAACAACTCGCTGTGATCAGGATGAGGGTGCATGATTCCCCAAATCATCTTCAAAAGCCAGACACCCTGAGAAAGCTAATAGCAACTTCAAACAGCCATAGAGAGCCACGAGTCAATCAGCGGGTATATTTCAAAGGGGTCAGCCATCAAGGAATGAAACAGCATGTGAGAGTCCAGCAGGCACGGCTTCATGCTTGAATACTGCAGGCTTCAGACCTTACAGCAGCTTACCTATTGACGGTGGAAACTGTGCTTTATGCTATTAATCAGTTTGCATTTTATGAAACTCTTACCTAGGTAAATGTTTACAAGCGAAAGATGTCAGATACATAGCAGTAGGACAACATGGAGTGGGGTTACACTTAATGTTCCACTAACATATCAACAGCTTTATTAATTAAATGTCATTATGAATTAACATCAATTTGATAACACAAACAGTGCATTATCTGATAACATCTCGGGAGTAAAGTCTGATAAAGTCTCGGGATTCAGTGCACGCATTAGAAGTGAATGTCATCAATAATCCCATCACGTGATGCACTATTACTCATATAGTCCAGGATGCTTTGCTGGTAAATTATATGCAGACTGATGAAGGCAGACTTAATTTCCATCTGTGAAGAAAATAGGTTTGTTAGAACATTCAATGAATGACAAAATATTATCCTATCTAGCTAGGACTGACACTGAAGATGAAGATAGTTAGGTAATTTATAGTTCATTTATACAACAGTTCATTTAAATGGTCCACACAAAGCAACATCAGAAACATTATATCAGCAGTAGCTGAAAATCCTGCTTTATTTATTTTGTATGTATTGTCTACACTCAGTGTCCAGCTGAAGTGGTATCCTTGTTCCCTTTTAAGGGTGAATGCTATGCAAATTAAGGTGTTGTTATTGTTTTTCATTTTGTATATATAATGGTAGATGGAAGCTTTGGTGTTGGAAATGCAGGACTCTAAGACCGGGGTAAAGTCTCAGACCCAGAGACTTGTCATCACCACCATCCCTCATGCCATCACAGGTAAAACACAATACTTTAAATGTCTTTTTGCTGTGTGCGTATGCAGATTGCAATGCGACAGAGAATCCTGTGAAATACACATCAGGACAATACAACATCTGAGACACTATTAACTGTGACCTGCAGAGAGACTTTCCCCACATGCATTGATTGCTTGAGAGCAATTACTTCTCAACATTGCCAGTTATTCCAGTGAACCATGCATTAAAGTCCTCTTATGAAGTATCCATTGCCATGACAACCTCAGTGTGGCTAGCTGCAATGACTCCCTCCTCGAGGCTGTTTGGTCTTAGGGAAGAAACACTCTTCTCTTCTTCATGCTTAGCTCCAAAATTATGACGAACCTGAGATGTGAATTGGGGGAAGCACATTTTCCTCTTATACGTGTGTACAAATCACATTTCTACTGATGTTTGTGCAACATGGTTTAAATTATTCTTAATATTCTTATTCTTAGGCATGGGGAGGACCCCTGAGGTGTTGATAAATGATTTAGTGAAATCATATGGATTGAATCAGCAGGCCCACCCCTGTGCCTCACTAATGAAGCTGTTCTGATTCAGTCACATGGACTCCTGCTTATTTGGCCCCAATTAAGAGAGCTCATGCTGACCCTGCATAAGTGAACACAGTCGTGACATGTCAATTGTTGTAAGATGCGTTTACTGAAAAGCCTGTGTTTTTTTTGTTGAATAAACATGTCTTAAATTAACTGAACATTTAAATTTGTGCTTACTTAATAGAAAGAATGTAAATTCTAAATGTGTGGTTGTCTGAGAAAATTCATCAGCTGACCTCTGGCAAGCAACCAAAAAGGACAGAAAAATCTTATTTTTGACAAATAGATCCAACTGTAGTATGGATTCCTCAAAACATTCTTGTAGTGTATACAGAAACCTTTCTTATTCCACTGCCTAATCTTTAGCTTTTTACTCCATAGTGTTTCTTGTTTTTCCCCTTTTTTGGCAAGTAAATGGGGAGGGGGAGGACAGCACTGTGGTTCTCTGTTTGTTATGCCATTTACCTCTGAGTCATCTGAGTTCACTTTTAGACATTATGTGTACTACATGTGTTGGTAATTCTTCAAGTAATTAACTTCATAGGTACATTAGAGAAATAAAGTCATGTCTTATTGCTGTGATATTGGTTGCGAGGTTTATCAATCATGCCCGAAGGGGTTGTGATGTAATATTTCATTAAACTTACATAACCATAACTATATTTATTTCCATTTCATCCAGGAGAAGATATTGTTGAATGGATTTCTAATCGTTTCAAGGTGGATGTTGTTGGTAAGTAGGGGCATTTTCTCTCTGCCAGTCAAGGGAGTCAAATCCACTTGTTTTCTTAGAGAAAGAGAGAGAGAGAGAGAGAGAGAGAACGAACAAACAAACATGAACACAAAGCTTCAGCATGTATTACCTGCATGTAACAAATTGCCTGCAAACTTGTGATCTCATTGTTTGTTAGTTCACGGTATGTTGTATTTGTCACCACACTAACTAACTAAGTCCTCATCCTAAATTGGCTGAAGTTGCTTAGCTGGGTTTAGTGTTCCTTAATTCGTATGTTAACATGCAAATTGTTTGCACAAGTGTGTAGTAAAAAAGCAAATATACTATATTAACCTTGTCGTTTGTGTGAGATAATGTTTCTGTCTTATTTGATTGTAGCGGCACGAGCCTTGGGCACAATGATGGTGGCCTTTGGATATATTTACCCACTGCAGGATCACAAGAGACTCATCATCAAGTCAGATGCATTACTCTATCGCTTTCAGGTAACATTAATGAATCTCTAACAAACAGTGAAAATTTTCACACAGGATTCTTATTTATTATCAACGTTTTTGATAATAGTATTAATAAAATTAAAGTTGTTCGTTATTCTTTCACAGACACCATATTTCTGGCCTGCACAGCAGTGGCCAGTGGAGGACACTGATTACGGTCAGTATTGACGACGTTGTTGTTGGTTTGTTTGTTTGTTTTCTAATATTTACCTTAATACACAAATAATGGACCATTATTACAGGTTTTCTGTGCAATTGGCAAACATCTGTCATTGAATGCTATGTTATTAAAAAATAATTCTGGTCTATAGAAAATCTAATGGTTATATTTCTGAATTTTCAAGCAATATACCTGGCAAAGAGAAATATACGTAAAAAGGGGATGTTAGAGCTGCATGAACAGGTAAAGACTATGACAGTATTCATATGCACCTCTTTAGAATTGCTCTAATCAAATCAGTGAATTAGTAGGCACCATTTTCAAACAGTATACGTGTTTGGTGTTCATTATATGGAAAATAATTTTAAAAAATTTAATCAGGAGCAGTACAATCATCTACATAAATGGATGAACCACAAGTGGGACTTCATAGTAATGCAGGCCAAAGAACAGTACAGGTCTGTCAGTTTTATATATTATATTTTTCAGTTGGCAAGTGGTGTCATTTTCATACTATCACATTCAGAGTTACTCTTGAAAGCTTAGGTGCTAGATTTTGCAAGTGCATCATGATGTGTTTACTCCACACACAGGGCAGGGAAAGAGAGAAAGAAACCAGATCGAGTGGTTTTTGACTGCCAGGAGAGAGCCTACTGGGTAGTACACAGACCACCGGTGAGATAATAAGGCAACAGGTTTTTTTTTTCCCCCTCAGTAGTAAAAGATGGCAAAATTAACATTTGTAAATATAAGTGATCATTAAAAAAATAACTAAATGCTTTTGAATCTTCAATAAAAATCATTAATAAGCCATGTATGATTCAGAAAAGCAGGCTTTTACTCTATAATGTGACTGCCTAAAGTTTTAACACTGTGTATTATATACAGTGATTAAGTTTTGTACTCTAATTGAAAGGAAATAACTTTTTAATACTTTCTCATAGCAAATGGCAACATGCATGAAAAGCAATGCTTTGTTTATTTTATTTCTACTAAACAGCCAGGAACAGTTAGTGGGATGGACTATGGACTGGAACGAGTTGTAGATCCCAATCAGGAGGAGGTAAAAAGGTAAGTTACAGTTGTAGAGTTGCCTCTGTGGACAAGCACAAATTATGCATAGCTCTGAGATTTAAAGTAGATGAGAAAGTAGATGTGTCTAATCTGTCAAGGACACTTTTAGTCTATCAGCTTATATGCAAGAGGATTTATGCTATACTAATCTCACTGTGATTGCACAGCAGAAGAGCTTGCTAAACTTAGACATGATATTCTTAATAGGATGGGCCAGAAGATGGCTATTATTTTAGATGATTAATTCTTAAGAATCAGGGCTTTGGGTACATATTTTGAGAATTAAATTTAGCGTTTTGTCTCTGACTGTTTTTCTGTTTTCTCTCTTTTATTTACAGAGTTTTTCCTGAAATGTGAATGAACCCACAATCACCTATGTGAAAGAAGATTCTCTTTTCTTGATATAAATTTGTTTTTATAATACACTATGATTAAAAGAGAATTATGTGACTGGTGTATTTAGTACAAAATATTAGAGGTGACCAAGTTCATTGCACATGCGTAGAAGCAGTGTTTTATGAGTTATTGTCCTGTTCCATTTTTAATTATGTTTCAGAAAAAAACATCTGACTTCTACAGAAGAATAGTAAGCAATGACCTCACTTATGGTTTACTTGCGCATATTACTTTGAGTATTACTTTGCATATATGCTCACCGTCCACTTTAATAGGAACACCTGTACACCTGCTCATTTATGTAGTTATCCAATCATTCAATCATGTGGCAGCAGCATAATGTATAAAATCATGCAGATACAGGTCAATATCTTCAATTAATGTTCAAGTCAAACATCAGAATGAAGAAAAAGTGTGATATCTGTGACTTGTTGGTTGGTGCCAGATGGGCTGGTTTGAGCATTTCATAAAGTACTGATCTCCTGAGAATTTCACACACAGCAGTCTCTAGAGTTTACAGAGAATGGTCTGAAAAACAAAAAAACATTTAGTGAGCATCAGTTCTGTGGGTGGAACCCCTTGTTTACAAGATTAGAGGAAAATGGCCAGATTGGTTTGAAGTGCCAGGAAGGATTTAGTAACTCATATAATCAATCTTTACAACCGTGGTGAACAGAAAAAGCATCTCAGAATGCTCAACACATGAAACCTGGAGGTGGATGGGCTACAACAGCAGTAGACCTCATCAGGTTCCACGACTGACAGTCAAGAACAAGAATCTGAGGCTATCATGGGCACAGACTCACTGAAACTGGACAGATGAAGGTTAGCCATAATTGGCTGACTGGATAACTAGATAAATGTACATGTGTTCCTATTAAAGTGGCTTTTGAATGTGTGTGTGTATATATATTATATAGTGGGGTCCAAAAGTCTGAGACCACATTGAGAAACTGGGATGTTTAAAATGGAATAAAATAACAAAACCTGGTTTTAGAATTTTGAAATATTTATAACAAATAAAGTAAATGTTCAGTAACTTGAATATATAATAATCACGATTCTGCACTATTTCTAGGTCCCTATTTAAATGTAAGCAAACTTGTGACATTGACCATGTTGACTGCTTTGTACAAAAGGTCGGATTTTTACTCATGCCTAATCTCTTCTATTGAAGCTTGTGTTCAGACAACTCTCTTATGGATTTTATTTAAAATGGATTATACGGTTTTGCACTGACTTGTAGAGTCCATGCCAGCTCGAGTGCACACTGTCATTAAAGCAAAAGGGGGATGTAAAAAATACTAAGAAACTCTGAATTTCTGAAAATTGTTGTATTAAATTAGAAAAGAATGCAAAATAGAAGGCTTTTTACTAGTGGTCTCAGACTTCTGGACCCAAATCTTTCTTTGTGTGTGTGTGTGTGTGTTATAAATATTTGAATGTTTTTATACTATTGCATTAACTATATTGCATTATATAAGACACATGACCACATATTATTTAATTATTTTATCTTCCCCCTGCTGCAGATCATCTTCACTCAACAGTGCATCATGAGGCCAAGAGTGAAGTCATCTGTGTCTATTGGGGCGTACGTTATATCAGACAAATATTGGGGCATGTGCATATAAAAATATGCGCACACATTTTTACATGTTTTCTATACCCAAATTACATATATATAATGCTGGTGTATCCCATTACATCACTGCAGCCTTGTCAAGTACACAACAACGTACAAACAGCACGACCCCTTCCTTTATCCATGCCTTCCAAGCAACCCATGGTTAACAGATGATGTCACATACTGGGACCTTAACATGCCGAAGTAAGTTCATTATTTTCTCATTGAGTTTAAAGTGGTATTTTTTGCGAGGTTAAATAATAAGAAGCTTGTGGTTTTACCTCAAGTGTTGAAAATCCTACAAAAATGAGAGTGGAGCGCTGGACTTTCAGCTTTGGTGAACTGCTTTGTGATCCACGTGGACGGGCAGATTTCCGTCTTTTTCTGAAAAAGGAGTTCAGTGGTATGTACCGTTAGATGAACATGTATAGACTCATTGCTTCTGAATCACATTTACACCAGTGCTATACTGTAAAGTCATTTAATTTACAGTCCATTTCACACAAAAGCAAAAGCCCTATTGTTATAGATTTTTGGGATGATACAGGAGAAATTTGCAGAAGTAGATTTAGACCAAAATTTCACATTCATACAAAGCACATGAGACTTAACAAGAACATGATGACAATGACATTGTGTCTGTTTTCAATGACGTTGTGAAATTGGGGGATGGTTTCTGTTGATAAATAGGTGAGAATCTTGCATTTTGGGAGGCATGTGAAGATCTGAAATGGGGGGCTGCAGCTACAATGCAAGAGAAAGCTCAGCAGATCTACAAGTAAGTGTACCACCACATACTTTTTGTGTTATGAAATTCCTGAATGTTACATTTTGAATGTGTACAACACATTACACACAATCCTCTCCACCCTATAGTGCTTTCTGTAATTTTCTAATACTGTTTTTATATGCATACAGCATTAATATGACATTTTCATGGCTGTTCTTATTTCTTCGTTTTTGCTGATGTTATATTGGTGTGACTGCTTTTTTTTTTTTTTTAGGACTTTCCTGGCTCGTGGAGCACCTCGTTGGATCAACATTGATGGAAAGACCATGGAGATCACTGTGAGGGGTCTGTCTCACCCACATCGCTATGTCCTGGATGCTGCCCAGACTCACATCTACATGCTCATGAAGAAGGTCACCCATATCCCCTAAAGCCATCAGCACCAATCAGCTATATAATATTCTGATGAGTTTTACAAGCATAAGCTAATATTTGATTTGCATTCAGGATTCTTATGGGCGATATCTGAAGTCCTCTGTATTTAAGGACACCCAGAAAAAGGCTGTTGTTCCTGAGCCGCACAGATTCAGGTTAGCTTTAAAGCGTAAAGCATCAAGAATAACATTCTTTATTAAAATTGGAATGTTGTCTGTACCAACTGACACTTCCAGAGTGCAAATGTCATAACACAAATTACATTTTTGTCTCCTCTCAGTGATGCTCAGCTGGAGCAGAACGCCAAGAAGCGAAGGCCCAGCCTGAGTCCCATCATCCTGAGGCAGCAGGAGGAGGCGCAAAAAGCCAAGCTGGCTGCCAGCGGCCCTGTAGACATCACACAGGTTATGAGTAAACTGGCTCAGAAAAAAATGAGCAAGTAGAATGAATATAGCCACAGAATATTTTAACAAACTGTCGTCATAGATAAATGAACATATCTTTTGCTATGACTACTTTACTATATATACTAGTTTTAAGCACTTTACTCTGTAAATCTTTAAACTGTAGACTAGTAGATTTTTAATAAATATATGTTCAGTAGATTGCTCTATTAGGTAAGGAATATGATTATTTGTTAAGATTCTAATTTCTCACTTGTAACTAAGTACTGTTCCTATTAGTTTCACTGTAGCTATTATATATAACATGCTTTAAGATGAATAACTAAACAATAAGCTGAGGCTTTAAAGGGTTAATTTAAGGCTTAGTATATTGTATGTGTTTGTTCTGTAGTCCATATTTTTTCATTGTCATGAGAACGTCTGTGTTATGTCAGATTCTGTCCTTTTGTGTTCAAACATTATCACTTGCAAATAGTCCCATTTGCATAAAATCACTCTGTCCATTTCTGTGTTCTTTACCATCCATGTAATAAAGTTATACATATTTTCCCAAATCGTTCCTGTCCTGTGTTGTCATATTATGCATCTGTCATTCATTATCTGTCACTGTTTATTTAGGGGTTTGCATGTTTTCTTTTCTCCGTGATATTGTTGTTATACTCTGACAGTGTCAAATATTACAATGTAAAAAAAAAGAATGAATATGAGGCTGCATTAAGGTAAATGTGAACTTTTCCTTATGAAATGTAAGCAATACAATGTATGTGCAGATAGGTATGACTGCAGTAATGCATTGTGAATAGTAATTATAATTATTAATGAATAATTATTAGTATTACACTCTTAGAAAAAAATAGTTCAATAAAGTTTGAATAATAACCATCTAAAGGCTGGATTATAGCTCTCTAAAGGGGTTCTACTTGGAAGCTTTTCTCAAAAGGAAACCATCTGTTATAGGGTTCTACACTGAACCTTTAAGGCTTTCCCCCAGACAGACAAATTGAAGTACAATTAAGAGTACTATCATAATAGTAATTATTATTATTAGATAATGTATCAAATAGGTAATAGGAGTTAAATTTTAATGTGTATTTATATACATACCCATGCATATCTATCCATGTCCATATTTTATTAAATAAAACTGGGATTTTAGTATATTCAGGAAAGAGTAACATCATATTTCTAATGCCATTGAACATACAACATTTGATGGGAAATCAATAACTAGTCTATATGTATTGCTTCTCTTTTATCAAAGTATGTTGTAGTATATAAGGAGAAATATAAAACCAATTGTACAAAAGTGGCGTATATTATGTATTTCGATTTGTTCTACAAGGTTTAACTATATTTGGCTTTGGCTATTTAAACTTTGTACCTTCTGTGCATTTCAGTTGTGTCGGTACACAGCACCTGTGCCACACTTGGCTGTGTATGCAGGCATGTGCGAGTCCCAGTCCACTGCCTCTCCGGGACTTATGACCCTGCCCAACAGTGCCGTGTGTCCTTCCCCAATAAGCGTGGCCATTGACAGCACCCCAGCCTCAGAGAGGAGATTTGATGGTGGGGCACCTGCCTCATCTCACTTCCCATCTATCACTGAAAGCACAGAGGCATCCGTGTCACAGGAGAGTCAGCCTCTTGCATCCAAGTCTCGTGTAGCCCTGTCGCTCAGCAGAATCCTTCGGCGAGGATGCAATGCCCCATCCATGTTCGCCAGTCTCTCACCAAAATGTGCTGTGACAGCAGGGGGAGGAAGAGTACAACCACTTGGAGTGGACCAACTTGCACAGCCCCAGCCCAAGAGGATTGCAAAGTTAGTAAGACCCAACAAATAAGACACACAGAATTCACATCTATAAAATAAGACAATTTGGCCTGGTAGTTAATCTTATCATCCCATGCCATTGGTACAGTTTTTTCCAGATCAAAGTTGACATCCCCCCTGAATGCCGCATCTACCCCATTGACTCAGAAGATGAGGAGGAGGAGAGCCCTGGTGCAGCACAAGGGGCAGTCAAAGAAATCATATGCCCTTGGGAAACTGTCACCAAACATGATGGCGCAGGGTAGAGAGATACATACCACACAGAGGAAATGACAGACGTGCAGAAAGATGCGCATATGTAACACAGTGATCATCGTTTCCACCTAGGCATGCTCTGGAAGGAGATGTTTGAAGTAACAACATGTCAAACATGTCTGTATTTCTGATAGCTTTTAGGTAGTGCCTACATGTTCTAGTAGCTGGTGGAAAAGTGCTTATAACATGGTTGTGGGATTTTATATTTGTATCTGCTTGTTCTGTTTGTTGGTATGACAAGTCGAGGCCTTATTTTAGAAGAGTTTTCTTTTAGTAAAATTGTCAAGTTGTTCAGTATTGCAAAGGTTTTGTACTTGTTTATTATTTTATATTTATCAAAGACGCATTCACATGCACCGATTTAAGAAATCGTCAATATTTTCATAGTTTCACTTAGTATATCTAGGAAGACAGCACATAGGAAAGGTACTGTCTGAATGTATTACCTTTAAAGAGTTTACAGTTCACTACAGAATGTGAATGTGGTCATTGTTCATATTTAATTTGTGTAAGTGCCTAAATAAAATATTCAAAAAAAAAAAAAAATTCATTGTCTACTGCAAATATGATTAAACTTGTACAAATGAGAAATTCAATGCATGAACCAGGTGAGTCCATTTTGGATCCCATAAAATAACAAATATGTTCTGGAGTGGAGCCCTACAATGGGATGGCACCTCATCCAGGGGTCCCCTGCCTTGTCCCCCGAGTCCCCTGGGATAGGCTTTAGGCTCCCCATGACCCTGTGTAGGATAAGCTGTAAAGAAAAATAGATGGATGGATGGCTGGATGGATGTTCTGAGTGGTGGTACAGTGTGTAACATTGCTGCTTCACAGTGTGAGTGTGTATAAATAAAGGTGTGTATCTTGCAAAAGACTAGTGTCCCATCCAGGGTGTGTCCCCACCTCACACTCAGTATCCCTGAGGTAGGCTCCATATCCCCTGAAACCCTGACCAGGATAAAGTGCTTACTGAAGCTCACAGGCTCCCAAACCTGGTCTTGGAGTACCCCTGTCCTGCACATTTTAGGGCTAAACTCAGGAAGTCAGAGCAGGGAAAACAGAGGAAAAGGGAAAGCAGGGAAAACTAAAATGTATTTGATAGAGGGTACTCCAGGCCCAGGTTTGGATAACGTGTTCCTTAAAATAACTGACGCCCATGTCCTGCTCTTGTCGTTATTAAAGTACCAGCAGATGGCGCACAAGGAGAAGATGAGAAGAACTGGGAGAGTCCACAAGACAGCTGTAAGAAATCATGCAGCACCTCATATAGTGTCTTAAGTTTGTTTTCTCAGTGTAGCATACAAACAGGCTACATCTCATCACACTTACATATTTGTTATGTAACTGGTATACTTTAGTACCGTTGCTTTTCCCCCTTGCTTTTTCCCAACCAAATCACAGCTAACATCACATATGTAGATTAGTTCAAACATCTCCATGTGGATACATAATACTGTCAGTTATATAATGCAAAACCTTAAGTGCGCTCATCATTTAAAAAAAAAAAAAGAAGAAGAAAAGGAATAATAATCTAAAAATACATTTGACGTAATTTCATACTGACTCGATTGTGGTCACCCGGAAGTAGTGGGAGTTCACACTGCGGAGGCGCTTTAGTCAGGGTCGATGAGCAGCATAGCTTCATGCTAACCATGACGGCACAAGTTTGGGAATAAATGAAGCGTTTCAAAATCTAACTAGTTACTTCGTTTAGATCCTCGCAACCCGGTAAGTTGTTTAGAAATGGCGGACAAAGTTGCAGGCGTTACTTTGAACTTCAGGGGAAAGTGTGCAGCTAGTTGTGTAATGAGTAGTTAGCAGTGAGCTAGCCCGCTGTGACTGGAGTAGTGCTGCGGTGTTTGCGGGTTGTTGTAGTGAAGTGCACGTCGCGTATTCGCTGCATCACAATGCTAGTCTAAGTGTTAGAATCAACTGTCCCAGCTATAGCGTTGACCGTCATCTGTTTCGTGTGTAATGTGCGAGTTCTGAATGTGTCGGCGTTGTTAAAAAGATGTTTATGTTCTTGGCATTTACACTTCCTGCCATTTCGCCGTACAATTTCGACAATTATTGTAAGACGCTAGCTAACTCTGGTGTTACTATGCTTCAGTTCAAATGAATGCCCATTCTTACAGAGCACACATTTTCAAATCCATACTGATATCTGATTAGTTATATATCTCATAAAACGTAAGGCATTCGTGCAATTATGTATTAGCACAGGACACACCTACTTACAACACATCAACACATGCTGATCTCCAGCTTTCTGCCTGCTGTCTAGCTAGAGAGGAACATGAGAGAAATAATAAGTAGGACACCAACTACTGCACTACACAAATGCTCTGCAGTACAATTCTGGCATGAAATGGGGTTTTCCACATCAGATAAGATTATATGAGCAGATTCGGCTGTTTTTTTATTTCCTGAGCCAGCATATTTCTCGTCCACATCCGGTCTCAGACGGGAAGATTATTCAAGTAACGTTATACTTATTTCACCTAGTGCTTTCAGTGCTATTCCTTTATGATGGTAATAAATTTGAACTTACTAGACAGTCACTATATTTATAATGCTGTGTGTGTTTGCAGTAGACATTACAGAGATGATTTATGAACACATGGCCACATTTTCATATGCTGCACATTTAAGAGCTTAAATTAATGGATAACTGGATATGGATAACATATTACATATTAAACATGACCGTCTCAAATAAACGACCATGTGAGATGAACTGTTATCCTTACAGTTTATAGATCTACCACATGGACATACTACTAATTAATAACACTAATTACATCCTTGGATACTAGTTGCACTGCTAACAATTTGACAGGTTAAGCTGGTTTCTGATGTGCTCTCAGGGGAAGAAAAGAGACATATTTTGTTTCAGCAGCCTGCTAGGTGGAAGCATTTGTCCCAGGCTTCGTGGTTAGAGGTGAACTTTTCAGACAGGTATTGACGTGCACAATGAGGAATGTGTTCTTCCCTTTTATATTGTAATAGGAGTTCGTGCTACATGTCTAAACACTGCCTCCACATGAGGCTCATGTAAACTCCAGAAAGTGCATAGATGCAGCGCCTTGAATAGGTTTTAATAGATTTTTGCAATGATTTCGCAGTTAACTAACTCCTGTGATACATGAGGAAGAAAGAGAAACACTGTAGGTGTACACATTATAAACATGTTCATTGATGGTGTGCCAAGATCCATACATAAATGTGTCGACACATCAAGCGACCAAATAAAGACACAAACAGATTTCTGATTATTATTTCATTTTATTTCCATACAAATGTAAACAGTTTATAGCTACATTTTATGTATGTGCTCATGCTAGTAGTATTTATTTTACTGCTGTCTCGATTTGCCTGTTGTGTATGGAAGCAGATTTATATCGCTCAGTTCCACAAACAAGTCATACTGAATGCATATGTCATTGCAAAGCTCATGATGGGTGGAAACATGTTGAGTAGGTCATGAAGAACATATCCTAGTAGTCACTATGATCTGGTTTATATAGGCTTAAAAAAACAACCAGATTCTGCATTTGGGTCAGCTATTAATTCAATCTGTGGTTGTCTTCACAGAGAACATCAGTCTATACGACTTATTTTTGGAAGCAGAACAAGGGAAATGTGTTTGTCTCTTTAAAGTGGATCAAGAATGAACACATTGCACAACATTGCTAATTCACACAGAATTCTCAATAGACAAGGTAGCATGTTATATGCAAAGGCTGTAGTATGTGTTATTAAAGTGTTGTTACAGATGGACAAGATTACGTGAGTATTTATCTGGGTAGTCTCATTCCATGCTGATGTCAGACTGTCGGACTGTTTCAGTTTCCTGAAACTGTTTCAGGGTTATTTCTTAATTCTGTTTTTAAATGCTTTGGGTTGATATATTTTTAAATGGTTGACGTGTTATTGAAACCACATTCTGACTTTTCAGCAACATTCAAACTTTTCAGCGTTTGATAAGAACTTACCCAGGAATTAGTACAGACAATTTAGAAAGAATAGCCAGAGCCATAGGTGTTTAAGATTAAAGAGTGTTTTTGTCTAATTTGGGAATGCTGTGTAATCCATTGGAGGCATCTACCTGCTGTACTAGTTGAGATATCGCATTCCTCTACATCAAGTTTAGGATATGTGTGTGCGTAATTCAAAACATGGGGGAATAGCTAATATATGACACACTTGAAGAAAGCCTTGCTATGATTTTGGTTTCTAAATGTGCTTTCTGGTAGCAGTTGATTCTGTCTTGTTAAACCATTACCAGTAGGGCATTCGTTTGCTACATTAAATTCTATTATTGAGAGGTCTTTGAGAACGTTCTCAACATGTTTCCAGTTTACCACTTGAAGTGACACTTAAATATGTGGGGTTTTTTTGTTTTGTTTTACTGTAATTCCAAAGCATTGTTGGTTACACTAATTGTTTTTGGTTATGCTAGCTATTTTTATCCTTCTCTGACCTTTTCAACAGTGTAAACTGTGCACAGATTCTGTTCTGAGAATTACAATATAAATAAAAATCTGCATTTATAGTTCTCAGATGTAGAGGTGATTGATGAACAAGAGAGGTTTTTTTCTTTACAAACTGCTGGAGGACTCAAGTTTTCTAGCTGATGTTATTTGGGGTGTGTGTGTGTTCTTAAAGTTGTTATTGGTATTACACAAGTAGGACTGCACATTTATGAGGCATGCCTGAGCCTGCCATATGTCTCCCTATTTCATTGTGAGCTTTCTGCAACAGTACCTCCATCATAGTTATTGTTCATATTAATCCCTTTATATCTTCATCCTTCTTTCATCTTCATCCTTTCTTGATTGATACACATGCTCTTTCATCTCATCCAAATGTGAAAACATATTTGCAGTATTTGGGTGTGAATTGCACTTTATACTGAAATACTGCTGTTTCCATTAAAGTTTCCCTCGGCACCATTTCAAAATGTTCTTAAAAACAGGTTAATTGAATCCCCAGTAATGATTATCCTCTGTTTACATTTTTTCAAGGTGTGTTTGTTGTCCCTTATCCATCACGCTGGCAGCGCAGGAGATCCGGGCTGGGAGGGAGCTGAGTGCCGGCAGGATGGCGTCTGCCTCAGCCTCAGGCACTGCTCCCAGCCCTCAAAGCGAGGCCGTGACCAGCGAGCTGCAGGAGCTTACGCTTCAGGCCGGCCCCACTCTGCTGCCTTTGAGCGAGAGGAAGAATGGTGAGTCGATAGCACTCAGATAATGCTACTTTCAGTAAGTTTAGCTCTCTGTCTATTCTCATTTTTTCTGCAGAGTACTTTTATGATTATGTTTTCAAAACTGATTACTGTGTCCTTTATTATGTTGTTTTTACAGTACTGCAGATGATAGTGAAGTTTACCTCTGGAGAAATGCATGTACTGATATACTGTGTTGTTATCACCTTCTTCTGCAGCAGTGTGGAAGTTGCAACGCTTCTGAGAATGAATTACAGTGACAGGGTTTTGCTTCCCTGTTTGGGGCATGTCCAATCTCACAGCTCCTGGCCTTTAGCCACCACTCCTTTTTCTTTCACACTTTTACCCTAGAGCTGTACTTCTACTGAGGGCTGTCTCATAGTTGGAGACATGTTATAGCAGGGCCCCTTTCATGTCTCTCACCCCAAAGACACTCTGGTATTGGACTTGCTAACTAGGGCTTTTGTCCATTATTATCTAAGTGCTTTATAGAAGTAATTGCTACCTTTACCTTTCTCATGCAATACTTTGCATTGCTGCTGAATAAAGTATAAACAGGTATTGCAGTTAGCGTGTCTGAAAGATGCTCATGCAATCATGTATTAGCACACTGTAAAACTAAATCCGAATAGGAGCTCCAGGAAGTGTTGAAAGCATGGGGGCGTGGGTGTATGAGAGGACCAAAACAGGATATTTTTCCTAAGGACAGAATTGCGTAATCTTGTGCCGAGACACAAGCAGTCTGTGAGTATGTGAGGAGGGAGCACTTTAGGGGTCATAGGTGGTCTGGAATACTATTATGTTTTGAGTCTGACACAAGGCAGAGGGCTGATGTCAACATCAGTCTAAAGTCCCTTCCCAAGAAATGGGGAAAACTTTTCAGAGTTGCTAGGTTAAAAAAGAATCAGAAGGAATAAGGTAGCTAGAAAACTTGCACTGACACACACCCACTTGAGCTGGGCGTGCACACACATGCCAACTCAGGAGAGACGGGATGCAGTCAAAGGGAAGGTGAGATGTATATAGATAGGTTCTACAAGTTTTTGTAAAGCCACTGGATTTTATTTTCTCCAACACACACCACGTTTTTTTGCTTCATTCATTCTTTATTTCATTCTTCATTTGTTTCACTGGTTATTTATTCTACTCAACTGATCTACAAATGGATTGTTGAACTTGGCAAGTGATTTCATTTTCTGTGTTCAGGTAAAGTATTGCCATAAATGCAGGTACAGTCCTTATTCATGTTGTGGAGTTGAGTTTACAGGAGGAGGCTGTAATTAATAACTTGACCGTTATTAAAGTGTTATTGTTGTCCAACTGTTGTCCAGGCTTTATTGCCCTGTTTGTGTTGAGTTTTCCCAAGACTGCTCTGATTAGAAGCTATTTAAAGCATTTTGTACAGAATGGCAAAATCAGAATGCATGGAAAAACATCACAGTAGGGAAATGGAAATAATTAAATGTTAATCTAGACTAAATAGAAGTGTGGTGGTTATTTGTAGATCACGTTAGACTATATGCATTCACCAAGTGGTCAGTTGTGCATAAATAAAACGTATGCATACTTGAAGAACTTTTTAATCTGCTTGTTCATGATGCAGTCTGAGCACTCTAAATAAAACTGTATGATGCTGTACCAAAAGTCGTTCCAGCTGGAAGGGGCGGGGTGTGGAATGAGTCCTTCACTGCTTCTCTCTCTCTCTCTAAACCAGCTGTCTGCTCTTGGGGGACTGGGAGTGGAGCTCAGAGCAGAGAGCAAAAAAAATCAGTGCATGCACTCCCGTTATTAGAGTAAGTCTGGCCTGGAAAAGAAGCACAAACATGCAGGGAGTTTTTGGCCTGATGTGTGAAATCAGCAGACACTGGCGCTAAGCTTACATCAGAACTGTTTTGGTAATAGAGTTACCCTTGTGGGTCTCTCCTCTTGCATTTAACCGACGTTAAATAATGCTTATGTTTGCAGATGTCTTCATAGGACTCGGAAAATCCAGTTTGTCACCCAGGATCAAATAATGTCGTGATGTCATAAGGTTCATGGGAGGGAGCTTTCTCTAGCTTCAGTTATATTTATCCAGAGTGCTCTTAAGCACTTCCCTCATAATATCAGTACCAGTAACTGGTGCCCATAACTGTCAGTTATTATGTTGCCCTAGTATTGATTTACAAATGCATTATAACAGAGATCAGACAGTTACTGTATTATGAGTCCATCTAACATTTTAAGACGGCACTGTGGCTGGTGCAGCAGATAGTGTTCCTTCATCAGTGGATATGTTAGGAGAACATGACAGCTGGCATCACATACTTACACAGACAAGATTGAGCCTGTAACATCTAATAACTAGGACAGTATTCATCTTTTATGAGCAGTGTTGTTATTATAGTTCACATTTTTAGCTTTTTATTTCCATTTGAAATTAGGGGGCTTCATTAGGAGGTGTTACTAATTTTATTGGGGTTTTTTTTAATATTATTTTTGTTTTTATTTGGACTTGGAATGAATAAATACACATTATATGCACATATTGACTTGTTCTGGGTGTCCTCACTGACAGTATCTGCAACATTTATCAGTACACCAAAATCAAAATTTTGCGGTGAAGGTTGCTGTTAACTTTTGGGAAACTGGCACTTCTGGTGGATAATGTTTCCTTTTTCTCATATAAAGTATGCGTGACATGAAACTGCCATCTAATGGCACTATATTTAGGCTCCAAAAAATAGTACTGTGAATTAGTTTAATTTGTTATAATGTTGAGTATTTGAGAAATGTAAAAAAAAAAAAAAAAAAAAAAAAAAGGTGATTGCAAAATTGCATTCAATTGATTGTAATTGTTTAGTTGTAGTTTTTAATCTACTTTTTTTTTCTTTTTTTTTTTTTTTTTCTCTTCATTTTTCTACTTAATTTGTATTTCATTTTCACATGTATACTACAGGGTGCCCAAAAGTCTCTCCG
>JANDJT010000032.1:15343827-15369057 GCA_024331685.1 Stegophilus panzeri
GTTATTTTGAGGGGACAGCAAATTTACACTGTTACACAAGCTGTACACTCACTACTTTACATTGTAGCAAAGTGTTATTTATTCAGTGTTGTCACATGAAAAGATGATATCAAATATTTACAAAAATGTGAGGGGTGTACTCACTTTTGTGAGATACTGTATGTCTCCAGTGAGGTCCTAACGTGAGATTAACAAAAGTAGCATCACCAACTAGCAGAAAAACTAAGACCTTAATTTCTACACTTGACTTTTTCCTTCCCATCTTCACTTCTTAAAGCCCTACACCTAATCCTGAATACCCACATGATTTATAGCCCACATCACATACACCTGCATCTATGTTCAGTCAGGATTACTGATGAAAAGGTCACATGTAGAGATGCACTAAAGTATACATCCATTTGTGCACAAGGAGTCAAAAATATGCTTTTAGACTTTTGGGTCTTTTGTGACCATATTGGCATGCACACATTGAATTTGGGGACAGAAGGGCCTCAGTGTCTTACCGCTGCGGCTGCGCAACATCCGAGCTGAAATGCCATTGGCTCCAGTGGTGGTGCTACTGCTAATGGTTCCATCTACAGGGCTCGCATCCCCACCTGGCTGTTTCAGCAGCTCCTGCAGAGTCCTGCACAGCAAAGATGGAAACATTAGTATACTCTTTTAAAAAATGCATGTTTGAAGGGTTCTTTAATGGTTTATTGGATATTTACAGGTTCTTAGTGTCCAAAATAACTTTTGTGATAGGGAAACTTCTATGGTACCATATATTAGCAACTTAAGGGTTACCCCAGCGGTACAACCATATAACCATCTAAGGGTTCTAGTAGATCTGTGTCATTTGACATTGGTCATACTGTATGAGTGTGTGTGTGTGTGTGTGTGTGTGTGTGTGTGTGTGAATTAAAAAACAGTATACAGTGCAAGCTTGTTTAAACTACAACTTTTCCTTAGTTTAAAAATTACAGTCGTCCAGATTTTCTAAAACATTCATCATAACTAATAACTTATCTGCATATATTTTCTTAAAGGGCTAGCTTGTTAGTAGCAGAATATACTTCCAATAAAATTCTGAACAACTTTTTCTATATGTGGGTTTAATCTGTAAACCTTTTAATCTGTAAACCATTAAAAAGTTATAAAAATTCAAGAGGAACATCTGAACAATATACAGTCCCCTCCAAACATGTTGGATAATCAAGGACAATTCTTTTGTTTTTGCTGTGCACTGAAGATATTTGGGTTTGAGTATGAATATGAGACAGTAGATCAGAATTTCAGCTATCCTTTCCTCATATTTACATCTAGATGTGTTAAACAACTTAGAACATGGCACCTTTGGTGGCAGACCCCCCAATTTTTTTAGGTGTGCAAAAGTATAGGAACAAATACTAACACTTAATATTTAGTTGCATATCGCTTGCTTACAATAACTGCATCAAGCCTGTGACCCACTGACATCACCAAACTGTTGCATTCTTCTTTTTGATGCTTTTCCAGGCTTTTACTGCAGCGTCTTTCAATTGTTGTTTGTTTTGGGGGTTTCTCCCTTCAAGAAACACCAGTCAGTTACATGTTCCAATATTTTTTGAACACTTGAAAAATGGGTGGGTTCAAACAAATTGTGCCTTGTTCTAAGTGGTTTAACACATCTAGGTGTAACTATCAGGAAAAAGCTGAAATTCTGATCTATCATCTCATGTTCATCTTTTGATCTCAAACCCAAATGTTTTCAGCATATAGCAAAAACAATAGAACTAGCTTTGCCATTCCAATAATTTTTGAAAGCACTATGTATGCTCTATCAAACATATAAATACAACAACAACAATGGCACATATCTAAGACCTTTCTCTGAGTAAGACAAAAGCAATCCTGGGTCTAAAACGCAGTCCTACAATATGTAATAATAATGGATACTATTTCCTCTGGCACTGCTACATACACGTGCATTCCAAGTGAGTGCCCAGACATGTACATGTACAGCCTTCTGGTTGGTATAAGACCATGATGAGATCTAATGTGATTGCAGAACAAAAGTGTGCTCCCCTATGCCAGAAACTGCCAATGGCAGTAGACCACTGAGGCAAAAAATAAGGACAACAACACATCAGAGAGGCAGGAGAGGACAATGATGCACAGCAATCATCGCACTTAAATGATGAAGCAAATTTCAGAAATGACCGAGAGGGCAGAAAAGAGAAAAGCATGGTGAGATGGTATGTTCAGGTCAGCCATTGTGTTAATCTTGTGAGCTGTCACAATTTCAGCAAATCCTTCTGTTATAAACAGGAAAGCTGAGACATAATGACACACATTATCTGTCGCAGATATCATTGGGAAGCTGAGACTAATGTTACCCTAGGCAGTGGGAATGCAAGGTTACTTACAGAGTTTAAAGACTGGGATCACTACTGGGTTCAGTGTGTGGCATACTTAAAATAGCAGTGGTCAAAGGAAAATGTTTTCTCCATAACCCTGATTTATGCAAATACAAATAAATTTTGAGGCTTAACTTCCACCACTGCATAGTGTGTAGGGTTTTTACTTTGCTTACTTTACTTTATTTACTGTTTGTCAAACTAGGAGAAGTTGAAAATTTTTTAGTGGGTCAGTCAAAAAAATCTATGTATAATAATTTCTTTTGTTTTCAAGGTTTAATTGGATCATTTGAAGTTTCACTCTTATTCTTAAAATGCTCAGATCAGTAATTTCTGTATCTCTGGAGGAAAGCTTTAGTGGGTGAGACGCTTGGCTATATAAATTAGAGATGTCTAAATGATTATAAATTGTGCATAGCATTTCTTTCTTTGGGTTTCTATTTATTTGCCATTCTCTGGTTATCACTTTTAACTATGAGAAAATCCTCTGTCTAATTCACAATTTCTAACAGTTTTTAGTTGCTCGTGTGACTTACAGCTTCTGTGGAATCTTCTTTGCAGAAAACATTACTGTCAGCCTTCATAGTTGATGCAAATCAACACTACTTAAAGTATTAATTACAAATTATTGGCTGTAAATAAAATCATTATGATTTTTTTTTCGATGTTTTTTTTCCCCCCTGAGCCTTGGGGAAACTGTGCATGCAACATTCAGCTGTTCTCTCCAGAGGAATTTGTACACACATTTTAAAGTTAAATGCATGATTACATATTTCACTAGAAACAATAGCAGCTTAATTAAGGTTTCTTGCTTGTAAATGTTCTGATTGATACACAGTCGAACATGATACTAATTGGTACTAATTATACAGTACAGCAGTAGCGAGCAGGAGTGGCAATTACAATCCTAATTTAGCTTCTCATCTGGGTGAGCAATTTTAGTTGAATTTAAAAATTAATCAAATGAATCATGTACCAAAGTGAGGAATATACTTACTCTGGTTTTAAAAAATGTGTTGTATAAATTAACATTCGATATATTTGCTTAGACGATTTCAGTGTTAGCATAGTCCGTGTGGTTTGCTTTGACTCTCTATTTATCTATTAAACTCTCAAATCCCCCAATACCGCTCTCTCTAATCTGTCCAGCAGAGCATGGGTGTAGCTGAAATATCCTTTACCACCATCCATTACACCTCCTTGTAACAGCACTATCAAAAATGTCACCCTCCTTTGCACTCTCCCAGACTAATATACATACTCATAATGTGAACAATCTAGACCAGTCACCCTCATTGAAATCCATCTCATGTCCATTAAAATAAAAAATATTCTTATTATTCTGTGACATGGCTATTGTCTCATTAAGTTTCAATGACCCTCAAATCTGTAAGGTCAGTCTTAGAACTACAGACTGTGAAGTGCTTTGCATATACAGTACCGCCCCCTATTCCACATTTTGTAGTGTTACAACCTGGAAATTAAATAGACTTAATTGACATTACATATTTACAAATTAAAAAATGTAAAATTTGTGATTCCATAAGAAGCTAAATTAGGATTGTAATTGCAGCTCCTGCTCACTACTGCTGTACTGTATAATTAGTACCAGTTAGAACCAGTATCATGTTCAATCAGTATTCACCCCCATCACTGTGAAATCCACACAGAAATGACATAGGAGCTATCAAAACAAGTCTGAGACACAGTTCTGGAAAAGTATCAATCAGACTTTGGTTAGAAAAAAAAAACTTTGAACATTCTGCAGCGCAATATTAAATCCATTATTAAACAATGGAAAGAATATAGCACAACCACGACTCCACAGGCTGTCCACAGAAAAGCCGGAAACTGGTTATAGAGGGCATTAGTCAGAGAAGCAACCAAAAGGAAAAATGGTAAGTGTGATGGACCTGGATAGAGACACAACTCAGGGAGTAAAAGCTGTACATAGAGCACAACAGTTCAGACACTGAAAAAAGGTCATATGAAATCTCATTTGCAGTTTGTCAAAAGCATGTTTGAGACACAGCATATATGATGAGACAAAATGCACAAAGTGAACGCTGATGATGCTCATCACTGGAAAGCCAACACTGCTCATCACCTTGAGAACACCATGAACACCACGGAGTATCTCCACAACATGATGCCCCCAACATCATGCTTCACTGTGGGGATACTTTTCATCAGCAGGGAATGGGAAACTGGTCAGGGTTGAGGGCAAGATGGATGGAACCAAATACAGGGCAACTCTAGAAGAAACCTGTTTCGGTCTGCAAGAGATTTGAGACTGGGGCAGAGGTTCACCTTGCAACAGGACATTACATAATGCCAAAACTGGAGTGGTTTCAAACCAAGAATCGGAATTTGTTAGAATGGCCCGGTCAAACCCAGACCTCAGTCTGTGGTAAGACTTGAAAAATTGCTGTTCACTAATGGTCTCAATCTGACTGAGCTGTAGCAATTTTGCCAAGAAGAATGGACAAAATCAGGATTCAGATATGCAAAGCTGAAACACATCTGCAAAGACTTGCAGTTGTAATTGCAATCAAAGGTGGTTCTATACAGTATTGGCCCAGGGGGGTGTATACTTATGCAACCAACATTTGCTTGTTGTTTGTTTTTTTTAACCTTTGTGTCATAAAAATAATTTTCTTCAAATGTTTGAACACAAAATGTGTGTGTGTGCGCGTGTGTGTGTGTGTTTGATTGGGGGGGTGAATATTTATGCACTGTACAACAGAATAATTCCAAGACTGTGTCTACGTCCTTTGAATCAGTAGACTTAATGTGCACTGTGTCCATTAATCATGATCATTAGAGTAGACTTTACTGTGTCTGCTTCCGGGCTCCCTTAGGCTACACTGCAGAGACGGGTCAGGTGTGAAGTCATGAGGAGTTTAACAGCATAAAAAATCTAAAATAGCAGTGTGCTGATGTGCAAGGTTTTGTCAGTGAGCGTGGACCCTCTCATTGCCACCAGACTACTCAGGGCGCCTGGAGAGGATGGGAAAGAAGCATGGGTAGGCAGGGGGCCAGAAGAATGAAAATGTCAACGCTCACCCACCATGACTTATCCAAGCAGGAGATGATAGACTTTCCAAATCAGAGAGACAGAAACACCTCCAAACACCTGAACCCTCAGTCACACATACACACTGTAGCTCTGAGCCAGCCACGTCTATCCATACATGTTAAATGTATTTGGGCAGTCCTGAACAAGTTATTGGAAGGGACTCTAGGTGACATACGAACACTGGGAATACAAGAAGAAAACAAAGGACATTTTCTAATTTTCTCAACAAACATTTCCCCATGGTTTACATGTACAGGGACTCTCATAATATAAAGTTGTACTATAAGCAGAATGTATGAAGTGATGTTAATCAGAGTGGGAATGTGAACAGACACACTCTCTGCTTCTCACACACCATTCAGAAGGGTTATATTTATTTATTTGTTTGTTTGTTTGTTTGTTTGTTTTCTTCTTCTTCTTTTTTAAATAGAAAACCCCATATTATGTAAAGTGATCTCATATACCTGCTTATACATCATAAAAAGCAAGACTGCCTTTGATTTGCCAATTACCTCCATTCTGTGGCTTATTATACAATACACAGTAATGTCCCTGGCTCTAGTACTTCCTTTATTCTGTCATATGAACCATGCACTTGCTAGTCTTAAATGTTGCTACTGTAGTACATGATGTAGATTGAATTATGACTCAATAACTGGGAACCATCCACATTAGTAGCTAAAGGTTTATATTATTCTATACCACGTCAACTGATGCTAAAAGCCCCTCAAACTGCCATAACGTCACAGAAGGAAGGTGATATTTACATGGTAGGTAGTTGATGGGGAGTTACCACAGGTATTCTGGTTTGTTGAATGTATTAAACATATAACAAAACTGTAACAAAATACTTAGGTAGGTAACAAACAAAAAATCCCTGTATACAATGCAGGCTTGTTGTATAGAAGCACTAAGAGGCAAAGTGAGGATTTGTGACAAAACATGCACAAAGAGTGGCAAAAGAGCAAAAGGAGAAGAGTTAATCTCAGGAGCAGTGATCAGAATGTCAGTAATGCTCTGTTTTAGAGATATATTAACTTAAAGAAATTTTCCTAAAATGTGGTACTTTTTACTCACCACAAAATGTCACCTACTTTTAAAGGGCTTTTACATAATTAGCGCAGCCTCAGTCTGAGATGTGAGCATTGGGAAGGCGAGGGAAGAGCTTGGCACACTTGTGAATTGCTTTTTGCTTTATGATTCCCGACAGGTCATTTGATATTCAGAGAGTGTTCTTGAATATTCAAAATGAGGACAAAAATGTTTTGATTTTATCAGAGAATGGATGAGAGATACTTAGTAGGAACTGTAGTGGCCAAGAGTGTGTAAGACAATTAAGTAAACAATTCAGAGGAAAGATCTTATAATCTAGTACTAATTGTAAGCACTCGATATCTACAAAATTCCCCCTACAAATTTTATCTTCTTTTTCTTGCAAATACCAGCACAGTACAAAAATCTGAATCATTTATAGTATATGAACTTTTCTGCTTCAATTTACTAAAAGGTGGGTGCCATCTTTCAAAATCTTCATCAGACATAACATTTTATGGTGAGTTCATGTGCAGGACAGATTGAGCTATTAGAGCATATAAGAGGGGAAATAATACTACAGAATGCCTCCAATATTTTTACTGATAGAAGTTTCAGTGTTTTATTCTGAAATGTAGTTTATATATTTATTCTGACATTAGTTAATTTATTACTTTAAACTTAAGAATAAAACAAACATTATAATCCCAGAAAGTAAGTATAATTATATCCATTAATTATATGTATATGGATAATTATATGTATGTAATTATCAAACACTGCATGTGAGTATATGACAAATCAGTGTTTTTTTGGTTTGTTTTTTCCCTCCATTTCAGAGACACTGTGACAGTCTGGCAGTGGTGAAACCTGGGGTGAACGTTATGCATTGTAGAATATGGTCATAAAATATGTTAATAAGCACTTTCACCCACAGAGCTTTTAAACTCACCTTGAGTTGTTGACCTCATTTTGTCCACCTCGGCTCCTTTCCAAACCCAGCTTGGTGAAGATGCCTACCAGGACCATGATGGCCACCACACCACAGATTATATAGACAATAATTTGCGTGCGATCCCTCTCATGCTCTGACTGCACCTCAGTGATAGTGGCCCCAGGTTTTCCTGTGTTGGCCCAAAGTGGTGTATCATAGTTGGAGCATGAGGTCTGGTCTAGACGTTGCTGACGGAACTGGCAGCAGAACCGGTAAAAGCAGGTGCCACAGCAGTATAGGAAGACACCTGCATTGCAATTAAATGGTGGGTCCCACTGACCCATGACATCATAATAACCCTGGCAGCGGGTACCTGTGGGTGGGACTGTTTCCTCCACTATTTCTCCTGCAGGTGAGCTCAGTATTAGCGCTCCCTCTGATGTCATTGTGGGATCTGCTGTCCGATTGGACAGCTGCATGTCCATCTCTGTGATAACCTCTTCCTGGGCCTGTGAGGCACACCCAAGTAAAGCAGCCAGGACAGTGTGGAGTAGAAAAGACGGGCTAACCATGGTGCTCTAAATACTTAAATACTTAGAGGCTATAAGACTGCTCCAATCTGATAGTAAGTGTTAATCATGCAAGCTTGAAATTTGAATGGATAATTATTTAACTAACTTAAATTATTAAGTTAGATAATTATTTAGCTAACTAACTAACTAATTTACTGTTTATGCCTATGACAATACCAGTTTGTTAAGACATGGCAATAATTTACAAGTTAATACTGCAGAACATTGTAAAATTGTAAACTGGATGTTAGAAGAAATGTTCACTAATTATCTAAATCAGACCAAGAGAAATAATATTTTACCTCAGTCTTAAATAAGAAAAATATTAAATACAGGTCTTTGGAGATTTTCTGCTTTCCCTTGCTCCTGCATATCAATAAACAGCTTCCAGCATTGCACTAGGTAGTCTGGTCAACAGAGCTGACCTGTACATCCAAGCAGTTTCATTTCAGTTTTTGCCACTACAAATGAGTAATTAATGGTTCCTTTATGAAGAGCTGTTCCTCCTCTTCTGCCTGAGGTAAGGAGTCCTAAAGAGTTCACAGCAGGTGTTTTTATAGCAATCCAACATACTCCACTCAGAGCCCAGACTTAAAGTACCATGGAAAGCAACAGTTCAGGATGGAAATGAAATCCTTCCTCTCTGCCCGAACCCCGCTCTCAACTCTGAAAGAGAGCGAGAGAGAGAGAGAGAGAGAGAGAGAGAGAGAGAGAGAAAGAGAGAGAAGAGTAGGGAGTAGGGGGAGGGGATTATATTATCTACCCAGCTGCAGCTCAGTAAAAAGGCTAAGGAATGGATATTATATTATGTTATATTTAAGGACATTGCAATTTTAAAAATAGCTTTATGAAGCAAAAACCTATTTCTATTTTTAACGGCAGCCTAATTGCTCATATTTGCACAAAAGTGCCTCCAAGTGTGTGTAAATTGGGGAAAGGGAAAGAAAGGGTGAATTACTTCAGGTTGCATGCTATAGTGTAGCATATAGTGAATATTCTTCTTCCCAAGCCTATCACTGTAAACTGTCCTAAAGGTGCAGGATGGAGATAAACACATGGTATTATAAATGTATGTGTGTGACTGCACGATAAAATCCAAGGTTTCAATTGTCAAATCCACTTCATGCATTTGCAAAATCCAAACCTGTCCAAGCCCATTATGGCTGCCAATACTCCCCCACCTACTGTCCATCAACATTCTTAAAGATTCATAAACATTCTGTAGGTTGAAGATGCAAAAAGGACTAAAACGAGGAGGCTTGCATTTAAAGGTCTCTCATTTAGTCCATAATGCCTTTGGGAATAAACTAAGGCTATCACACAGCAGGCAAAAGTGGCCCAAATCCGATCTTTTTCTTCAAATGTGACACAGATATATTACTTGCATGGCTGTGTGAACAGTAACAAACACACTGAATCTGATATTTTCAATTCCAATTTGGGCCACTTTCATATGTGGTACTGAAATCCGATACATATCTGATAAGTGGCAATGTGACCTCTGTCTGAACAGGCAGATCTGACATCATGTGAGTTTTACATCAATCCAGCTCACCATTCATCTTAATTTCATGCTGAAAGATAATCTCTTGGAAGGAAAGATTGAGGATAACAATGAAGGTAGCAACATAATTTCAGTAGCAACATAATGACATAACGGACTTCATAAATATGTGGGGTGATGTTGCCGTACAAGCAAAATTAGAAGGCAGATATCGCAACCACTCTGTGATTGAAGAGATCTCAAAAGAAATGGTGAACATGGGCATAGAGAACCTGCAGTGCTGCGGTGCCAAAGGAAAGTTAAAAGTTTAAAAGCAAAATTTAAAGAAACCAACTATGCGAATCAAATAATTGGGCATGGCTGAATAACGTGGCTGTTTTACAGCAAGATTGAATGCATTATGTAACGGGTCAGTTTAGGAGCGTGATCTGTTCAGACTAATGTCAGATATAGGCTGCAGTGAAATGCCTAAGAAGAAACGTCGGATTTGGTCAGTAAGTCAGATTTGGGCCACTTATGCCTGTTGTGTGAGTGTAGCTAAAATGTTTTATTGATTACTTTACCAACACACAGATCTACTGGTTGTAATCTATTTCTCATAACCTCCCTTTTTCCTCTTTGTACTGCACCTATCTGCCAAGATCTCTTTTATCTACACAAACACTGTCTCTGCCTTTCTCTCTAACTCTCCCCAAAAACTCTCCTGAGAGAGCAGAGCATACGTACATGCGCATTTAATTTCCAAATCTTTTAACATTAAACTTTGTGATTTAGAGATCATCTAGCTACAAAAAAATCAGCTATGTAAAAAATCTAACTATGTAAAAAAAAAAATCCAATAGATTGAAGAGTCTAACTCCTATGACTCTTCTGTCATCATACATTCCTCTTTTCTGTTCCCTCTCACATCTTTTCCTCTTTGATTGTTGGATGTGCAGAGGTGAGACAGAGAAGCTGTCAGGTGACGTGAAGCAGAGCGCTATTCTCTGTCAAGGCATACAAGTGAGCAAGAATGATACTATGCACTATATAAACAAAAACTAGAGGAAAGAATGATTAGGAATACCCAGTCAGAGACAGTAAATAAAATAAAAGAGAAATTTGAGAAGGTTCTGTAGTGGAAAAGATTATTATTAACCCTGTGTGTCTGCGTTTGTGTGCATGCAAACATTTGAAGAATAATATTCAGATTTTATGGACTTCTGAGGCACTTTTCTTCTATAAATGTGTCAAGCATCATAATACATTCATAGCTGGGGGAAAGAGGCTCCTGAGTTCATCATCTTTTCATTGACGTTAGCTTTTATTTGCATCACATTTAAATCTCATAAGCAAACTGTCTGTTTCACCTTTGTTACTTTCCCTTTCTTTCTGTACACCCTTCCCAAAAGGAAGGGGGGAAGGATATATACTTTCAAAATACACATTATAAAGTATGTAAATTTAAATATATAAAAAAGAAACTATAAATTAATTTCAATTCAAAATGTATGTATTTGAGTATTTCAGAGGAACATGACCTCAGTAGACCTCATGACTTCAAGTATTATTCAGAAACCATGGTATGCACTAAATCATGAAGGGTTAAGAAATTATTACTATTACTATTGTATTGCTGTACCACAGATATTAACCTGCTGTCCTCTTTTGTCATCTTCTGGCTGAGAGCCAACTATGTTGTGTCCCTGAACTTTATACAAGTGTCAAATTGCACCAAGCCTGGCTTCACAGACAGATGCACACATGTCCAGTGCTGAGGAACCTCAACATGCTCTTACAGCAATTCAACCTTGGCTTTCACAGAACTGTCCACAGGAGATCACGTTGCCAGGGTTATGTTTTCTTACTCCAAACTGGCCTAGTTCTGGAACAAGGTTGCAGGTGTAAAAATAAAATTATACAGAAATAGTTTGCAGCTGCCAAGATTTTGTTTTATACCAAATCACAATAAATTCAATTTCCACAAACATAGTCAAAGGATAAGTGTAATTGCAAACAGCGTGTCTATGATGTACAGAACCATTTCTGTTGTAAGATATATTGCAAAGATTGGGAAAGGAAAATTTGATGTAGTGAATAATGACTGGACCAGGCAATCATAAAAAGGTGTATTGTAGCTACTGCCCATCAGAAATACATGTGCATCACAGTGAACTTCTTTCCCATGCAAAAGACTGTGATAAAGAAGAATAATGTGTCTCCCATTTCAAATATCTAACCTTTTTGGGGTAGTTTCAAGTCTTTTGCGTTGTTTTTGCAATTTAATTGGGCTGGAAATTTAATTGACATTTAATTGGGTTGGAGTCATGGCAACCCTCATAGGAGTATACATACCTTTAGATTAGTCTCCATCAAGCATGATTGTCATATAAAAGTCTAGCAATTTTTCTATCAACCCAAACTTGCCTACTTAACTAGTAAATTCAAGCTACCCACCTAACTTTGTCACATTGTTCACTGCATTACTGGGCTGACAAGACTAGCTGTCTGTCTATCTGGCTAAAACAAGCTAAGGAAGCTACTGCTCATGTGGGATGTGTGAGCAGGCATGATCCTTGATAAAACAAATATGTATGAGGTGGAAAAGCACACTTTGTGTGTTGCTACATGTGCAATATGCATTTAGACTTGTAGGTCAGTTTTGTTTATAAAATATAAAAATAAAAAAAAATGGCACAGAATGCAGCATATTTGCATGTGAAAATAGACACAAATGCCAGTGGGTTATGGGCCGGAATGGTCGTAGAAAGTGAAAATGACAGAACAGAAACAGGAGCAACACCAGCAAGAAAGAAAGGGTAACTGGGCAGCCACCTGGGTAATTTATTGGTTCCAGTGGTTCAGGGAGAACCCATTCCCTGCTAAATTTATACTATGTTGCTTCAGCCTGTTAAACATTTTTCTCACAGACTTCATTTACACCTAAATTTTCAAGTCCAACAGCAAGGACAGGAGAATGTGACAATCAAATATCAAACAATCCATGGACAGCTCTGTACTTCTTGTAAAAAAAATAAATAATAATAATAAAAAATACATTTAAAAAAAAAAAGTAAGATGGGAGTTTAAGGTTATATTTGGACCAAGGACACCATAATTACGGTGGTGCATGAACGTTTGTGAACCCTTTAGAATGTTCTATATATCTGCATAAATGTGACTTAAAACTATCATATTTTCAAACAAGTCCTAAAAGTAAACAAAGAACAAATGGAACCCAATTAAACAAAGGAGAGAAAAATATTATACTTGGTAATTTATTTATTGAGGAAAATGATCCAATATTACACAGTGAGTGGCAAAACTCTAGGATTAACGTTTAATTTGAAGGTGAAATTAGAGTCAGGTGTTTTCAATCAATGGGATGACAGTCAGGTATGAGTGAGCACCCTGTTTTATTTAAAGAACAGGGATCTATCAAAGTCTGATCTTCACAACATGTCTGTGGAAATGTATCATGGCATGAAAAAATGAGTTTTCTGAGGACCTCAGAAAAAGAGTTGTTGATGATAATCCGGCTGGACAAGGCTACAAAACTATCTCTAAAGAGTTTGGACTCCACCAATCCACAATCAGATAGGTTGTGTAAAAATGGAGGAAATTCAAGACCATTGTTACCCTCCCCAGGAGTGATCGTCCAACAAAGATCGCTCCAAGAGCAAGACATGTAATAGTCTATAAGGTCACAAAGGAACCCAGGGTGATTTCTAAGCAACTAAAGCCTCTCTCACATTGGTTAGTGTTAATGTTAATGAGTCTACCATCAGGAGAATACTGAACAACAATGTGCATGGCAGGGTTGCAAGGAGAAAGCCACTGTTCTCCAAAAAGAACACTGATGCCTGTCAGACGTTTCCTAAAGATCATGTGTACAAGCCAGAAGGCTATTGGAAAAATGTTTTGTGGATGCATGAGACCAAAAATAAATAAATAAAAATTAAATGAGAAGGGTTATGTTTGGAGAAAGTAAAACACTGCATTCCAGCATAAGAACCTTATCTCATCTGTGAAACATGCTAGTAGTAGTATCATGGTTTGGGCCCATTTTGCTGAATCTGGGCAAGGACAGCTTCCTATCATTGAGGGAAAATGTCAGGATATCTGTCCATGAACTGAATCTCAAGAGAATGTGGGTCATGCAGCAAGACAATGACCCTAAACACACAAGTCATTCTACCAATGAATGGTTACAGAAGAATAAATTTATGTTTTGGAATGGCCATGTCAAAGTCCTGACCTTAATCCAAAAGAAATATTGTGGAAGGACCTGAAGCAAGCATTTCATGTGAGGAAACCCACCAACATCCCAGAGTTGAAGCTGTTCTGTACTGAGGAATGGACTCAAATTCCTCCAAGCCAATGTGCAGGACTGATCAACAGTTACTGGAAACATTTAGATGCAGTTATTGCTGTATAAGGGGATCACACTAGATTCTGAAGGAAAAGATGCACATACTTTTGCCACTCACAGATATGTAATATTGGACCATTTTCCTTAATAAATAAAATGACTAAGTGTAAAATTTTTGTCTTATTTTTTAAATTGGGTTATCTACATTTAGAACTTGTGTGAAAATCTGATGATATTTTAGGTCATATTTATGTAGAAATTCACAAACTATCAAGCACCACTGTAAGTGAATAAACATGCATATCCATTGCCTAAAATTGATGGGACTCTGGGTACTATACCTTCAACTATCTGGTTCTTCACTATTTATTTAACAGGTGGAAATTGGCATGATGATATTGACCAGGGAGACTGAGAGAAAAAGACTTTTGCCTGCATAGACTATACATGTTCAACATGCTATTTGAACAGCCAAATGCCAAAAAATCTTTGAGAAATTAAAATTGTATCTTATAATTGGCCTATCTCTAGTCCTTCTAAGAGATATGATAGCCGCAGATCTACATAAGCACCACACATATCAAGAACAGGCACATCACTGCACAGAAGGTTGAGCACCTCTGAGGCATCTAAGAATGATGAAAACAGTGCAAATTGAGAGTCAAAGTCATAGAGCAGAGCAAACTAACTTGCCATCAACAAAAGCAACAGATACACTGAAAGTATACTGTGCAATCAGGTACTGCCATGCAAAAAAAATAACTAATAAAATAACACAAAATAAAATACAGATGAAAAAAATCTGGAAACAGAAACATATGAGGTCCCTTTCCAAAACCTTCAAACTGACTATCCATCAGTGGTGGAATGAACTTGTAACGTCAATCCAGACAGCAAAATCCATCGCTATGTTAAAAAAACAGCCCACGTCTTCCGTGAACACTTAAGTAATCTCTAACTTGTCCCCACTCAAAAAAAACCCTGCACTTACTGCATACTGGCCTTACACCTCTAATCTGTGCACTTTGCTCCTCTAGCACTCAATTAAAAATCTTGTATGGTAGGACCACTTGTATTGTACTCTGCTTGATATATTGCTTTGCTTGTATTTCCTCATGTGTAAGTCACTTTGGATAAAAGCATCTGCTAAAGAAATAAATGTAATGTAAACACACACAAGTTGCATTATTTAAACTGACTGACAATGCATCTCATTGGCATGAATCATTACAATTGTCTGGCCAAAAGCAAACAGGTGTCCTGATTGTTTGATCATACAATTAATCTAGGAAGCCATCTGAATTACAAAATATGGCAGCTTAGTGAGCCTCATGGCTTTTTTCTCTGAGCTGTAAACTCATGTGGATTGTGATGGAGCTTATGCGGATTGTGATGGAGATCATGTAGTCACGATGTACCAACATTTCACTGCATGAAGTCACTAGGATGTGAGATTGCATGGACAGTGTAAGTCTGAGTATTTTACAGATACAAATTGTAATCCTTACTAGGCTAAAACTTTGGACAATTCCCTAACTATTTAATATCTGCAGATTGATATTCAAGAATCATTTTATCTTAGCTTCCTCCATTTTAGGTAGATATTTATGATTAATTACACTGCCATCATTGTATTATTACTATAAGATTAATACCTGGTAGTTTTAGTTTGGGAACAAAGATTAAAAAATAATAGGACCTATGTGCAGAGAGTTAATAGCACTTGTGTGCCCTTTTCTTTTCATGGTTCACAGAATTAAAGTTTACTGTGCTAAAATTAACAGCTCACAACTGACTTGCTCTGCATATTTCTGAGATTGCAGTTAGTCTGTGCCCTTTTCCCCATTCAACCTCTAATTATACAGTCCCCTACAAACGTATTGTAACGACAAGGCCAATTCTTTAGTTTTTGCTATACGCTGAATACATTTGGGTTTGAGATCAAAAGATGAATATGAAACGATATATAGATGTAAATGAAAGCTGAAAATCTGACCTGTGTTAAACAACTTAGAACATGGCACCTTTGGTGGCAGACCAACCAACTTTTTAGTGAGCCAAAGTATAGGAACAGATAGTGTTGAAGTAAATTAAAGTAATAAGACTTAATGTTTAGCTGCATATTCCTAGTTTGCAATCACTGCATCAAGCTGGAGACACACCAAACTGTTACATTCTTCTTTTGTGATGCTTTTACCACAGCTTCTTTCAGTTGTTGTTTGTTTCGGGGGGTTTCTACCTTCATTCTCCTCTTCAGGAGGGGAAATACATGCTAAATTGGGTTAAGGTCTGGTCTGGTGTTTGACTTGGCCAGTCTAAAACCTTCCACTTTTTCCCCCTGAATAATGCTTTGTTGTGTTGGCAGTGTGTTTTGGGTCATTGTCTTGCTGCATGATGAAGTTCCTCCCCAATGAGTTTGGATGCATTTCTCTGTAAATTGGCAGACAGAATGTTACTGTAGACTTCTGAATTCATTCTGCTGCTACCATCATGAGATACATCGTCAATAAAGATTAGTGAGCCCTTTCCAGAAGCAGCCATGCAAGCCCAAGCCATGACACTACCTCCACCATGCTTGACTGATGAGCTCTTTTGTGGCTCATCTGTGTATTTCTCTGCAAATATCAATCTGGCCTTCCGATGCTTACTGATGATGAGTTGTTTGCATTTGTGGTATGCCCCCTATAGGTCTGCTTTTGAAGTCTTCTTCAAATGGTGGATTGTGATAACTTCACCCTTGCCCTGTGGAGGTTGTTGGCGATGTCACTGACTGCTGTTTTTGGTTTTTCCTCACAGCTTTCACAATGTTTCTGTCATCAACTGCTTTTGTTTTCCTTGGCTGACCTGTTCCATGTCTGGTTGTTAGTATACCAGTGGTTATTTTCTTTTTCAAGACATTTCAGATTGTTGTACTGGCTATGCCCAATGCTTGGGCAATAGCTCTGATTGATTTCCCCTCTTTTATTAGCTTCAAAACGGTTTGCTTTTCTTCCATAGACAGCGCTCTGGTCTTCATGTTGGTTTATCCTTTTTAACAACAAATGCAGTCTTCACAGGTGAAACCCAGGGCTCAAACCAAGAGTAGACATTCAGAGCTATTAATATTTAAACAATCAATCTAACAGGGCACACCTGCACAACAAGTAACACCAGTCAATCACATGTTCCAATATATTTGATCACTTGAAAAATGGGTTGGTTAAAACCAAAGGTACCATGTTCTAAGTTGTTTAACACATCTAGATGTAACTATCAGGAAATGAAAGCTGAAATTCTGATCTATCGTCTCATATTCGTCTTTTGATCTCAAACCCTTATGTCTTCAGTGTGAGGCATAAAAAAATTGGCCTTGCTGTTCCAATACTTTCACAGGGGACTGTATATAATAATGAGTCTTTACTGGTCACATATACGTATGCACAGTGAAATTCTTTTCTTCGCATACCCCAGCATGTTAGGAAGTTGGGGTCAGAGCACAGGGTCAGCCATGATACAGCATCCCTGGAGCAGAATACATTCAAATATCAGGGTATATAGAGCTCCCTGTATGTTGCAAAAATTACTGTGATACAAATTACATGAAAAAATTTCTACAGCCATCGATTTGTATTTTAAACATGTATTTCAAATACCGGTATCAGGAATACTGGCCATCCCTGACCTTCCATCTTCTGGTATTCTTACTATTAGTATGCTTTTGCCCAGAGCTAGATGCTGTACTCCCACCATTTACACATTTGTTCTACACTTATTCCATTTTCCCATGATTTTTCCTTTTTTTCTCCTGTACTTTTCTATTTCTTTCTACTCCTTATTTCCTTCATCTATCCTGATAACAGACAACCCATTCTGCATTACTTTGCTGCTCTGTGATGAACCCACTGTAGCGTGAAATATGGCCATCCTGAGACGGTAACAGACAGAGAGCAGTGGATTTACTGATAAGGTTGAGAAAGTAAAGCGTGAGAGATGGAGGGGGAGGTTACAATGAAATGAAAGGAATAAGCAAATTGCCTATTAGACCGAGGGGGTGGAAATACCATGCCTCAACTTACATTTCAAATAGTGGTGGGGGGATTGGAGATTCAGTAAAAGAATTAGTGACGCATGGCTGTGGGGCAAAGTGCTTTCCGCAAGTCATATGTAATGTGGCTATAAGGTTCTTTTTGGGCATCATGGGCATGTGGATTATTTATTGGTGACCTATAACAGGAAAATAAACTAAAATAAAATAAAATGAACATTTGATCTGATGGATGTGATAAATGATCATATCTTTAAAACATTAAGGGGTGTGTTACTTTATTAATCACTAAAATAAATATAAAGTGATGAAAATAAACCTGTTAACACGCTGAGCTCAGACAAACATCTACATTCTGAAGATACTGTGGAAGGCAGTTAGACATATCGTTCCTGCCTAAATTTCTGTTAAAAGGTCAAACTGAATGTTAATCAATGGTGTTGAAGTTGTTTTGTCAGAATGATGAAGGGAAGAATTTCTCTACTTAAAATGTCAGTAGATGATGAGATCAAACCCACAGTGCATTCCTTTTCTTGTTTTCAAACAGAAACTAAAATTGAAAGAGAAAAGTCAGAGAGCTGACAATAATGAATCATTTCATTTAAAAAGAGCACTGTTTCCAATAGTTGGTTTTAAGGCATATTAGGAAAGGCTGGCATCAATGTATACAGCTTCTAGCACAAATTAACAGAGTACCATAATATCCACAGTACAGCAATTACTATTAATTAGAATTGCAGTGCTTTGTATCTGATTGCTTTACCACATGCTACTTACAGATATAGTGGATATAAAAGTCTACACACCCCTGTTAAAATGACAGGTTTTTGTGATGTAAAAATGAGGTCATAAATCATTTTCACTTGAATCTTGTTGGTTGCAATATCACATTAAAGGTGGAAAAAGTTTGACGATTTATCTTGGGTTAATTTTTTGTACATCACAAAAATCAAAAAAAAAAAAAAAAAAAAAAAAAGTCATTTTAACAGGGATGTGTAGACTTTTTATATCCACTATACATACCAAAATAATCTCTCCCACCTTATTTACATGAACATTACAAAGCATGTTCCTCAACGCACAAAGGCATGTATAAAAAAAACAGCTATGTATAAATTAATATAGGAGAAGAGAGCATAAACCTATGACATACGATTATAATTTTTATTTGATTTTGACCACATAAGCACTAATTTGTGTTTGCCAGAGACACACAATTAACTGAATTATTACCCACAATATGAATAAATACCAGCAGATACTGAGTGCCATTGAGTGTGAGTGTGTGTATCAATTCAAAGCAATTATGTTATTAATTTTGATTTAAAATTCATCAGTATCTTTCAGTTGATAACTGATGTCAGATCGCTGTACAAGAGGATATTACTACAGAAGTGCATGCAGGTTATAGAGAACCTTCCATTCACAGAAGACAAGAGGAGTGGTGAAAAATGACACTTAACTTTAACTAAAATATTATCATCAGTTAAAAGAAGGCAACAAAATGAAGAGAAGAGAGGAAGTGACTGCACATATTCAGCAAGGGATATATCTGGACAGAACGGAAGAAGCAAATTTAAGATGAAAGGAAGGAAGTGAATACTCAGAGCAACATCCTTTGATGGTACTCTAAAATACTCCGGTGAGCTGCATGTATTCCTATAGCAGTATCACAAACAGAAAAGTCAGTCTGATACCTGAGGGGCCTCTCTGTCAAACGTGACCTTTACAGACTGAAAAGACATGCAAATGTGTGGACACTCACTGTATTGATTTCATTATTATTGTGAGCTGGTCTGGAAATTCATTGATCCACTGAGAAAACCCATGGCTTTCCATCTTTTTTTAATCACTCATCCTCCAACCAAAATAGGACCCATAATATTGACTGGTCCCACTAACAGAAGTCCTCAGGGAAAAGGCTTGTTTAGGCTCCAGCCTGAGAGTTGGTCTGTTTCAATGTGGCTGGTATTACTGTATGATTATTTCAAATAGTTATGCCTGCCACATTGCTTCAAACTTTTACCTAGGGGTGGGCAATGTGATGATAAATTACAAAATTATGTTTAAAGAGTCTAACAGGTGAAGAGTAACAAACTGCATTATTATTAATAGCACATGTGAGCTTTTTTATTTGTGCAGTCAGACAGTAATGTAAAACTTAGTCATGTAAGCAATGTTGCACCTTTTTAGCTCACATGCTGTTTATTCTGCATGGCTTTGGCTTTGCTCCGCTCATGGCCACACACACACACAAACACACACAAGCTCATTGAAAGGGGAGACAGACAGACATTAGCTATTTCCCCTCTAGCCCAGACATCTCCCTCCCAGTGCAGACCCATGCTCAAACTATTGTTGTTTACATTTGTTAATGATTTATCATGGTGGTGGAGGGCATATCATAGGATAAACCTCATCAGTCAGAATAATTGTGTATTGAACTGCAGTGACCTCTCCTTAAAATGGGATTTGCAACCTGCATTCAGCAAGATGTGATATGGTATATTCCTTGGGATAACCATTCAGCTAACAGGAGAAACAACAAAAGGAAAATTCAAAATTACAAATATTATATTACCATCTTCCAAGTTTTCTCTTTAGTTTTTCTGTCATCCTCCATGTTTTATAATACACTATATGGGCAAACGTTTGTGGACACCTGACCATCACAAACATATGTGGTACTTCCCCAAATTATTGCCACAATGTTGGATTCACACATTTGTATAGGATGTCTTTATATGCTGTAGCATTACAGTTTTCCTTCACTGAAACTAAGAGGTCCAAACCTGTTCCAGCATGACAATGCCCCTGGGCACAAAGCGAGGTCCATGAAGACATGGTTTGCCAAACTTAGTGTAGAAGAACTCGAGTTGCCTGCACAGAGCCTTGACATCAACCCCATTGAACAACTTTGGGATGATCTGGAATGCCGAATGTGCACCAGGCCTCCTCTTCAAACATCAGTGCCTGACTTCACTAATGTTCTTGCGGCTGAATGAGCAAATCCCCACAGCCACGCCCCAAAATCTAGTGAAAAGCCTTCCCAGAAGAGTGGAGGTTATTATAACAGTAAAAGAGTGACTAAATCTGGAATGGGATGTTCAACAAGGGTGTGATGGTCAGGTGTCCACAAACCTTTGGTTATATAGTGTATGTAGTAACAGTGTTTATTTTTGCCATCCTTGTTCTGGTTACTGTTTCTTAGGCTACACACAAAACATAACATAAACACCATACATTTTCTTTTCTTATTTTGATGTGACTAGAATATTCAGAATAACAAGAATTGAATACATAGCATTGCATTACTACCTCTAATGTATGTATATGTGTGTGTGCTACATAAAGTACTAGTAATGTGCATGAGGAAGCTGAGAGATGACTGTTATTGTGTATTTTTAAGAAGCTCAACAGTGTAGCTAAGCTTAGGTTCCAACTGCTACTGACGAGGACCTGTATATGTGGACTAATAGAGGAAGGACAGCTTGATTCTTGAGCTAAGGGATCTGACAGTTGAAATTCCACACAGAAGGAGGTTTAGGACGAGAGAGATTACAGTTCAACTCCACTTCTGAGGAAGAGAAAAACACTCAGAGAGGATTTAAATGGAACTAATAATAGTCGTGAGTATATGAAGCATGTCTTGGTGTTTCCTTCTAGTACCTATGAAAAATAAAAATATTTTTAAACATTAAAAAAATTTTCACTAGTGATTTAACAGGGTGGGATCCAGTTTTTTAAAATTGTTTAACTGTCAACTTTGTGACATTGCAGCACTATGCTCAAGATTCTGCTTTATTTTTCCCCCCTTTTAATCCTTCGTGCCATATACTTCATGCGTAAAAAGCATTTCATGCCCAGCTAGGTATCAGTGGTTATAACAGATTTTTCCTCCCGTTTTTAACACTGTAAATCTACTAATGTATTAAACCTGGTGTGTCAAACTCAATTACTTATATTATTTTTCATTTCATAAATTGACAAAAAAAACTTTTACTCATTCATACCACAACGCCTTTACTGTAGCGATAAAGAAGAAATTAGAAAAATTAGAAATCTTTGCAAATTTAATTTAATTTGTAATCTGTAATCTGTAAACTGTAAATTATATGGGCTTATCTTCACTATAAGAAAAAAAATGGTCACATTAATCTGCACAATAGTGGGTTCCAAAAATATTCCATATAATATTATTTATTGTTATAGATTTAATTTTAAATGGATTCAATTGACTTTGTTGCCATTAATCAACACTGAATAGTCCTATGCTGACAAAAAAGTGCTTTAGAAATCTTTGCAAATTTATTAAAAATCTATACATGGCTAGAAGTTCTAGAGACATCTCAAGACAATCAAAGCCCACAGGATGTACCTGAGCTCAGTTTGGAATCTGAATACTTATCTAAATGAGATATTTCAGTTTATTTAATTTTTTTTTTTACATTTTGTCATTATGGATTATGTGCAGATTAATTGCCAAAAAAGGACATTTAATCCATTTTAAATGACATTTATAACACAATAAAGTATGCAAAAACCGAAGAGGTCTGAATACTTTCCGAACCCACTGTATATGTTCACTATGTGCATGCACTCACTCTGAATTTGAGTGACGAAATAATACTGCTATGTTAGCTGTACACAGCCTCCTAATTTAATTCCTCTGTGGCCAGGAGTCATAATTTTCCTCCTCACTGAGCAACTGCTTCATCCACATGGTCTTTACTATAAGAATCTCCACATATTTGACATGCTCCATCCACACTCCTCTACAGCACAAAATGCAGATGACCATCAGCTTACATAACTAAGACCTCTGAGAAATTATACTCTCAATGGCATACCTTGCATAACTCGTCAGTGTCAAGACCTAAGCTACTGAATTTTTTTTTATATATACCCAACGTAAATCACATAGCACAGTTTCACAATGTGGTCTATGTTTGCTGTTCTGAGAAACTATAGTTTAATTTTATTTTTACAGAGAAGCACAGTATCTCAGACAGTTTAGACACAAAATCACAAGGTTGTGAGCTCAAATCCCAGCACTACCAAGCTGTTAGTGCTGGGCCCGTGAGCAAGGTCCACAACACTCACCAGCTCAGTTGTATAAATGAGATAAATGTAAGTCGCTCTGAATCAGGGCGTCTACCAAATGCTACTAGCACTTTTAGATAAAAAAGACAGGACTAACTTCACAATTCCAACTGTATTTACTTTCCATGTTTTCCCACATGACATGACTTATGAGAGGTCATGTCATGAGTGAAAGTAAGAGAACCTCTCACCTGCTTAAAACAGGACGCACCTGTAAGTACAGGAAAAACCTGTAAGTAACTGCTGGCATGGCCCTCATTATCAGGTACAAGGTTTTCTATATAAAGATCACTGCACAAAGGGAAATATATGGGTAAATGATTTACAAAATTACTTCTTTGTGTATGTAAAAAGTACGTAATTGGCCCACCATGAACTGCCAGAACTGCTTCAACACACCTTGACACGGAATCTACAAGTCCCTGGAACTGTACTGGAGGGAAAAACACACTCTCCCAGTAGGTGTTCAATTGGGTTGAGATCATGTGGCTGTGAAGGCCACAGCATATGATTTACATGATTACTCATCAAACTATTCACTAAGCCCTTGTGCACTGTGGATGAGCATGTGTCATCCTGGAAGAGACTACTCCCATCAGGATAAAAAAGTTACATCATAGGATAAAGGTGATCAGTCAGAATAACTTTGTAGTGATTTGCATTGGCCCTTCCATCCAAGAAGACAAGTGACAACAAAATAGTATGACAGAGCCACCATTTTTTTTCCATTGTCATCCATCTGAACATTATGACAATGTTTATAATCTTTTATAGGAAACGAGTAAGAGCAGATATGTTTATTGCAGGTTACGGAAGATATTATACATTTACATTATAATAACAATATTCAATACAGTGGAAATGTATATGTAAAAATTCTAAATATGAATGTTGATGTCTGTTTGGCTTGGTTTACCTCAGAACTGTGTAGTACTTCTGCCACTTAGTGGCCACTTTCATTGCTACACTACAATTATCAAAGTCTTTTAAACAGACAAACAGCGTCACAATCAGAGGTATCTTACACCTGATCCCATTCACCTTTTGTTCAAGGAAGATCCCTGTGTTAAACTGAAACAAAGTTGCGTTACAGAAAAAATAACATTTTGTTTCCCATTAGTTAATAAAGATAAAAAATATACAGTTATGCTTTAGTATTTGAGATAGAAAATAATTACACCAATTTGACAAGCGATGTAACCAATAAATCAGTTAATATTAGGTCAACCAAAGCATATTCAAGTCTATAATAAATAAAGAAATTATTAAGTCACTGTCATTAAGTATACACATAGACATACTGACTTCAACATGGAGAAAACATCTGAAGTTAAAAGATTCTCTGTATTCTGTCATTACGTAGCTTTTTGCTCCTCCCAGGTATTAAAATATATATATATATATAGCTAAACCTATACTGTTTGATTTGTCTGAAGCGCAACCTTATAACCCAAACTTCAGTGCTAATGACAGACGGAACTTGTAGAATTTTTTAAATAAGTTATAAAACTGAGTTCATCAACAAAGTTCATCAACAAAGCAATCTACCTTTACAATCTGTCAAAATTAGAAATGATTCAATGACAAATAATGACAAAAAAAAAGGTGAAAAGGGTACAATAAATCAACTCATTAACACGTGTGGCATACAGCAATAGAGACAAATGGATGAGATATGAATGGAGGTTGCCAAGAGAAATTTTAAGAAAGTAGTGTCTCTATGACACAACAATCCTATGCTTTACCACTTACAAAAAAATCATAAATAATGTATATTCCCATTTGTATCTTGTGATATTTGGTAACAGTATAAATGTAGTCCCACTTTGCATATAGCATGTTTGTATTAATATGTTATACATTTCATACAATATGTTATACATGTTATACAATTCTTTAAATATTTTTTTAGCTAAATGTATTTTTGTTATTTTGTGTTTTTTGTTTTAGTAACTGATGAGCCAAACATTTTGTTAATAAAGACAGCACAACGTGTCTGGAAGACCAGAATATTTTGCAATATATTACTCTGCATTATATTACTCAATATATTATTCTGAAGCTTCATTACTAAGAATTTTGTTTCATTTTACCAATCAAGTTCTCATTAATGTCTTTTACCACTACTGTAATGCTGCAATTTCCTTTGGATCAATAAAGTTTCTACTTATCTCTCTCTCTCTCTCTTACATTATATATATATATATATATATATATATATATATATATATATATAGATCATCTATCTAT
>JANDJT010000032.1:15369157-15395806 GCA_024331685.1 Stegophilus panzeri
ATAGATCATCTATCTATCTATCTATCTATCTATCTATCTTAAACCAATGTATTAAAGTGATAGATGGGAGAAAATTGTAATTCCCCTATTGTAGTTGAGCCAACATATGTTTGGCATCTAAACTGGAGATATCAGACTAATGTTGCTCACAAGTAAGGGAAGCTTAGAGCCTCCAATTCAGCATCATACAAACGTGCATGTTAATCATCACACACTCAACTCAAATTGCGTCAAGATGTTAAGTAATAGTAAATAGTCTTTCTTTTTGGTTTCAGACACTGCATGGCACTGTCACACAGTACAGTGTCAAACAGTAGAGTAAAAATGTAAAAACATGTGCTGCAGGGTATAAAACAGCAATAGCAGCCATAAAGTCAGAATCACTGCCTCAGCATGTATTTTGGTATCACTTTGTGCAAACTTGTGTGACTTTCAGATGTTACTGCAGATCGAAAAAAATCAAGTCAACACAAAAACAGACTTTGAGATCCATGAGGAATCCATTATTTGTCAAGAATGAGCCCCAGCCTTAACATATAAAATAGCAGATGATTTATTATATAACTATTATTTATATAAACAGTATAGTATAATTGTACATTATAAAATAAACTTACATAATAATAGTTTATTATAATATTTCAACGAAATGTGATCACTGCAGTGAAAGATTTTTGCACACTGCTTTATTACAGTTTCAACTGCAAGCTAATAGTTCATGGCTATGGGCCAATGTCTGCAAACATCAAGATCCTGAGGAGAGTGTTTTACTTTGTTTTTAACTCAGAATGCAACATACTTTAACATCATAAACCTCTTAGGTTTAACTATACATAGCATATGATGCATTGCAGTGAACTATTTATTAGTCAGGTAACTTAGCCTATCTAGCTACTGTGTTTAACAGGCCTTAAAAACTCATTTGGTGATGTTTATGTGTTGTATAATAAACTTGATGTTGGTTTATGAAACTATTCTTTTTTTAATGCTTTTTGAGACAAATGTATGATGATGATGGAGACATCAGTTAGGCTGGCAGCTATAAGCTTCCCTCATTTGTGAGCTACATTTGCCTGTAGTGCCAGAAAACACACACACACACACACACACACACACACACACACACACACACACACATACTCTGTATATAATGGCTGATATTGACCTTTGTGAAACCTTCATTTTTTAATTGAACCTGATTTTTGCCTGAACCATTTAACATGGAACTGTTCTTTACAACACAGTCTACCTCTGTCCATAGTGTCCATTGAAAGAGTTGTCTGTAGGTGGGGCAATGGTGACAGACTCAATCAGAGGACGCAGTGTTTGTCCAAAAGGCCTGTGGAGAGCAGACAAATTCATGTAAATGTAGTGTTTCAGGATGGCAGAATTTCTGGCATACATAATAAGAAAATGTTCAGTGTTAATACTGCTATCAGGTAATTGGTTTGAACTATTCCTATTCATTTTTCCTACAATCATGGTCTCTATGAGAGACTTACGTGGAAAGCACATCAGATGGCAGGTCAGTAATATATGATGGTATTTTTCTTCCTGTTAAAAACTGGGCCATCTCACTACTGAAAGTGTTACAGTTGTGTTCGAAAAGGTGGTACGTCTCTGGTCTGTATAGAGAGACAAAGAAGGGGGAAAAATGCTCTTATATGTTACTATACATATGTAATTTGCTTCTGATTTTGCATACTGAAGCTCTGTCGAAACAAGCACATCATCTGAAACGTGATCAAATCTGTAAAAGCAGGAAAAGATGATGAATTTGCCTGTATGTAGACTCTTGCAGGGATGAAACATATTCTGTAAATATGTCCTTAGGAACTTCTGTGTTTCCCAAATCCACTATGGCATCGGGCTGTCCCAACAGTGTAGCAGCCTGAAACAAAGAACAATGCATGACCACGTCATTCACAACACATGACTCAGCTCTTTTGGTGTGCTGTTGTATTACAGCTGTGTTGCTTATCTGAGAACTAACTTCTTTATACTTCTTTATGAACAAACAAAAAAATAACACTGAAAATATTTTAACATGTCTTACCGGTGGGCAATGTGTTATACCCTGTCCCCCAAAGAAATACTCTGCTCCATGGATTACTATTGCAGTGTGCCTAGGTTCAAATAACACAGGTTTTTAACTCTCAGGCTTATAAACTTCTGGCATGGTATACCACAACAAAAATTCTTCGATGAGAAGCACCATCATAGAAGGAACAGACGGAAGAATGCAGAGATATACATGGCTTTTAAGTACTTACCAAACTCCTTCGAGTTGTTTTCCTGTCAATCAGAAAGCAAATGTTAATATGATGAATGGCTTTACAAGTAAAGACTATTTGCTTACCCTGGCAACTAACTGACTTTGGCTAGGATCTTGCTAGTCAAGTTACTCACCTAACAGAATAGGACTCAGCTGGCGAGCAAGTCCCTTTGACAGGTCATAAATATAGAGCTTCACATTGTAGGTCTGATCCTCCATAATTCAGCGCAGTTTTTAATTTACCTCCTAACTAAAATTTAGTTAACGCTACAGGGAAGTGTTCCGCCGGATTTTGCTTAAGGTTAACCACTAATTTAAAAGTTTAGGAAGACGCTAGCTAAACGAAAAGACAGTCACGCTACCTCAGTGACATAAAGCAAAAGACTAGGACGACTACAACACAGAAGATGACAGCGCTATTTACATCAGGAAACAGAAACTGCCTCCTTCATACTCCACAGCAATAGGTGGCGATATAAAAGCAATAGTTAGTAAACAGGACTTTTCGTGTCGTGTTCTTACACATCGACGTTTCTAACAGATTTGTAGAAAATTGCTGTTATTTTTCAGCTGGTGCAAGTTTTAAACGTTCAGTCTAATCTAAGGTAAATATTTCTGCGATAGTTTGGTTACATTTCGGTTTCTGTTTATTCGTCCGTGTCCAAACACTTCCGCCTTCACAGACCACGCCCTCCTACACTTTGATTGGTGTAAGGGATTCCATCTTCTGTCGTTGATTGGATTGTTGCGCCGTCACTCAAATTGTAGACTTTGTCTCACACATCCCGCGCGGGGTTTTGTGCTTCTGCTGCGGGACATCGCTTCCTCATTATAGATCACACATTACTATCAAAAAGTAAAGTCTGGGGTTTATTTAAGGAACCTAAGGTGTGAAAAAAGAAAGAATGGCTGATTGGTCAGACTACCGTAACGAGGATGACGAAGTTGAGCAAGAAGAAGGAGAAGAATTTGCAGGTTTGCACCTCTTTCCTTTCCCGTCGTTAAAAAGGCTTCAAGTTAACATCCAAGTTTAAGATATTTACCCAGCGTGGATTATATGTAGTTATGAACCTGTTTAATATGTAATATGTTCTATTGACATTTTAATAGGAGAATACAAGAGCAGTGGGCGTGACAGCTTGGTGTTCTTAGTGGATGCATCTAAAGAAATGTTCATTAAGGGTGAAGGTGGAGAACCCTCTAACTTTGACATGACAATGCAGGTATGCACATATACCGCCTGAAATCCAAGCAGTCCTGCTTCTGAGCAAATTATGGTCAGTTTTACAAAACCCATTTGTATCTATATTTTTCTTCTAGTGTGTGCGCAGTGTGTATACCAGTAAAATCATAAGTAGCGACCGAGACCTGGTTGCATTGGTGTTTTATGGGACTGAACAGAGCAAGAACCCCAGAAACTCTTTCAAACATGTCTATGTTTACCATGATCTGGATTCTCCTGGTAGGCAACAGATTTTGTGATTGTATACTGTTGTCAGAGTTGTCAGTTTATAATCAACCGATTCTTCTCTCAGGTGCTCGTCGTGTACAGGATATCGATAACCTGAGAGGTGATAAAGGGGCTCAGCTGGCTGCAGAGAGCATGGGCAGTGGAGAGACGTCACTCGGAGATGCTCTGTGGTGCTGTTCAAACTTATATAGTGACATTAAGCTACGGCTGTCTCACAAACGTCTCATGATTTTCACCTGCAGAGATAACCCTCACGGAGGAGACAGAAATCGAGACAGACAGGCTTGTACTAAGGCTGATGATCTTAAAGAGACAGGTGAAAATACAAACTGTTAAACTTTTGGAAGCTTATATATCTGTTGTTGAATCTGACTTTGATATGAGTGTTTCTCTCTTTCGACAGGAGTGGTTATAGACTTAATGCACCTTACCAAGCCGGGAGGGTTTGATGTTTCCCTGTTCTTCTGTGACATTGTAAGCCCCCCTGAGGATGAGAGTGAGCTTGGGCTGCAGTGCGAACCTTGTGGGAAACTTGAGGAACTACAGAAGAGGGTCAGGGCCCGAGAGATGCAAAAGAGAGCTCAGAGTAGGTAAGTGAAAACACTGCGGACTCCAGATATAGAATGTGTATGTGCAGTTGGAAAGTGTGGATACAAAACCTAAAATATAGGTAGTTTAAACATTGTTTGTAGACCATTTTACTCCATTTTTACTTTTTTCGAAAGTACCAAGATCTTTAATAAAGGCATTTTTTCCATATAAACAAAGGTAGCTAGCTGTCTTTCTAAAATTCTAGGCTGCATCAACCTCAATTGATGGGCTCCAAATTGCACAACTGGAACGAGTTACTGCAGTTTACTGCAAAAACAGAAGATCTGTCTAGGCTGTCCCAGCAGAATATTAATATACAATTTTATGAATCACACAAGAACTGTATAGTCTCATATTTGATTGGATTTAAGAAAACAGATCAACCTAAAATGCTGGTTACAAGACTAGTCTAATTCGCATTATCTATTCGGATTCCTGCATGTGTGAAGAGAATATGAAATGGGGAGGATGGTTATGAGAGTCAAGCTGGCTCTTACTCAAGGTTGCTACAAAGTCTTAAATACCATGCATATAGGAAACTTTGCCTACCAGGAAAAAAAGGCCCATTCTATTATTTTCACTATATATTGAAGACATTTGAGTTTGAGATCAAAAGATGAATAAGAGACGATATATCAGAATTTCAGCTCTCATTTCCTGATATTTACATCTAGATGTGTTAAACAACTTAAAACATGGAACCTTTGGTGGCAGACCAACCAATTTGTTGGTGTGAAGAAATATAGAAAAGATTAAAGTAACTAACAATTAATATTTGATTGCATATCCCTTGCTTCCAATAACTGCATCAAGCCAGTGACCCACTGACATCAACAGACTGTTGCATTTTTCTTTTGTGTTGCTTTTCCAGGCTTGTACTGCAGCTTCTTTCAATTGTTTGTTTTGGAGGGGTTTCTCCCTTCAGCCTCCTCTTCAGGAGATGAAATGCAACTGGGTTAAGGTCTGATGATTGACCTGGCCAGTCTAAAACCTTACACTTTTTCCACCTGAATAATGCTTGTTGTGTTGGCAGTGTGTCTGAGGTCATTGTCTTGCTGCATGATGAAGTACCTCACAATTAATTTGGATGCATTTCTCTGTAAATTGGCAGACAGAATGTTTCTGTAGACTTCTGAATTAATTCCACTGCTACCATCATGAGTTACATCATCAATAAAGATTTAGTGAGCCTGTTCCAGAAGCAGCCATGCAAGCCCAAATCATGACACTACCATGCTTGCCTGATGAGCTTCTATGTTTTGAATCATGAGCAGATCCATTCTTTCTCCACACTTTGGCCTTTCAGTCACTTGGGTAGAGATTAATCTTGGTTACAGAACTCTTGTTGCTCATCTATGTATTTCTTTGCGAATTCCAATCTGGCCTTTTTACTGCTCATGACTGACTGACACTTTCTGGTATGGCCTCTATATTTCTGCACTTGAAGTCTTCTTTGAATGGTAGATTGTGATACCTTCACCCCTGCCCTGTGAAGGTAGGTGGTAATGCCACTAACGGTTGTTTTGGGGCTTTTCCTCACAGCTCTCACACTGTTTTTGTCATCAACTGCTGTTGTTTTCCTTGGCTGACCATGTCTGATTGTTAGTACACCAGTGGTTTCTTTCTTTTTCAAGACTTTCCAAATTGTTGTACTGGCTATGCCCATTGCTTGTGCAACGGTTCTGATAGATTTTCCCCTTTTCTCAGCTTCATAATGGCTTGCTTTTCTCCCACAGACAGCTCTCAAGTTGGTTTATCCTTTTAACAAAAAATGCAGTCTTCACAGGCAAAACCCAGGTTTCAAACCAAGAGTAGACATTCAGAGCTATTAATTCTTTAAACAGTCCAATTTAAAACGGCACACCTGGGCACAGTTATCAGAAACAGTTATCAGTCACAATTTTGATCACTTGAATGGCAAACAAAAGGTTCTAAGTGGTTTAACACATTTAGATGTAAATATGAGGAAATGAAAGCTGAAATTCTGATCTGTTGTCTCGTATTCATCTTTTGACCTTAAATGCAAATGTCTTCAATGTATAGTGAAAACAAGAGTATTGGCTTTGCTGTTCCAATACATTCAGTGGGGATTGTAAATAAGCCCAATGCAATTAAAATATCACAACCCACATATGCCCCTTTGTATAATTGCCCCTGTAATGATGTTTTATACCAACTTTTTTTTCTAAGAATTACTTTTTCTCTGGGAGATGATATGAATGTGGCAGTGGGTATCTACGTGTTGGCCAGAACAGCCAGAAAACCTTCTGCTGTCAAGTTGTACAGAGATACCAATGAGCCAGTTCGCACTAAGACCCGTCTCTTCCACACCCAAAATGGAAGCCTGCTTCTGCCCAGTGATACCAAGAAAGCCCAGGTAACTGCTCAAATTGCATTTTTAAAGAATCATCTGTTATGCATAAGCCTATGGTAACAAGATTTAGCATGTACATGTTCTCTTTTTGTTTAATAAAGGTATATGGAAACAAGCAGATTGTTATGGAGAAGGACGAAGTGGATGAGATCAAAAAGTTTGATGATCCAGGTCTGGTTCTGATGGGGTTTAAGCCAATGGATCGTTTGAAATTGCACCATCATATACGACCTTCATTGTTCATATATCCCGAGGAGGAGCAAGTCACAGGCAAGGCTTTGTTTATTGCTTTTTCTGTACAGATTTGATTTAAACCTAAATGCTTGTTATGGTTTTCTGGCATGATGGTACCTCTTTCAGTTCTCAAAACGCATTCAACACTCTTCCAGGGAGTTCCTGTGTTTTCACAGCTCTGCTGCAAAGATGTAGTGAAAGAAACCTGTTTGCACTGTGCAAATTAACTTCACGACGTAACACTCCACCTCGCTTTGTGGCCTTGGTACCCCAGAGAGAAGTTGTGGACAACAGTCAGGTTCAAGTTGCACCGCCAGGTACCACCTGTCATTTTATAGCAAAATATTATTCACAGTAATGAATATGTACAGTAATTATACATAACTGCAGATCTGTCATACTGTCAAGATATGAACACTAAACACTGTGTACTTTCATAATACAGGCTTTCATGCTATTTTCCTACCCTACGCGGATGATATACGCACTCTGGATGTGCACGAGTGTCCTACAGCCTCTGATGAACAAGTTAACAAAATGAAAGAGATCGTGCACAAACTCCGCTTCAAATATAGGTATTGTTTTCATTTTTGCCATGTTAATTCAAGGGAGTTGCTGTTGTGTGTCCAAATAAAAACAGTAATGAACAAAGAAACCAATTTCATTTGTGAATTTTATGCCTATAGGAGTGATGCATTTGAAAATCCAGTTCTGCAACAGCATTATAGGAATCTGGAGGCCCTGGCTCTGGATATGATGGCACCTGAAGCTATTGAAGACTTTACAAGTAAGAGTTTTCCTTATCTGAATTACCCATTTTTTTTAACCTGTGATGTGATATCATGAATCACATATATCCTCATATGCAGTACTATTTATGGCCAAAAGTTTGTTGACACCTGAACATCACACCCATGTGTTTTTTGAACATCTTATTCCAGATTTAGTCCCCTATTTGATATTATAATAACCTTTAAGATTTTGAGTGTGGCCATGAGGTCAGGCACTGGTGTTGGGTGAGGAGGCCTGGGTTGCAGTCTGTGTTCCAGTTCATCCCAAAGGTGTTCACTGGGGTTGAGGTCAGGGCTCTGTGCAGGCCAGTCAAATTCTTCTACTCTAAACTTGGCAAATCATATCTTCATAGACCTTGCTTTGTGAACATTGCCATTGTCGTACTGGAACAGGTTTGGGCCTCTTAGTTCCAGTGAAGGGAAATTATAATGTTACAGCATACAAAGACTTCCTATACAACTCTGTCCTTCCAGCTTTGTGGCAACAGTTTGAGGAAGGCCCACATATGAGTGTGATGGTCAGGTGTCCACAAACTTTATATAGTGCATATATAGGTCATATATAGTGTACTTGTTAACTTTCATATTTTTGTCCATCTCCAGTGCCCAAGGTGAAAATGATGGATGATCGACTTGGTCCTCTAGTTCAGGAATTCAAAGATTTGGTCTATCCAGCGGACTACAACCCTGAAGGCAAGCCATCAGCCAAACGTAAATCAGGTGAGGGATCATGGATTTTAAAAACTACATAGGGAAATGTGACATATTTTCATTAGCTGTGTCAGTCACTAGTAGTGCTGCTGAGGACATTCTTTTGTTTTTAACAGCTGAGGCTGGGGGAGGTATTGACAAGAAGCCAAAAGTTGACATTTCAGAAGATGAGCTGAGAGCCCATGTGGCTAATGGAACTTTGGGCAAGCTGACAGTACCTGTGCTTAAAGATGTCTGCAAACAATTCGGAGTACGAACCACAGGAACCAAGAAACAGGAACTCATAGATGTTCTGACTGCACAGCTCTCTAAATAAATTGTGACGGTAGACAGCTGAATATTTTGCCTGAGTTTATATAATACAGTGCCTGATGCTGACAATTGATATGAACAGTTAAGGTGAAGGAAGTGTTTCCATACTGCAAATGCTGTTACAGCATTTTAATCTTCACTTACGGTTGTTGCACATTGTTTTAAGGCTTTGTAACAAAAACCTTTAAACACTATAATTAAAACTTTTTTACTGTTTGTTTTCCAGAAAGAATGAGTGTCTCTGTTGTAAATACATTGTATCTATCCAGTACAAAATTAACTACAAAACACAACATCCAAAAGAAACAGAAGATATGTAATTGGTTGTTTTATAATGCTTTATGTTTACTAGGAGACAGTATTACTATGGGAGAAAATTCTCTTTGTAATAACACTTCTGTTCGGTAATTTTTGTCTCAGTGGTGTCAACTCTCACAGCTTCAGCGCTCCAGAGTCCCTGGTTCGATCCTTTCTCCCAGGTTCATTTGTTTCTTTTCACTGGCCAAAACATTCCCGTAGGACGATTGACTATGATAAATTGCCCCTCAGTTTGAATGAGTGTGGAATGTTCCCCTGCAATTGAGTGGTGTCCCATCCTGGGTGCATTATCCCACCTTGCACCCAGTGTTGCTAGGGTTGGTTCCAGATTTGCCATGACCCAGACCAGTAAAAGTGGTTACTGAAGATGAATTAATTTTTTTCTCATTATCTGTCGAACATGCCTGCCTCTTAATGCCAATTTTTATATTGAAAACCAGGAAGATGTGATAATGACTTCAGGCAGCAGTACTGCGCTCCTGACGACATTAAGAAACATTAAATTCCAATAACAGGGCTGCTTGACGCTTCAGATTTGTATGCAGACTTATATAATTCAATGGCCAGATTAAAGTGATGTGCTCACAAATCATAACTCTTTTTTTATTATTAAAAATTATAGTGCAGTAAAAATTAGTTTAGTTAAAAAAAATAAGTGTTTGTACAGATTATAAATATACTGGACAAAAATATATAGCATTTATATTTTTATTCAGTGTATTTGTGAAAGTAGAAAATTCCATTGAAATTTCACCTTGTTAACATCTATTAATATCCAATTATTATAATCCAATTTATCTTAGATAAATATAGAATGATCACAATAATGTTTTATAGATTACAGTATTTAATGTTCATTACAAACCTATTGACAATAAGAAGCAAGTCGTAAAAAAAAGGTTGGGTTTTTTTTTTGTTTTTGTTTTTTTTTTAAATATATTTTAAAATCACTATACGTAATATATATGTGGTAAAACCACAAAGCAGTTTTAGTAACTGGTTCTTATTCCTGAACATGAAATTAAATGTGACCTGATGGAAATCTGCACCATAGTTGTCTAAAATGTATTAAAACCAATAAATGGTTGTTATTCTTCTGGATCATATCTTCTGTTATTCTATGCCCTGAACAAAAAAAACACGTTCATGCACAGTTGAGGTCATAGCTGAATCCTAAATGGACATGTAGTGCACTGTAAAGTATATATGAAGTATTTTCTATACCATGGTGCTCTATGTACATATGTTAAATATAGAGCCATTTAGGTTTAAAAGCCAAACTTTGCAGTCGCATGGGCGGAGCTACAGTTCGCAAGGTGCTGATGACGTCGCCAGAACAGGCAGCAGAAAGCCAATGACGTCTCGCGCATGCTCAGGTTGGAATACAGAGCTATAAGGAAAAAAGTGCGAGAAACAAAGAAATAAACAACCTCAGGAAAAGAGATAAAAACGTCAATTTGACAGCAGAGGAGCAGCTCGGAGTTTACAGCATTGTGTACTGATTGCAGTGCGTGGTGAGGAGGATTAATTCTATGTTTTCCTTTTGGCCGTTTTTTTGTAGTAAATAATATCAGACGGGTAGCATGTAGCTAGCTGAGTAACGTTATGGCAAAATTATTAGAGAGGGGTGGATGTACTGGACAGAGTAACCCTAATTCATGTTTAATATCCGGAAATAACAAGTTCTTAAATGCCGTCTGAAGTTTTAAAAAGCTTTTCTTCCCATTTCTTCTCGCAGCTGTGTACTAGTCAGCAGGAAGTTTTTGGGCCACTCTGTCCAAAGTAGATAACGTTACCTGGAACCAGACATTAGCGTTATAAATCTAGCTTCAGAGAGAACAGTATTTATATTGCTCTTATTCGAATAGTTACAGTAGGGAAGCAGAAATAGGATTAAGGTATATTATTATTATTATTATTATTATTATTATTATTGTATTAATATAGAGATGTTACGGTATGAAAATTTCATATCGTGATTATCGTGACCAAAACTATCACGGTTATCAGTATTATCACGGTATTGTTAAAACGTGCTGCAAATGTACAAAAAGTACTGATACACACTGAAATCATTTAAACAGGTTTTATATTTGTGTTTGGTCGCACACTGATTACATCACCGTGGCTCCGTCCCCACTGCTTTTTTATAGTAATAAAAATCATTTAGTTCAGTTAGAGGACATGGTGGAAGATAGTGACAGAGCTGGGGAGAATTCCCAACCTTCCAAGAGGACCAAATTCAAAGTGTGGTCGTATTTTGGATTTTATAAAATTGCTGAGGGAAACTTAATAGAAGATGGTAACCCTGTCTGCAGAGCTTGCCAGAAGAAAGTTGCTGTGCAAAAGTGGTTTTGGTGCTTCAGTGGCGCTTTTCCCTCTTTCCCCCTTGCTTTTAAATTACTTATGAATTCCCCTGTGGCCATGCGCATTTCACTTTCACTTTCAATTGTTTGAAGGGTGGGTTCACTATTATTCTTAATGAAAAACACAACAACAACAAAAAAAGTACAATGACAAACTCGCTTAATGTAAACCAAATCTTCCGCCATTGTCTTGTCAGTTGCTTCGCCTCACTCTTCCCGTCAGTCGCTTCGCCTCGGCTCGCCTCACTCTTCCTGTCAGTCGCTTCGGCTCACTCTTCCTGTCAATTGCTTTGCCTCACTCTTCCTGTCAGTCGCTTCGCCTCGGCTCGCCTCGCTCTTCCCGTCAGTCGGCTCGGCTCGGCTCGTTCTTGCCGTCAGTCGGCTCACCTCGTTCTTGCCGTCAGTCGGCTCGCCTCGCTCCTCCCGTCAGTCAGCTTGCTCCTCCCGTCAGTCGGCTCGCCTCGCTTCTCCCGTCAGTTGGCTCGCCTCACTTTCATCGAGTGATAAATCAAATCTGATTCCTGCTGATCTATGCTGTGACTCATTCGGCTCATGCTGAATTGAGCAGAAGCTTTCAGTTTTTAATTGTAGCCTTTGTTTTCATGCTCAAAAAGCAATGTTGCATGCTGCCCCTGAGTCATACTCATGTTGGGTGTGTGTGGACAGCATTTACCGTGAGTTTTACTATCACGATAATCGCGCACAGTTTTAATGATAATTAAATGTGACACGGTAATCCTCACTGTCTGGGAATTTTATCGTGGTTTATCATGAAACTGGTAACCGTTTCATCCCTATATTAATATAATATTATATGTTTCCTTTTGTTATGTTGCAGACTGTAACTAGAAATTATTTCAACTAATGCTTAATCTTTATTTCTTTATCCTTAAGTCTTGCGTGGTGTGAATTCTTCATGACTGCCACAAGTTCAGGAGTTTCACTTGGTCACCTGCGTGTGTTTTTCCTGGATGTCTTGCAACATCTGATCTGAGCCAAAATGGAAAGAACTGCTTTATGTTAGAGACCACTTTGGTCTTCAGAAGGTCCACATGCGAGAACCGTATGTAGAACGCAGAAAGGAGATGTCAGTGCTGATTCCAAGAACATTTTGCAGTTTTGTCATCTGCTGATATTTTTTTATCTTCGCTCATACACTCTCAGTAGATACATTGAACTGGCTTCAGTTTTCTCATTGTAGCTATCTTCCCCTCCCCTTGCCATACACACCAAGCATCTGAGTGGTTGTTGTGGAGATGACAGCAGTGACAGAGTAGCAGAGTATCTGGGATGGGGAGTACACCATGTTCTGGTAAGGGGAGGGGGGTTGGTAGTTTTCAGGAGCTGGGCTGTATGCCATGGAAGGTCAGCAAGCAGAAAAGTGAGGCTGCTGGAGGTGGATGTGCCCCTGAATCGTATGAAGCTTTAAATGCCAGAGTCGTCCCTCCTCCTCAACAACCTCCTGTCATCTACCATGAGAAGCAACACAGAGAGTTATGTGCTCTGCATGCACTAAATAATGTCTTCCAGGACGGTGCTGCCTTCAGTAGAGAGGCACTTCAAGAAATCTACCAGAGGTTTGTAAATTTTGCATGTTGCACAAATGTACTATATTTAATCTAGGCCAGCACCTTTCACTTGCTTTTGGCACTTACAATCAACTTATACTTAAGATACTGTACCTGTTATGAGACCACTGTTTAATACACCACCGAACAGGAACAGGAATAGTTTACAGTCCGTAATCTAACAGTCAGCATCATAAACAAGAACTTGCAACATGAAAACATAGTTAAACATAGATCTGATGAAGATTGTTTTCCTCCTTGATAGTTCTCTGTCCTGCTTTACAGGCTCTCACCTAGCACATTGGTAACCCCTCACAAGAAGAGCATGCTGGGTAATGGCAACTATGATGTAAATGTCATTATGGCTGCATTACAGACACGTGGGTATGAAGCTGTTTGGTGGGACAAAAGAAGGTACTTGCTCTGTCACAGATAAGATTTAATGTTCAGTACACTTACTGTCTGCATCTTTAAGTAATTATGTGGATTTTTTTGTTTATCTTAGAGATGTGAGCAGTATCGCACTGCCAAACGTGACGGGCTTCATTTTGAATGTGCCGTCCAACCTGCGTTGGGGGCCTCTGCGTCTGCCACTAAAACGGCAGCATTGGATTGGAGTGAGGGAGGTGGGTGGAGTCTATTATAACTTGGACTCAAAACTGCGCAATCCCCATCCCATTGGAACAGCTGATGAACTCAGGTATTTTGAAACTACCCACACCACAAGTGTTTGTGATTAAATGAGACTTATCTGATATATTTCTAGGAGTCTAGGTTGCAAGTATTGCCTCTGTTGCAACATCATGACAAAACTACACCAATAGATGGTATGAAGTACATGTTTAATTATGAAGTAAAAGCAAGTAACTCTGTTAAATCACTGTTTTATTTGGTCATGTAAACGTTCACAAGTCTGTTTTATTTAACACCACCAAATAAAATATTGGTGTAACTGAAGTCAGGAACAACACTTCATAGTTAAGCGCATGTTCCCCACTATGTGGTTTTGTAACAGTTCAGATTTTTTTTTTTTAGCACCACAGCTAAAAAATAGGATTGTCAGCTTATGAGTCCAACTGGCTGGAAATCATGTTGCAACATTATTTTTGATGATGTTGCAGGAAGTTCTTGCGTCACCAGCTTCGAGGGAAGAACTGTGAACTGCTGTTGGTTGTACCGGAGGAGGTGGAGGTCCATCAGACCTGGAGGACTGATAACGTTGGATAGTTTTCTTGGATTGTTCAGCTCATGCTCAGGAGGGAATGTAAGGTTCAATCAGGGAACCATTATAAGAGCAAATGGAGTTGCACTCAACGAGTCACAAAAGCACACTGGCAAGACTTTTTTTTGTTTACACACACAAAAAAAAAAAACACACAAAATGCTGGACACAGGCTAAAGCAGCAAAAGACATTAACACACAGGGATGTTGCAAAAAATACTATACTGTTCTATAAAACTTTCAACATTTGGAATTTGGCAAAGCATTTTTCTATGTCTGTCGTTTCTTTTTTTTTGTTTGTTTCATACTGTTTTAGATTCAAAATAAGACATTTGAAATTCAGTCATGCATTCTCTGTATATGTTACACACAGTCACTTCTTTGCTCTTCATGTGATTCCCCTTATGTCCATATGATTGTGTATATTACACCTCAGCCTCTACTGTGGCAGTGGAGGATTTTGATGGCCAGCTTACAAAAGGAACCTGAAGCACCTTCACCTGATGGTATTCGGTGTGTGGTTTGTTGAGGGGTGTAATGGCTAAGAAATATCTAAGCAGCACAGTGTGGCAAAGTAATAACTGGATTTTTCATGTCAATCTTTTGTAGGAGTCTTAGGAAAACTGCTACTTTTCTGTCTTGCACTACAGCCATGCTACCCACAATGGTTATAATTCGTTCCTTCACACAGATACAGTTAAAACCATTGATGAACACCTTATAAGGATTATTTTACATGGATAGTAAAATATAATCTTCATGTCCCATTGCCAAACTGTCTGTGCTGTATTTTGAATGGATGTTAAGAATTTTTGTTCATAACAAAAGGTTGTTGAGAGAAAACAGAGATTTAGTTCTTTAAATAAGTGCTGGAGTTAAGAATAGTTTTGTGAGAGATATGTAAAAGGATGAGATTGTTGTTTTGTTGTTGGTTGTCTTTTGTGTTGGTTGAGTAATTAAGCCAATTATGCAGTATATCTGTAAAAGTTTGTTCAAGTCTGTGTATACTGTTCATTGTTTGGGGGGAGGGGGGGGGGGGGTATCTAAATGTACTCGAAATGGAATTATTTGAAAGGGAAATCTAAATGTACACCTCAGGTTTTCTCAAACTGCACACTCTCATTTGATTTAGTTAACATCTAGATTTAGAAGAAAGAAACCTCTAGAATTCTGGAAACCTTGCTAGGCCAAATCCATAAGTATATTAATGAACATTACTGTTGTACAAAAAGGGACATTCCACATTTACATACACAGGGTGCTTTGTTAAACTGTAGAAGTGTTTTGATTTCTTTGCCATGACAATCCTGTTCCCTCATGTCCCTTTTTAGGGAAGATGTAGTCACAACGTGATCATGCCATTGTTTTCCATGCAAATGCTTGTAATGGCACTTTATGTATAATCAAAGATGTGTTGTGACATCAATAAAATGTCTTTTGTATGTAAATGGATGGTGGTCGAATATCTGTTAATGTGCTGTGTGCAACGAAATAACGGGCCTGCGCATCCTATTTGATACTGACAGGAAATTTAAACTTAGATTGACCTACTAGTGTATGTCCTGGAAGCATACAAACCAGTTCTGAGATATGGAAGGCCAATAGATTTACAAAACATTTAGTGTACATGTAGGCCTGTGGACTTTGTGCATCTTTTCATGTCTGAAAAGAGGGCAGGTATTTTTTTGTATCTAGAGATGACAAAAAAAACTACAACTATGAATTTGCATGTGCCAGGTTTTAGTTCAAGCCTGCAATATAGTACCTAATAATGTAGTATCCTTTTAACAAGTTACATAGGCTAATATCTCGTGGTTTATATTCATACTCTTGATCCCATATCAGAGGGGCACAGTGGCTTGGTGGCTTAGTGGTTAGCACATTTGCCTCACACTTCCGTTTGAACCCCTGCCTCTACCCTGTGTGCGCAGAGTTTGCATGTCCTTCCCATGCTTTGACGGTTTCCTCCGGGTACTCTGACTTCCTCTCCCAGTCCAAAGACTTGCACTGTAGGTTTATTGCCATTTCCAAATTGTCCGTAGTGTGTGAATGTGTATGCGATTGTGCTCTGCACTGGGTTGGCACCCCATGGAGGGTGTCCCCTGCCTTGTGCCCCAAGTTCCCTGGGATAGGCTCCAGGGAACCTCTCATTTCTCATTTCAGTCATTCTTTCACATTAGTCATGTATTTGATTTTATAGTGTGTTGATGTAAGCTTGTAGTGTGCTTAAACAACTCATTTATATTTGCAAACTATGGCCGTATGTATACAGTTTTGTTTAAATTACCCATGTTGGTGTAACAATTTAAGAATGATAAGGATCCCTAAGATGAGCCCTCTTGTCACCTTACTCAATTACATTTTGCATACCACAAGCTCTAACTTATGACAAGGCTGTGTATAACTAGTCCTCACATAAGTGAGACATAAAGTGTGTCCAATGAATTAAAATGTATAAAACAGTGGCGGCAAATGACTTTCAAAATAGGTGAAGCACCAGCAGTACAGCACTACCAGTCAGCCAGTTAAATAAACTGTACCAAGAGAGCTAACAGGACCTGTTTTCACTCACTGACTTTGGAATTAAAACAATCTTGGGTGTTCTCAGTCTTTCCACATAATTAAGAGCATCTAAAGACTTTTTCAAAATCAGGGCAACAGCGGTGTCCAGTTAGCTAGGCTAGCTCAATTTCACTGAAGAAGGGAGTGAAAACTAGCTAGCTAGACTTATAAATAAACAACAAATTTCCGAACACAAATAATAAAATAGAACTTGCAATTTATTTACAGTATTTACAAATTACAAAGTTAAAATAGCAAGCTGTACTAGTTAAAACTGTTATGTATTAGGCTACTCAACTGCCTGACTACTGCAGTGAGCCCACTGCGAGTATCAGTCCAATTGAGAGGTCTCCCAATCTTCATATGAAGAAGCCGTGTGTGCAGGCAGGACATAAATGCATTAATGATATGTGTATTGTCAAGTAAACACTGAGATATTTTTTCCTATGCAAAACACATCTATGATGCACTCATTGACTCTCAGTGAATCTGTCATGGGATCTCTCTGAAGCCATGCGTCCATGGAGTTCTATCAGTAGTGTGTCTACTGCCTTCTATGGACATTTTCACACATGCTTCACTGTCCACTGAAAAGAGTTTGCATTAAATGAGCACAATATTGCAGTGAGATATTTGATATTTGATATTTTGATTCACTAAGATCAAATTTCACAGAGTGATAATTGTACAGACACATTGGTAAACATTACATTGTCACATTTTAATGAAATGTTAGGGGAGGCCATGCTTCTCGTGTAGTCTATCACCTTTGGTATAGAAGTGTGTAAAAATGTGATTAATCAAATATTTGCAGTAGTCTATTATAAAAGTATGATGTATATCCTAAATGAACCCGCACAAGAATTTTTAAAAAAATGCACGAAATTAAAATTACACGAATACATTTTTTTTTTTTTTATCTTTTGAAGTCAAACATGTCAATGCAATATACACACTTTTTTTTCAAACACTAAAGGCCATGATTTTTTACATAAATAATATATTACTCATTCACTCACTTTTAATAACTGCTTTATCCATGGTCACTGTGGTTCCAGAGCCTATCCCGGGAACTCTGGGTGCAAACTGGGAAAACACCATGAATGGGACACCAGTTTATTGCAGGGCACCATGCACACACAAGCAATTTATCTTAGCCCATCCACCTCCTGGCATGTTTTTGGGAAACTGGACAACCCGAAAGAAACCCATACAGACAGAGAAAATATGCATAAAAACGGTAACCAAAGCTCAGGATCAAACCGGGAACTCTGGAGCTGTGAGGCAACAACACTACTCCCTATCCTAACAATACATCAATACAACCAAACTAAAATACTCCAAAATGCACATGAATAGGGGAAAACAAATTTTAAAAAATCATCATTGGTGAGAATTGCTAAAAAAAAATTGCTGCTAAAATGTAGTAACAAATAGTTTTATAGAACTTCAACTATGCATGTTTTTAATGTAATTTTTTTATATGCACCCCCAGCAACTAATACATGCACACACATGCCATAATCTCTGGTAATATCTGGTCAATTCAGTGATAATTTCCACATTCTTAGAACTGTTGTTGGTGACCTGACTTTTTTCAGCATGAGTGGTTATGGACAGCACAGTGGTGCAGTGGGTAGAGCTGCTGCTTCACAGCTTTGGGGTCCAGGTGCACAGGAAGATGTTTTAAGTAGGGGACTTCCCAGTAGCCAGTAAGTGGATTGGCTATTACAAGTTGCATGCAAGTTGTATGTATGTATGTGTGAATGGTGCTCTGCAATTGACTGGTGAATAATCCACATTGCATTTGCTTGTGCAATGTGCACTGATTTTAATAGGATATCTAATGTTTCATTTTATCATTCAAATTTTTATAATGATACATTTTGTAAATGAATTTATTCTGTAGTCACTAGGGACCTATGACTAATGTAGTAATGTAGCAATGTGTTATCCAATAGCAGCAAAGAAGGGGCACTTTTGTGCACACTTTCATTAGTTTAAAGGAAAACAATCATTTAAATAAAATAAAAAAAAGTTGGGTTGTGAGTGCTCAAAATAACTAGAGAGCAGTTTTGTGTGTTTAATCAGTGCAGACAATTCCAACATGGTGGTGCAGCAGATAATTTGGCTCCCTCACAGTGCCAGGGTCCCTGGTTCAATCCTGAGCTAGGGTTACTGTCTGTAACCCTTGCATATTCTCGCTCTGTCCATGTGGGTTTCCCACAGGTTCTCCGTTTTTCTGTCTCGCAGGTGGAGTGACCATGCTAAATTGCCACTAGGTGTGAATGCGCGTGTGTGAATGTGTGCGTAGGCTGTAGAGCACTGGACTGGCATCCCATCCCAGGGTGTATTCCCACCTCGTGCCCAGTGTTCCCGGGATTGGCTCTGGGTCCACAAGTTTAGGTTACTAAAGATAAACCAACGAATGACTGAACGTTTTTGACACTTTTGGCTTCCCAAACTGTTAGCGCAAGGCTGAGCGCGTGGGGGCGCGCTGAGCCATGCAGATGTGTCGCAGATTTTAAAAGTCACTGTGCGCACAGAAAGATCTAGTACGAGGAAATGGGACGTTGAAAAGCTTTCAAAACTGAAGCCAAATCAAAAACTGCGAAGAAAACAGTAGGAGAGAAGGAGTAGGACACCACTGATTTGTCTCGTTTGCACTCATTTTGACGAGCAAAAGCGCACTTCTAAATAGCTACATTACACAGCTCTGGTGTTATTTATTCAAATATATTAAAAGCGCAAATAATCCCATGGAACTGTCAGCTATCGGAGAACAAGTGTTTGCTGTGGAATCGATCATAAAGAAAAGAGTGAGGAAGGTAAGGGAGCCACGCTGCGAGCTGCAGTGAATGTTGTTGGTTTTGCTGTTTTGCAGAAGTGCTGAGGATTTTAAGCAGCTCAGTGTTTACATCCTTAACATGACACCATGCTTAAGGAGGAGGGCGGGGAGCACATCGATCGCTTCATCAACGTACTTTAATGGAGCCTAGAAGGGAGAGAAACCAATGTGTATAGCATGTTATGAAACCAGTAGGTGATCCGATCCAAATCTTTCCTCCGCCGTGTTTCCTCCAGAGTGACACAAAGTGCTACGCAGTATCCTTCAAACAGCGATCACATGGGCTGAAGTTAAATGACACGCTGCTGTTGGATTACTCATATACTCATAAGTATTCCTGGTGCGGTGGCCTACTTTTTATTTTACCGTATTATGTATATTTTGATATTTTGATGTTATACTGCGCAGACAGTTTTAGTGGCAATGACGGAGCTCGAGCTGTGATGCGATGCGCGTGCACTCTCTCAGCCTGATAGCGGGATTTAAAACGTTTAAGTCAGAACAAGATTTCATTTCAAAATGTCAAATGCAGCCAGTCCGAGTCTCTGTAAAAGCGCACTTCAGTACCAGTCTCTGTGCACATTCACTCTCAATCTGCCTGCAGCTCACAGTATGTGCGTCACTGTGTTTTGACTACAATGTACTTAAACGGGAGCTTTCGGGGTCGACCCTTCAGCGTTTCCTCATACGTCATGCGTCATTACGTCATGCCATCTGAAGACCAGGACAGACTTTTAGCTGAAAGCGTGAACTCTTTTCTTATGTTTCAGGGGAATGTGGAATATTTACTGAAGTGGAAGGGGTGGCCCCCGAAGTAAGTATGCTCTCCCAAGTTTGTAAATGATTCACAGCATGTGTTAAAAACCAATAATCTCGTCATTTTATTTCTATCTATTTTTTAACCACTATTGAATTCTAAAGATAGATACATAAATAAATGCTTAATTTGCAGGTATAGCACTTGGGAACCTGAGGAGCATATCCTGGATCCCCGGCTTGTTCTAGCATATGAAGAGAAGTGAGCTTTGCTCAAATTCAGGAATCAGTATACTAACTAATAAAAATAAAATTCCACTCTCTTGTTTAAGCCATTAGTTCAATTACGTTTCTCAAATTCCATTTTGCAATAGAGAGCACAAGGACAGAGCAGTGGGCTGGCGTAAGAGAGGACCTAAACCTAAAAGACTTCTTGTGCGGGTAATGTCTAGCATGTCCTACCATTAAATTTCTTCTTATTGACTGTACCATCCTGGCATCATGCGTTTTTGCTGTACAGTTTCTTACTTCTAATCTCTGTCAAAAAGGGCATTTACTCAATGGATCTCCGTAGTGCACACAAAGCTGCAGAGAAGTCTCCAGGACATCTGCACTTGTCCCTTACGCACCCCCTCGATCCACAGGCTGGACATACAGCGCAGAAATTCTGCTCCAAAGAAAGTGATGTATATCGTCAACTAGTTCATCACAAGAGAAAGAAGAGAAACCTCAAAGGTTATTCAGTTGAGGACTGGGAGGAGTTGGAGAAGGATGACGAAGAGGAGGAGGTTATAAGACAGGAACAGACAAAGACTGGCAGGGCCACTCTAAACAGTGAGTATGTTAGTCAGAGAATAGGAATAAACGCTATGTTGACCTAAATCAGTATTGTCATCCTTCAGTAAAATAGCTACATAAGCCCAAGTAACAAAACAACATTTCAAACTGGGCAGATATGTTTGTGTAGTGGGCATTTTCCAGATTAGATTAAAAAAATTGTAGTGGAACTATTTAATTTTTGTGAAAATGGAAAGCTTTCTTTTGCAACAGAAAGTGGAAGCATCAGCATCAACCTGTAGAACAGCCTTATTGGTTTATTTTTTTCCCTATCAGACTGATTTCATTTTCACAGTTATCACTTAAGAGTTTCATGATGTATATCTGTGTGAGGCTACATGTGAGCTGTCTCCCACCCCTTGTATGAATGTGCCACCTTGCCAAACATCTCTGCCACCCATTGTAAAAAAATTCCCTGTAAAACATTCCATATCCCCAGTAGAGGTGGGATTGTTCATGTGCATGCTCCTTGTCCTTGCTAGCCTTGTATTTTAATGGAAAGTTTTGTCCCATACTATCCATACAAACACTTGTTCAATGTTTACCTCACAGAATTGCTATATACAGAACTGTACCTCTCTCTCTCTCTCTCTCTCTCTCTCACACACACACAATCAGGTAATGTGGAGACAGAGGGTTGGAGTCCAATAACTGGATCAGAGGAAATGACACTGTCTCCAGTGTGTGAGGAATGGAGGCCGGTTATGGGTTTGGAGGAGGTAACTGTGACAGATGTCACCATCAATTCACTGACAGTTACTTTTAGAGAGGCTTTGGTTGCAAAAGGCTTCTTTAGAAGCTGGGAACTGGAGCTGTAATACTGTACAGGAACATGCTAAAGTATGAAGATGAGACAGAAGGAGGGAGAAGTGAAATGTGAGACTTTCATCAAATGCACTACATGTATTGAGGTTTTACATCATTCTTTCTACTGAGAGACTTTTTTGTTTGTTTGTTTGTTTGTTTGTTTGTTTTACATTTTAAGGTACATTTATGACTAGTAGAGCAAACATCCTCAGCATGGGAGGTCTTCTCTTCCTGCTATATGTATATGCTCTGTTGTTGTCAATGCAGCAGAAGCAATTTCAAAATACAGTTTTATATTTGAAGCCTGTGATCTAATAGAAAAAGAGACTGAAACTATACTCACATAGTACTGCTTCTTGAGGGTGTGTTTATTTGAGTACATTTAAAAGTACTCTTTAGCTGTACATAGCCTAATTTGTAACTTGCAATCAGTAAATAAAATTGCCTATCAGACATCGTCAAAGAAGAGGCACTTGTGTGCACACTTTTATTAAAAGTAAAAACAAGTAAAATACAAATTTTGTTTGTGAATTGTCAAGATGATAATTTTTAGGGAACTGGAAAATTATTTTTAATATGAAATGATTAGTATTAACAGGGCTGATATCACAGTAACAGGACATAACTGTTGAGGAATTGGGACCTCTCAGACAGAAATGTCACTGCAAACAAGTCATGGAAGAATATAACTTCAGCTGTGCTGTGCACCCCCTTCTCTTAAACATTTTGCATGACAAACCAAGCACATTTATTTAGTATTTAAGTATTCAAAACTTGAAATACCTTTGGATGATGCAGTTATCTGTTGTCCCTATCATAATCTACTCAGTATTACAAAAGTCTTGCTATAATACATACATATTCTAACAGTTTATTTTCACTCAGCGTTGTTTTACTGGCAAAAATAAGAGCAGAAACAAAAGATAGGTGAGAAGTGGCAGCACAGCATGCTCGTTGCCAGAATTGAAAGTGAAAAAATATAAACATTATGGTCAGTGGATTTCCGTAATTGCTGTAGCTGGACATGCAACCATTTATATCTGACACCACCATGCTGTACTGCCACCAGGTACCTGTACCACCACACCACACAGCCCACTACATCACCTGTCTACCACGAAGGCCACAAATGCCCAAACCCCTTGCAGCAGAGCCTCAGAGCTGCATAGAGTCAGCACAAAATTGCAGACCAGTGGAGCATATATAGCTGACAATACAAATCAAAATACACATGCCAAAACTAACCAGGCACAACATGTTTAAGTTGGTTAATAATTAGCAAACAATTAGAACAACTTAATTGTTCAGAGAGGATTAAATTCACTATAATTCCCTTAATATTTGAGGCTGTTGCCACCTCAGAAAGCCAGCAACCTTGATTTTTTTATCAAGCCCTAATGCTGTTCCTTTTTTATTTCTGGCGTTCGAGATTTTTTTGTTTGATTGTTGTTGTTTTTTTGCTTTTTTGCTTTACCACTAATGTTAACCTCATGACCCTTGTAATGCCTCTAATTAATCTCTGACTTCACAGCATTGTAATTAACAGTAGCTTCCTTCAAAAATAAGGTTGTGATGAGATAATCTATGGCCTTCGAGTCCAAAACTCATGCCAAATCTGACCAACCTTGTTTGTTTGGTAAAAAAAGAGATGTACTGCAGATTTGAACATGAAGTTCATTCCCAATAAATTATTACTTAAATAAAGTAGGGAAGTAGCTCATAAAACAATTTGATCCAACGGTATTCAGGAAAAACTAGTCAATTAAATAATTTTTAAAAATCAGATTTGGCGTTTCCTAATACATGAGTACAGGACTGTTGTACATGTAACACTGGCAGTTATGGAAGAAATGGTCATTTATGAAACGTTAGGTCATACAACTTTTCCACAGATTTATGCTATTTCAGAGTTTACTCTATTACATTTGATCTAGATATCCATAAGTGTTTGGTCATGTTTTTCCTGTTGACCTGTTAACTTTCTTTCTTTCTTTCTTTTTTTTTATCCGAGGCTTTCATGTTCAACCATGTAGTGAATAGGGAAACTGGCCAGATTTAAAACACCACCCATATGTTCCACATTGTGAGTAGTTATAGCCTAATACAATATTTCACTGATCAGTATAATGGTGTCCTTCCATTTTCATCATAACCATCACACTATTTAGGTAGTAAAAATTGCAGCATAGCAAACAGAATTCCTAACTGCCATGTTTCACTGGAAATGGGTACTGTGCCCAATTTTATTTTGATAGAAAATGTAATCAGATGTTGTGTAGTGTGAGCACTGTTACGATCCAATATAAGTGTAAATGCCTGTTGCCTATTTTAAGTAGAAAGCAGTTTGCTTAAAGTTGACCTGTGACATGTTTTACCAGCAGTGTAGTATAGTTGCTCAGTATTCATACTGTAGTGCTGCAGGCTGTGTGAGTGATTGGCTTCACTGTGTCCGGCAGTACGTGAGCTGTCACTGAAAGACCCCGTTTCCACCTGGCCATTTGATGTGTAGTGTATAAGGATTGTATCCTTGCTCACCCAGATTTTTTACTTCGTAGCAAATAAACAAATCATAGATATGACACAAAACGATTTTTGTTTAATAGCTAAACATTCTGGCTACCTGAAACATACCTCAAACAAATGAAATGAAATTGTTTTATTAATGGCAAAAATTTTTCCTAGATCAAATTGAGGAAAAAATTATGGAATCAGCAACAACAACAAAAATCACAATTAGTACTTTGTTGCTCCTCTTCTGGCTTTTATAACAGCCTGAATTCTTTGAGGCATAGACTTCACTAATGAGAAACAATATTCTTAACCAAGCTGGTTCCAACTTTCTTGAATAGCAGGTAATAGATCAGCTTTGCAGGATGGAGCCTGGTCATGGACCAATTTTTACATTTTATTTCCACCAAAAATGTTCAATTGGAGTGAGATCCAGACTGTTTGCTGGTCATGTCATTGAGTTAAAAGCCTTTCCTGAAGAAAAGCTTGAACACTCTTTGCTCTGTGACAAGATGCGACATTATCATCCTGAAAAATGACTTCTTCACCAAAAATATTGTCTATATTATGTAAAAAATGTTTAGCAGACTACACTTTCAAAAAGTACATTATGCCTATGCACATGAAGTGACAGAGTGTAAATGGGGTCAAGAGTATACACTGTATTGTCCATGTTTCCTCAAGCAGAACCACTTCTCTGTCCAGTTGTTTCATGTTTCCTTTTAAGTTTTAAAGTTAAGTTTGACACATAAAATTTCACACACCATTAGAGCTGTGTGCATTCTGGTTGTCAACATTTTCTCCAGCCTGCGATGTCATGCCATTTCTGTCGTTGTGAACAGACATCGAGTCATACAGTGTGAGATGTAATATGCTCACTCATGGTACAGCCTGGTTTAAGCAATGCAGCATTTAACTTATAATAGAATCAATAGCTTACAAATTTCCATAAACCATCAGTACACAAAAGTGTTGTTTTTCCATGCAAGTAAAAAACCATTGCAATTAACTGATTCTACTGAACACGTATCAAAAATAAATAGATAAAAGGTCATTTCCCCCCTTTTAATATTTTGTTTTATTACTTTAGAAGTAATTAGAGATCAAGACAATATGGTAACCCTCCCCCTCCACCCTTTGCAGAAGACATCTGTATACCTGCCTGCTACAATTTTACTACCTCTAAATTTACTTAAATGTCATTTCTATAGCAGCACATTGTAGCATCCATTGTTCCACTTTTAGCCAGTCATTGCAAGACTTGTCTGCTTGTGTGTACTCTTTGATATTCTCTTGCTATTCACCATGTGATGTATATTTATACGAAAAGGTAATTGCATCAACCTACACTGTATTTTTCTATGATTACATATAAATGTTTAATTGAGCATAGTGTTAAGAAAACGTTTTGTACTTTTCTTATAATTAGTGGTAACAAGGTACTCTAACCACGTAAATATTGAACATACTACCAAGCTATCTGTAATCTCTGAAAATCTGCACTTTACACAACAGATACCCTGGTGTTGTGATGCCAGAATACATGGCAGTATTTGTACTATATTAAACAAAAGTGCTTTTATATTGTAATAAATCAAAGTGTGAGAAATCAATGACTCCCCCCCCCACTGGATCTTCAAGCATCATAATGTTCATCATATGTTCAGGGCTTTGTTATTTTATCGATTAGAGAAACAGCATAGTGAAAGTACCACGAGAGTACTTCGACTGTCTGTGGAAGTCAAAATTCTAGACAAAGCAAAACCACAAAATGAGTTTTCCATTGGTACAAACATACTTTAATGTACAATTAAATAATTGAAAAAAATCTGACCACAAAAATAACTTAAAAAAATTATTGAAACCAGAGCATCAAATATTTTTGCTCCTCCCAGCAAGCACCAAAAAGTGTTAGCAAGAGAAAAGTGGTCAAAACTTTAACAAATCACATGGTATTTGTCCAGTCCACATCTCCCCCTATCCAAAAAGAAACAAGCAAAAAAAAAAAAAAAAAAAAAAATTAGAAGCTTTTTTACTGACGCATCTTACACCTGAGAAAGTATGCACAGCAGGAGTAGTGGCCTCAGTAGTGCCTACT
>JANDJT010000032.1:15395906-15414053 GCA_024331685.1 Stegophilus panzeri
CACCCCCCCCAACCAAAAAAGAAACAAAAAAAAAAAAAAAAAAAAAAAAAAAAAAAAAACACAGAACAAAAATATGTTCAGTTACTATGGTTTGTACAGTGGATCATTATGTATATATTTATATAGACATGTATAAGACATTTAATCAAAACATTTCTCAGCAGTCCCCAAGAGGGATGTATAAGGTATGACAGTGTCATTTCGCATTACATCTCTTAAAAATTGTAATTTATCAGCTCCTTTTACTTCAAGTTTTTTTTTTTTCAAAAATTAAATAAAATATCTATCTATGTGTGTACATAATTTTATATATGACAAGTATTTTTCTTATTTTATAAAATAAGTCTCACGCCATATTGCCACTGTTCAGGTTATGTCATGCTAACTTTACCAGTTAAACATGTGAAGGAGTGGGGAAATTAAAACAGAAAATTAGAACAGAATTGCTTTTCATATTTCTTTCATTTTCACCTGTCTTTTTCTATCTGAAATGGACAGTAGATGCCCTCCACAGTGTGTGTGTGTGCAACATAAAGACAAAGAGAACCAGCAGTGCCTTGTTACTACACACCAATCATTTTCTTAAAAAAAAAAAAAAAAAAAAAAAAAAAAAAACCCCCACACAACACACCACACCCTACATTTTAGTATACATATAAACCTGCTCGTATTGGTCTTAAACATCCCACCCATGAAAACTCCCTTGAGTTTAAATCAGAACGAAACATAAAAAGAAAATTCTATGACTTGACTGTCCAGTTCAACGTATTTCAATTTTATTTAGTAAAAAAAAAAAAAAAAATTATAATTAAAAAAAAAAAAAAAGATTTAAGTCCAGAATATCTTTACACAGTAGGAAAAAGATTATTGAAATCCCAAAGTTCTGAGCATCAAAAGGAGAAGTCAGGAAAACCGTTCCTTCCTGGACAGAGAGGAGTGAGGACAGAGTCCGTGAGATGGAAAGAAGAGGGAGAGGAGGGGGGGGGGGGAGTAAAAAAAAAAAAAAAAAAAAAAAAAAAAAAAAAAAAGCATTAAGACTGCTTCCTTGAGAAATCAAAAATTCCCCTCATCAGCGTTTAAACTTCATGGTAGAAATTACTGCACTGTGTCCAATGATTATAGCATATGTGTAGTGTCAGCAGTTCTAGTACCATTCCAATTATAAAAAGACAGAATGAAAGATTGCAGTACACATTCAAAAGGACAGGGACTACAGTAGTGAGAAAATCATGACATGCATAGGACAGTATGTAAGTATCCCATGCAAACTGCCATCAGAGGGGAAAAAGGAAGGGGGGGGGGGATACACTGGTTTTTATGCAAAAAATAAACCCCAAAATCCCTCCCTCACAAGCCCATAGGAAAAAAAAAAAAAGTATCCATTTCTTGCTTGGTTCTGCAAACAAAAATACATACATTACAAACTGCAGCTACTTTAAAGAAAATGCGCCAATAGTTGTCCAGTAGGGGCCTCTGTAGGGATTCCATCTGTCTCCAAGAATGAAGGTAATAAATAACAATAAGAATTGTTAAATTTTAATCATTAAATGCTGATGGTAATTAACACTTTTAAAAATGGGCATAATATTGAATGTGTATGGAGGAAAAACAACAAAGATCTATTGTGTTAACACATTTTTCTCTTTAATTTTATGCATTTAAAATCTTAAAAAAATATTTATAAAAAGGCAGTCATCCCCAAAAATAGTACGTCAAATACCAAGGAGAATATTCCCATCCTTTCACCCAGAACCCTTTGAACACAATTGGCTAAAAATATATGTGCATATATTAACAGCAATAATTTACCATTCATTTAATTTATTAATATTTGCTCATTTAATGTAGTATCTCCCATAGGAAGGTGTAGTCTTTTCATTTACTTCAAAAATATTAAATAATAACACTAATAATGAGAGCAACAGTAAATTTTTAAAATTGCAACCCATTCCTGTTAAGTGTTTTGAGGACTGTAATGCTACATTAAATTTAATGAGCTGTGATTTGTCCCCATGTCTTGGTTGCTGCCAGACAACATGTCATTAGCTCCTTGCCCATGCAGGGGCCCCATTCCACCGAGCTGTGAAAGCATGGCATTCTGGTCTGACCCAAATGGGGCTTGGTCCAAAGCATTAGCCTGTTGTTGCTGTTGAGATGGTTGTTGTGGAAGTGGATGTGCTACCATGCCAGTGTGATGTGGGGGAAGATGACCAGGATGTGGAGAGCCTGTTTGGGTTTGGGGGGAGATGCGGTGTGGAGAAGGCTGGGGTTGCATGCGAGGAGATGGACTAGAGTTCGGTGGCAGAGACTGGGGTCGTGGCGATGGCTGGGGTGACCTCACCTGGTTGCTAAGAGAAGTGGAAAGTTGGTGGCCCTGTAAATGCGGAGATTGGGACATTGGCTGTTGAGGGCTCATGGGATTATTATGCTGAGCAGGAGACCCACCACCTAGATGATGCTGATGCTGCTGCTGCTGCTGCTGCTGGAGGAGCCTTTGGTGCAGTGCTTGTTGGATAATGGCCTGGGAAGGCTGAGGCTGAGAACCACCTTGAGGGGGCTGTAGTTGCTGCTGTTGAAGTGAACTACCACCATCACTCCCTTGGAGTCCACTCATGGCATTATGTTGCTGCTGCTGCTGCTGCTGCAATCTCTGTTGTAAGGCTGCTGCCACCTGCGGAGACATGGATCCTGAATAATTCTGTTGAAGCCCAGCCTGCGGTCCTCCTTGCTGCTGCGGCAGTCCACCAGCTTGAGCTTGACCTGGCTGCTGAGATGGCATCCCGGGCTGGGCAAGATAACCTTGCTGCTGTTGTGATTGGGGATGCTGAAACTGACCAAGGTTTCCCATCTGCTGCTGCTGCAAATGTTTCCTCATGAATTCTTTGAACTGGGGTGACATACTGGTCATGTTTGAGCCGTGACCAGACATAACACCATGTTGCTGCTGCAAAGCCATTTGCTGCTGCTGCTGCATATTCACACCCATAAGGGAACGCTGTTGAAGTTGTTGTTGCTGCTGCTGAAGTGGGTTCGTAGGGGGCATGCCGGTCCCTTGACCCATGTGCATACCTGGCTGAGTGCCCCCTGTATTTACATTTAGCTGCTGGCTTTCCATGCCTGCTGGGCCTGCACCTCCAGCACCAGGCCCACCTCTTCCGAGGTATTTCGGCACACGCTGCTTGACAAATGTTGCCATAAGCTGAGGATTTGAGCGCAATATTTTCAGGACCTGTTGCTGTTGAAGGGGGGAACTGGGGGAACGCAGAGCTCCAAGAAGGTCTTGCAAGGCACTCTGAAGGAGACCTCCACTGCCAGTTCCTGGGTTTGAAGCTCCACCTGGGCCAGCCATCATACCAATCACTCTTGGTTGCCCCTGTTGTGGAAGCTGCTGCTGCTGCACCATCTGCGGTGGTTGTTGCCCAGCAACCATTCCTGCATGACCCATTTGACTCAACATTCCCGGTCTCTGCTGAGGGGGTATGCTAGGGGTTCCCCACTGCTGCTGAGGAGGTTGGAGCTGAGGTCCACCCTGTGGAGCTTGTGGCATTTGCACCTGAGGAGGAAGTTGGTTTTGAGGCCCTCCTTGTTGCTGCATGCCAGCTCCTACCACACTCTGCTGTTGCTCCATTTGAGCCCTGGCTACAGTGGATTGTGTCTGGGTTTGTAATCCCTGGGGCCCCACCATCCCTGCTCCAGGATGGTTCAGACCCATTGGGTTTTGAGCCTGAGGGCTCTGGTGCAGGGTGTGTGGGGCCATCATCCCTGGTCCTTGATTCAACTGCAGGCTTTTTTGTTTAGCCATTTGCCTTTGAGTCTCTGCCACTCGCTGAATCTTCAAGGCCATTTCCAGGGCTGCAGGAGGAGGACCAGAGGGCTGCTGTGAGGGAAATGTTGACTGACCCGGGTTTGACTGTTGTTGCTGGGGTAGACTGGCTGGGCCCATACCAGGTTTCCCCATAGACTGAGAAAGTGGAGAGGAACCCGGAGGTCTTTGCACATATGGAGGAAGGCTGTTGGGATGCTGAAGCTGCTGTATGGAGGGTGTCTGTGGTGGTTGCTGTTGTTGAGCCATCTGTTGCTGTGGAGAGTTCATCATCCCACCACCAGCAGGTAGCTGCTGGAATTGATGCTGCACCATTCCTGCAAGTTGCTGCTGCTGCTGCTGCTGTGGACCTCCTGCAACTCCAGGCTGAGGGACAGGAGTTGGACATTGCTGAGTGGGTGGCTGTAGGGCAGGAGATGGAGTACTTTGTGTGGGTGTCCCAGGTCCAGTAGTACCATTATTGCTGGGTGATGGCAACCCTTCATTTCCACCAATTAGTGGCTGGCCTGTTCTTTGCATGCTAGCCACCCTTCTCCGAAGCATCTGGGCCTGCTGAACCCGGTGCTGGAGCTGCTGTTGACGCAGTTTCTGCTTGATGTTTAGGCAGAAAGGCACAGGACACTTGTTCTCTTGGCAGTGTTTAGCATGGTAACAGCAAAGTGCAATAAGCTGCTTGCAGATAGGACAACCACCATTGGTTTTACGCTTGCAGCCCTTGGTATGCTGGACCACTCTTTTCATCTTTTGACAGGATGGAAGTGAGCAGTTGGCATTGCGGCACTGGCAAGCATGTACCAGAGACTGAATGCAGCGCTGAATGCTAAGACGGCGCGAGTCACCAGGACTCTGCATGGAGGTTGCAGCTTGGCTGTTGCTCTCATCATCCAGACCCAGGCCCAGCTTCTCCATCTTGTGCTCATGACCCTTTGTATTGTAGCAAGTGATGCAAAGGTCATAATCCTGTGATGAGAGAATACAAGAATAAATACTTCAGCGGACCACAGGCTAACGGTACCATAGTTTAATGGAGACTGCATTAAATGCAGACATAAATAAGCCAACATATATACAGATGACATTTTACACCTCATCTCAGTTTCTGCCCCAGATGCAGAAAACTTTAAGCCAACTTAATATTCCTTACCTCACATACAGTGCAGTGGAAGCGTGTCTCAACATGGTGTTTGCATTCATTACAGGTATAGACGAATCGATCTTGGCTCTGGTTGTGCAGCTCTACCAGCATACACATGGAACTCCATTTGGACCGCCTCAACGAGGAAAACTCCAGGTGTTTGTCCCGTGCCAGTGTAAGGAAAGCATCTCGCCCATCCATCAGGTCACATGCCATTAAAGGATCGGGGTCCATGATTGGTGGAAGAGCATTGGAAATGGGCCCAGCAATCAGCCGGATGACAAAGAACACCTTAAAGAAAGAAAAATTAGAATACCAAGATTTCCCCCTCCAATTAAAATGGTGAATATGTCTCTGTCCTACCTCTTTATGCTTCTCCATGGTGGCATAAAGTTTTTGTGACAGGTCATTCGACACGTTTGGCATCCCTGGCTTCTTTTTGTTGGCTCGGCTCAGACTGCTCTTGTTCTTGCTCGTCTTTTTATTGTTCTTTTTCTTGGCGTTCTTGCTGTCACCCTTTGTAACCTAGAGGAGGCAAGGTGATATAAAATCAAATTGACTCAAGGGTTTAATGTAACTATGGTGAACGGATTCTCCAACTTACATCTACACTTTCACAGGAAGTACTGTTCTCCTCCCGTTTTCTCTCCTCTTCCTCCTGCTCCAGCTCCTTAATGCTCTCTTCAAGCACATTGGGCCAGAAGTCACCCTCAAAATAAGGCAGCTCTTTGGCACTAGTGAGACGATCCTCAGTAGCCTGCTTGAAGATGTCCTGCAAAGGATTAAAATGACTTCTTGAATCTGTCTGTGTCTTTAGAAATATACATGCCATACAAAGCACCATTTGACCCAAAATAACTATAATCATGTACCTTATAGTCATGTACAATGCGCTCTGCCACAGCTTTATCCAGCATCTTCTTGTACCACTCCTGTAGTCGCTTAGGCTTGGGTATCTTTTGGTCTGCAGGGTGACAGTGGAAGATGTAGTCATCTCCCTCACTGGGAGGGCAGGCCCAAATGTGGCCTGTAGTAAACCTGAAAGTAGAATCACAAAATCAAGGTAGGGTAGGGGGCAAGTGGCAAAGATGCAGGCATATATTAGATAATTTAACATTTCTTACTCCATCATGACATCCAATAGAAACATCTTACCCTAATTTTTTTACATACTCCAGATACCCAATAAGAATCTCATGGTATACTGCTGTTCTCAAACAACGTGGCTGAAAAAAGTGCACACTGTCCAAGTAGGATATGTATACTCGTCTGTTAGGGAAGAAGAACAGCATTATTAGACTGTACAAAGGTGCAGTCCAATGATTTGTATTCAAAAACTGACAATGTAAGAAAACATGGTTATATTTGTTAGATGAATGACAGGGGCAATATTATTTCTGTTTAATAACATCTTTGTTCAAGATCATGTTTAATATCATCTAATAAGGATATGCCCTACCTTTGATTAGGGTGTGGACAATCTGAGCTGTATTCCTGCACATGCATGCCAAAAAAGCAGACATCAGCACCATCAATGTCCTCAAAGGCAAATAGAGCTTTTGATTTATATGGGAAGGACTCTGGCATCTCACCACTGTCCACAAATCTGAGAAAAAGGGGAAAACAACAAAATCAACAGGCAACATGGGTCACAGGCTGCAGGAATAATAAACTTTATAAAATTTATTTATTTATTTAAATCTCCCTGTCTGCTTCTTTTACCTTATGACCATATTCCTAGCCAAAACAGAGGATAACACACAACAGTAATGGCAATGTTCTTAAAACTGATGTCAGCCTTACATATCTAATCAGATCCCAGCATCTCTCACCTGGATTTCATTCCTGGTTTGACTTCCACCACCTTCTCAGAGACATGGACGACACGAATAGTGACATCACCAGACTCTGGGTGGTTTTGGCGCTTCAGAAATTCATTAACACGAGTTTCTAAGTAGTTGCCCAGTTTAGTCTGGGGCAGCCCTAAATGAGCAAAAGAACATTTATTGTGATAAAAATGATACATTATTAATAACGTTATTATTGACTACCCCATTGTTTAATAAGTATTCTTTAAAATGTGTAGCATAACATACTTTTAGCAGAATATTTATTTTCTTTGCGGTTCTTGTTGGACTTTTTCAGACACTCGTTACAAACAAAGCTGAAAGAGTCAGAGAGGAGATATTGGTAAGATGGGAGTTCCTTGAAATACAACCAAAATGAGCTAAATCAGGACTACCAGCATCACAAAGACTCACCCTATAGGCCAAATAGTGTCATTGTGCAGAACACAGATCTGATGCATTTTACGCCCACAGTCCATACATTCCACAAATCTACAAAGAGAACATGTCAAATCAAGTCACAAATTGTATAAATTATATTGCCCAAAAGACTGCATTATAGCATATAGTATTAGTATCTGCAATACTCAAAAAAATAATGTGGAGATATTTTTCCTTTGTAGTTAGTAAGAGCAATACATTATTTAAAGAAACACACTCTTAAGGGCAAAATATCAGCACCAACAATGATGATGAAACTCACAACTCAGGGTCAAGTGTGTCATTCTTCTTCTTTTCAAACTGGTCCTTGTTGATTGACCTGGAACATGATCAAACAGCGTTTAAACACATTGAAGTAGGACAACAGCTAGAAAACTTTCCTTTTCTCTATGACAACCTCTTCAAATTCTATCTGGACAAGAACACTGAAGAGAGTGAGGTGACAGACAATTAACCTAGAATTTTTATTATTATTATTATTATTATTATTATTATTATTATCATCATCATTTATTTATTTATTTATTTATTTTTTAAATGGTATCCTTCATGAGGCTAGAAAAGAGAAAGCCTTGATGGAAGAACTCACGTCTGCGGCTGGGATGGGTCATCCCCTAGGGACACGCTTTCACCCTGGATCTCGTTGAAACACTTCTCACAGAAGTGGTACCTGTCAGCAAGAAGTCCATATTTTGGTGAACTACACCATTCACCAGCACCACAGCCATTCACAGAAAGGCCATGACGAAGCAGACACCAATCAGTGCAGCACAAGGCAGGGCAGGCCAAGGGGGAAGCAGGCACAGATGAGGAGCGCAGAACAGGGTCGTCGCCAGAGGAGTCAATCATGATGCAGGGTTTTTGAGCAGGGATTTTAAGGAGGAAGGGATATGATGGAGATGAATGATGAGATGAAAGCAGGCAAATGGCAGACAAGTATTGAATTACAGAAAGGGAAGTGTCAAAAAAGGAGAAAATAAAAACACGCGACATTAGATAAAAAGGTAGGAATGGACAAAGACAGGGAAACGACAGACAAGACAAGCAGAAAGCCAAAGCAAAGCACAGATTAGCGTTTGCATGTGTAATGAGTAAACCATCACAGCTAAACAAGAGCATAATCAACTGCAGGGGAGGTGGGGGTGAGGGGGAAGTATTTACAGACACATGAGCACATTAAACATATACAAACGCTGCAGAAGAAAAGTGTCAGCCTAAGATTATTTTAAGGCTGTCTCTTCTCATAGGAGGCACAAATATGCATGTGAATTACACCTTCAGACCAGCTCTGTTAGGGAACTGTTTCTTCTGTTAATAAATACAATACCCTTCAGAATTATTGGAACTACTTACAACTCAAGACGATTTACAGGTGCATCTCAAAAAATTAGAATATCGTGGAAAAGTTCATTTTTTCCCCATAACGGAATTAAAAAAGTGGAACTTAAATATATTCTAGATTCATTACACAAAGTGAAATTTCAAGCCTTTTTTATTTTGTTTTAATCTGGATGATTACGGCTTACAGCTCATGGAAATCAAAAATCCAGCATCTCAAAATATTAGAATAAAGAATTTATAATACAGAAGCGTCGACTTTCTGAAAAGTATGTTAATTTATGCACTTGGTCAGGGCTCCTTTTGCACAAATTACTGCATCAATGCATCATATATAGCTATAGCATTTTCTCTCAAAAACATGTGCCAAAATTGACACCCATAAGGAATATTTTAATTAAATGCAAACAAACCATCCTTCCTTTAAAATTTATTTTTCATTTGCTCTCAGTCCCCAGAAGGGATGTCACAAGAACTGATACTTCGGTACCAACATTTTTAAAACATGACGGTACGTGTTTTTCTTCAGTAGCGTAGGTACCGTTAGTAATGAAGGTACCAAGGTTGCAATTCTTCCAGACCTGTTGCGGGCAGCAAATCCGCGCAAGTGTTTTAGTCAGTCCACAAGTGGTAAAGAAGAAGAACGCCTACAAGCACACGGGAAAAACTACAGAAAATGGCGACAAGCTTAGCTCCGCCCCGACTTGTTGAAAGGCAGAGAGAGGAAAGCTCGTTGAGAGGAAAGGTATCACTGGTTACCGGTGTGCAACCGATGCTACCGTTCATTTCAGTCAAAGCAAGGAAACACCTCAAATTTGGCGAAGCACCTAAAAGACAGGCCCTATTATTATGTCTGTTTGAGGCAGCTGTCAATGTTGCCGTGAAACCAGCTAACGTTAGAAGAATATAATCTGAATCAATCACAAACACTGAAAGAATCTGAATGAATCACAAACACTGTAATTATTAAGTTTCAATTATTGTGCTTTTATAATGTTGAATGTTTTAATACAATAGAAAATGGAAACCTAAAGGCACACGTTATGGTCATGCTCACTTTTCCTGCATTGAAAACTTATTGTATCAAAACACCATCATATCGAAATAGCAAAACTGAATTTTGTGCATCGTTACAAACCTACCAACTAGGTTTGGCAGTTTTTGATCATGATATTGTTATAATATAAATATGAAACACCATATTACATTTGTGAATGTATGGCAGCTATCCAGTCTATGTCCCTTACCTGTTCTGGTAGCTAAAGTAAGCAGCATCTCGAGGTATAGTGCAAAGCTGCTTGCCGTAGCAGCATAGAGTTTGAGGGGAGAATTCCCGCTGCGACAGAAAAAGATGAAAGACAAAAGCATGGAACCATTACAACAAGCAAATTATGTATGACAAGTAAGCTGTAGTTAAAACAAATGCAAAATTTTGTGGTGTCTGAAGTCAAGCAGGGTGATATGGTCAAAAATGTTAAAAGAAATTTTTCTATGTTGACCCATTTTGATATTTATTCACAATGCAGACTTTAACAAGTCATGATTTATTTAAAAAATCCTCCTAAATGAATGCAGAATTAATTTAGTCTTAGAACACAAAATACATGTAGACAGTATACAAAATTAGACTTACAACACTTGAAACCAGTATTACACTCTCTGCTGGAGTGGGCAAATCAGAAATTCATTAGCTGGTCCACTGGGAAAGTCACTACTCCAGTACACTTGCCTAGTCCCATGCTTTGGTTGTCAAGAAACCAAACGGATTAAGCTCAAATGTGGGAGCTGATGTATTGTAACAAATTATGGTGAGCTATTTAGCTAGTCAGGTACATTAATACAGACTAAATGCCCATTCACATTAACCACATACAAATCGAGATCCCTTTATCACCCAGCACTACTGTGAAGTGTATCATGAAGCTAAGTAGGTTTATACTTCAGTAATAAAACAAACAAACAAACAAACAAATAAATAAATAAAAACTTATCTATTGCCTCAGTTTATGAGCCTACCTCTGAGCATACATTTACCTTTCTCCCACAGCAATAACCAAGGCTCTGCATGACAGGGTCTATCTCTTGCTCGAATACCTCGGCCAGTTTGGAGCAGTACTTGTACACACGTGAAGTCTTGCGGTTGTACAGCCAGGCATTGTTGAACATGAGGCAGATGTCATCCACATATTGCCACGGCTCCTGATACTGGCCCGTGTCAAGTTTGCGTTTTATAGTAGACAAGTCCATAGGATTCTTTACAATGTCAAAATAATCCTGAGGAATGAAAAAGAATAAAATAAAACACACATATTACACATTCATTACTTACAATATCACTCTTGGGCTCACGGTTTTTATAGATAAATAAATACATGAATTTGTTAGTAGAGCAATCATCTCACAAAGTCATAACTGCACAAATAATCACATTAATAAGCCATGTCTAAATCAGTTAGGACAAAAACACCTATCCAGTGTTAATGAGTGGTAAAGGACACATACAGGTATTCCCAGGAGTGATGGATCCACAGGCTGGCGGAAGGGGAGAGACTCTGGGTCCTGACGATAGAGACACTCCAGTGTGGGCATTAGGGCCTGTCTCAACTCCTCAGGTTTGAAGACTAGTCCAACAAAAGGGGGTTTAGTACAAATTGAAATGTTTTAATGGATTTCAGGCAAAATGTTCATGCAATCAGAAAATATACTATTCCAAGTAGTTGCATCAAGCCATGAAATTCTAAATCAAAGCATTTGGGTATATCTTGTATGTTAATTTCCTTGTGGAAAATGTTCTCACGTTTCTTTTTATTAGGTGTTCCAGCTGGAGTGCCAGGGGTGCCTAAACCAGCATCACCTTCTTTAGGCTCAGTTTTCAGTTCAGGCTTTTTGTCCTCCCCTGCTGCCATAGATGTTTCCATGGGAATACTTTTACATCCCTCACTTGAAGGCTCCTCCTTCTTTATCTAAGAAAAGAGCAAATAACCTCTTATACTAGCTGCATGGGAAGGATGAATTTAAGTGCCTAGTGCATTAAGCTAGTCTCTTTGTGTTACCTCAGGCATTTCCTCAGCCTTTATATCTCCTTTCTTGCCAGTTCTGCCTCCCATCATTGAGGATTCCTCATCCGCCTCTTCTTCCTCATCCTCATGCTCAGTCTTAGGCTCAAGGATGGCAGTACCATCAGAGGGTGCCTGCTGGGAGGATGCCTCAGCACTGCTTACAGAAGCAGGAGTAGCAGCCTGGCCATCTACTGGCAGAGAGCCCTTCTGAGACAGCTGATATGTAAAAGAAGAGACAGAATAAGATGCTGGTCATTAGAAATGCAGAAGTGACAACACCGTGACCAAACAGCTGCAATTAATAAGTGTCCTTCACTGATGTCAGCTAGTAACAAATACTGTCACATGGCAGGATAGAAACACTCACTGGAGTGGGCGGATGCTGCGGTGCAAGAGCAGCGTTTGGTGTTGAGGGAGCCCCTCCTAACGGCTGCTGTAGATGCATGGCTTTGTCAGTGTTAGCAGGCTGAGGTAACTTCTGCTGACCGGCACCCAGGTTTAAGTGGGGCAAACTGGGGGTGTGAGGCTGTGGAGTCTGTGAACCTGGTAGGCTTGGAGGTGGTGTGAGGTGTGGAGTTGGTGTGCGGCTGCGTGCTGGAGAGGGAGAGCTCTGCCGGACAGCTGGACAGTGCGAAAGGCTGATGGACTGAGAGGGGGAGGATGACGGAGGCACTCCGACCCCATTGTTAGTGCCTAGAGAGCCCACTGATGCCCCGCTACCCACTCCCCCAACCGACGCAGGCTGGGCTAAAGGACTACTGGCAGGCAGCAACGGCGGTGTCGGAATTGGAGCATGCTAAAACACACACACACACACACACACACACACACACACACACACACACACACACACACACAGAGACAGCATTCATAATTCAGCCCTCAATGAAAGGTGAATAAATGCAATACTTTCAAAAAATGCCCAGACACAGAGAAGGAGCCTTACTTACACAAGTATAGCTGCATGTCTGTGCTAAATTATTAAATGAAGCATAGCATCAGGTACTTGAGTTGATCAGTAATACAGGTTGTGAGAATGTCCAATGCAGATTTGATCAAAACAAGCAGGGCCACAATTCAGTGCAAATTCATGTTGTGGCTATTCTAGCTCATAAAACTGCAGTGCAGAGGTTTGACAAACAGTGCTAGATGGGAATTTTCCCTCTTACCTGGGCCATGCCACCCTGAGGGCCAGGTTGTGCCATACCAACTGGCCCAGTACCATGCATTGAGCTTGAACCCTGAAACTGGCCGGATGGTAGATACTGATTCTGCATTTGTGCAACATTAGGTGGTGCCATCCTTGAAGGCCCCATAGGCATCTGAAACATTGAAAAATGAACACTACATTTACGGCATTTGGCAGACGCCCTTATCCAGAGTGACTTCTCATTTATACAACTGAGCAATTGAGGGTTAAGGGCCTTGCCCAAGGGCCCAACAGTGGTAGCTTGGCAGTGATGGGGCTTGAACTCCTGACCTTCTGATCAGTAACCCAGAGCCTTTAACCACTGAGCCACCAATCCCCCTCTAACATCATGCACAAGTCTGTCAACATATTTTAGGCTGGCAAGGAGACAGTGCCCATGTAATTAAATATTATACCTTAAAAGTTCAAAAGATAGAACGTCCTATTTGTCAGGGCTATGTTTGTAAAGCACATTTTACAACAGTCTCCAAAACTGCATGTACAATTTTTTGAGCCACACCCAATGACAGTTTGATTTCTAAACAAAAATCCTTAAGCCACCACACTGTTTGAAATTTAAAAAAAGAAAGTAAATTAAATAAATGTTTTAAAAAAGGGAAATGTGTTAACCAATATATCCAAATGGTTTTTTTTCTGGTTTATTTGTTTGTTGGCATGATGGTGGGTGGTTTCCAACATTTTGTGGAATCCATGCCATGAAGAATTGAGGCTGTTTTGAAAACAAAGGGAGGCCCTACTCAGTACTAGTATGTAGTGTTCCCAATAAAGTGCACCGAGTGTGTATACAACATACTAGGAAATAATTCTCCCACCCCTAAACAACCTTTGGTTCCCCTGACCCTCACCCAAGCACTGCTGGTGATGCACTTATAACTGACCACATTCCATAGGATATGACAATCATCTGATAAAGAATTTAGTCCATAGTATGATCAGCATAGGCTACTATTACCATTTCTCAATCACTCAAATTCCTAAGCATTTCTTTGGTTCTTCTTCTTCATTGACCTTGGGCATTCAATTCTCTGCATTACTTTAGGGCTTTCATGGACAATTCCTACTGCCATGTACATTAAGCATAGATCTGGAACAGGCCTGATCTGTGTCTATCTGTAATTTTAACCCTATCTGTAATTTTAAGATAGCTAGTACAGGCAGTTGGGTCCATCACTTTACTTACCTGGTTGAGGGGCGTACCAAGTGGAAGAGGAGGAGTGGATCTCTGACCCATGGGCTGTATTTGATTAAATGGATTCATTCCTATCACAAACAGAAGCATTTAAATGAGTGAATTTGTATTTATAGTTCTAATATTTAGAACTGAAAAGGAAAACTGTGGCAACACTTAGCATCTAATGCACAGACCAGCAGGGTTCTGCATCCTGTTAACCATCTGATTTGGTCCAGTGGGCCGCACCATGGATGGATCGGATAGAGGGCCATCTACAAAGAGAACTAAGAATTGATTAGGCAGAATCGTGACAATACAGAAGTGCAAACTAATGAAATCTCTGCATAGGAACCTTATTGTCCTCAAACTCTGTGTGTGTAATGCAAAACTGCAAACCATGTGTGCATTTTGCATTCTGAAAACAAGCACTGGTGACTAGCCTACTCACTTGGGGGAAGTCCTGGTGGTGGTCCTTGCTGCCCCATGCCAGGGGGTCCCTGCTGCATCCCAGCAGGATGCATTCCAGGCATCATACCCTGTTTCTGCAACCTCATCCGCCGCTTCTCTTCCAGTTCCTTCTGTATCTTGTAAATCTTCTCTGCTAGCAAGTGGTAGTACTCAGCCTACAGGGTGGATTAAAGTAAAAAATGTTTCAAGATAAGACCAAGACTTACTAAGGAAAATAACTAAATAAATAAAAATACAGACAACACAGTTGACATGGCAGATGGAAGAATTGTTACCCTGCTGTTTGCAGATTCGTACATGTCCCCCTCTACTTTACGAGCATAAGCCACTAGATTCTCCATGCGCCGGTCCTTCAGTGCAGCTGGATCTGGGGTAGGGAAGATGGCCTGGACACTGTTTCAAGAGAAGAAGAAACAACTTGCTGACTCTTTGTCAAGTGCACAAACACAATCATATATATCAGAAACTTTTATAGTAGAGGACAAGTTAACGTATAAAGTCATCTTTGTTCCAGCAATTTCTATATTTGTTAATTTCCCTTAACCTGGATTATTGCACTTATCCAATTAACACTCTTGCCATACATTATTACTTTATGTGACTATTAGCCCAGTCACTTTCACTTGTCTGGTGGGCTAGCTAAATAATTAATGATTTGTCCACCCCAGTATCTGTTAACAACACTTGAATAATTATGAAGAAATGCATACAGTTTGTGGACGAGATGGTTGCGCAGATCCTGGGTGATGTCCTCATGCCAGTTCTTTCTCATGCCAGGACCAGCAGCTGGAGTGGCCACAGGCAGTGAGCCCATATTGCCCACACTACTACCATCATTTAACAGACTAAAAGAAAGAGGGATGGGACAATGCCTTTATACATGCATGTCAAAATATTTAGTAGAATGTAGTGGAATATCGAGCCTCAGGTTTCCAGAATTATGAGATTGAGAACTTGCTTTGCTTACTTTTGAGCATTCATGTTGACATGCAACATAGGATCTTGAAGAAGGTTAGATGGTTGACTCTGTGGTTGTACACCAACAGCCCCATTCACACCCATTGGGTTGCCACCTGTTAAAGCAATTGCAACATTTGATTCACTTCACATACAATGAATTTAGCCATTAGCAAGCCAAAATATCTTCGCAACAGTCATTCTATAAGATTTTAATATTCTGTAAGATTTCAAATTTTAAAACAATCAACTTGCAGTTTTAGTTAGGTACACTTACCCATAGTGTTGAGTGGCCTAGGTGTTTGTTGGGCAGGCTGAGAGGGTACCTGGTTACTCTGGTACGTGAGTCCCAGAGCTGCATAGGCTCTCTCAATGGAGCTGGGGTCTATCTGACCTGGAGTGTTAAGATTGGGAGCACTGTGTGGGCCACCTGGTGCTGTACCCAAAGCAGTGCCTAAGCCCACATTAGCAGTGCTTAGTAGGGCTGTGGTTGGGGAAGATAGGGGTAGATGTTTGATTCAAGTGCATGGCAGAAATATTTGATCACACATATAGAACATTATGCATACCCACATTTTAAGCAAATTCCAAATCAAGTAACGTGGTATAGGACTAATGTACAAAACAATGTACATCATACCAGTCACCTGGTGAAATGATACACACACTCACACTGTTGATTCCTCTTATCTCCTGCATTCTTCAGTGGCAAACACACAGGGCAGTCATGCCTCGTACAGTTCTTCCAATGGGAGATGATCTGTCGTGATGAGGCACAGTGTGCCACTGGAAATTAAAGTGACAAATATTTGGTTTAATTATAGTGAAAAGGTATTTTGCTCCATCCAGATTTCTTCTGTTTTTGTGTATATCTCAGACTAAATTGCTTCAGAAATTAAAACAAAATCTAAGACAAAGGCAATCTGAGTAAACACAAAATACAGTTTCAAAATGACAGTTATTTACTGAAGCAAAAAAGTTATACAATACAGGGCCTGTGTGAAAATGTATTATCTCCTGTAGTTATTAATTCCCCAAAACTATGAAACTGCATTCATAATGGAGTTCAGCTGGACTAAACTCAACCAGGCCTGATTACTGCAAACCCTGTTCAAGCAAATCAACACTTAAATAGAAGTTTTTCAACAGCATGAAGTTGGTTAAAAAGGTCTTACCCAGTAACATACTATGCCAAAACTGAAAGAAATTCCAGAAATGAGGAAGAAGGTGACTGAAATACATCAGTCTGGGAAGGGTTACAAAGCTATTTCAACGGCTCTGGGACAGCAGAGAACCACAGCGAGAGCCATTATATCCAAATGGGAAAACTCAGCACAGTAGTGAACCTTCCCAGAAGTGGCCGACCTTCCAAAATTCATCTAAGAACACAGCAACAACTCATCCAGGAAATCACAAAAGAGCCAAGGACATCATCAAAAGGACCTTTTGCATCAATAAAAATCACTGCTTATGACTCCACGATCAGAAAGACACTGGGCAAAAATGGCATCCATGGAAGAGTGACTAGGTGAAAACCACTGCTAACCCAGGAGAATGTTAAGGGTCATCTGAATTTTGCCAAAACACACTTTGATGATCCTCAAACCTTTGGGGAGAATGTTCTGTGGATTGAGGAGTCGAAAGTGGAACTGTTTGGAAGAGAGGGGCCCCGTTACATCTGGTGTAACACAGAATTTCACAAAAAGATCATCATACCTACAGTCAAGCATGGTGGTGGAAGTGTGATGGTGTAAGGATGCTTTTCTGCTTCAGGGACTGGGCAACTTACAATAATTGAGAGAAACATGAATTCTGCTCTATACCAGAAAAGCCTAAAGGAGAATGTCCAGTCTTCAGTTTGTGAGTTGAAACTCAAGCACAACTGGATTATGCAGCAAGACAATTATCCAATGCATAGGAGTAAGTACTAGAAGTAAGTAAAAGACTGATCTCCGGTTATCAGAAGCATTTGGTTGCAGTTATTGCTGCTAAAGGTGGCACAACCAGATTTTACATTTAAGGGGGAAATTATTATTATTATTATTTTATTTTATTTTATTTTATTTTTTATTTACATTGGTGATGTGTTGGATCAAAACAAAAACAAAAACAACAACAAAAAAAAATCTGTTAAATGCGTGACACAATTATTGGGACCCCTATGAATTCATATGAGAAAAATATATTTCAAGATTATTCCCATTGATATTTAAAATTTTATTTAGTACACCTGGGTACTAAAAACAATTTCCTGACCGGGAACAGGAAATTGTTCAACCATGACTTTCACAGAGGTATAAATACAAGGTAACACATGAATGACTAAGGGAATTTGGCCTATAACAAATGGGTAAGACCAAGGAATATAGCAGTGATGTGCAGCAAAAGGTTGTTGAGCTTCACAAAATGGGAAGTGGCTGTAAGAAAATAGCACAAGCATTGAACATGCCCATTTCCACCATCGGGGCAATAATTAAGAAGTTCCAGTCAATTGGAACCATTATGAATCAACCTGGAAATGGACGTGTGTCTATATTGTCTCAACGCACTATTAAGAGGATGGTTCGAGTGGCCAAAAAAATCTCCAAAGATCACAGCTGGAGAATTGCAGAAGTTGTGTGTTGGGGTCAGAAAGTCTCCAAAACTACAATCTAAAGTCACCTACATCACCACAAGTTGTTTGGAAGGGTTTCAAGAA
>JANDJT010000032.1:15414153-15427473 GCA_024331685.1 Stegophilus panzeri
CAATCTAAAGTCACCTACATCACCACAAGTTGTTTGGAAGGGTTTCAAGAAAAAAAGCCTCTACTCTCATCCAAAAAAAAAACTCAAGTGTCTTCAGTTTGCCAGACACTACTGGAACCTCAAATGGGATCGGGTTCTATGGTCAGATGAAACCAAAATAAAGCTTTTTGGCAATAAACACCAGAGGTGGTTTTAGTGCACACAGAGAGGTAGCCATATGGAAAAGTACCTCATGTAAATATGGTGGTGGCTCTTTAATGTTTTTGGGCTGTTTTTCTGCCAGAGGACCAGGACATTTTGTTAGGATACATGGCATCATGGACTATAAAATATCAACAGCTATTAAATGAAAACCTGACTGCCTCTGCCAGAAAGCTTAAAATGGGCCATGGTTGGCTCTTCCAGCACGCAATGATCCAAAAAATGCATCAAAATCAACACAAAAATGGCTTACTGACCACAAAATCAAGATCCTGCCATGGCCATCCCAGTCCCCTGACTTCAAACCCATAGAAAACCTGTGGGGTCAACTGAAGAGGAGAGTCCACCAGCGTGGACCTCGAAATCTGAAGGATCTGGAGAGATTCTGTATGGAGGAATGGTCTCAGATCCCTTGCCATGCATTCTCCAACCTCATCAGGCATTATAGGAGAAGACTCGGAGCTGTTATTTTGGCAAAGGGAGGTAACACAAAGTGTTAAATATAGGTGTGCAACAATAATTGGCACCCTTTGTCAATAATTTTTTTTTTTTTTTTTTTGATAAACCCGTGTTTTGTCTGCAAACGTTTGAGATCCATGAGAGCAGAGTATTTTTGTGTTTTGGGCAATTAAAAAAATATATATGAATCCAGCTGGATTTAGGCCCAATTATCAGGTTAATCACATCTCATTATTTTTATTTATTTATTTTACAGCTGAGCCTGTGCACTTGGAGGGAAAGTGTGTCCACCAGCAAGTCACGCACTCTCCAACCAGTCAAATATAAACTGAAAATGATGGATGAAAAATATATAGCCCATGATAACAAAATATTATGTGGTGTTTAGCATTACTCCACTACTTAAAATAGTTCAACTACTTGACAGATACTCCATTTCAACACTATAAAACTTCAACAAAATACATGATGGGTAGGTAGCAATGCTGTGCTTTTCCTGTGACCGAACCCTCGGCACCGTGCTCACTACAGAACCCTTAGTGTCGTTCACAGTCATTCTAGACCAAGCGCCAATCTGCCTGAATGGGGAGAGACGCATACCATATACCACAAGTTCTTTTAAAGAATTATTGTAATTTGATTTGCTATGGTTTAATTACATTGTGCAGGCTGATTAAATTACCATTATATTGACAGCCAACATCTCCCAACATCCCCATGGAAATACTAGACATAAAGGACTTTTTTTTTTTTTTTTTTTTAAATCATCATCATCATCATCATCATTATTATTATTGTTGTTTACACTGCACTTTATAGGTCTTTATAACCCAGTCTTTTTACTTTAATTATTTCATTGACGTGCAGTACTTTGACTTTGCATGACATTCTGGCTGCTCTACCCATCTCTGGGCAAATCTATCAGTGCCACTAATATAAAAGAAAATAAGATTGAATGACTTGTTTCCCTTTATCAGATAACTGAAGTGCTTGTAAACATGTTGATTGGATTATTAACAAAAGAAAGAGTTCTTGCATTAGCAAGAATTACTGTGTGCTATGCTTGTGCAATAACAATTTTATTGTCCCTACACGATATTACACTGCCACAATATCCAGTTTACTCTGATTAAATTACCAGACCAGTACAAGTTATCACTCAAAAATATACTAAAAGAGCAATAATTTTCTCCCTCATAAAATGGGAGTGCTTTGTGTAGGTGTTTTGAACACTCTGATATTAACCAACACCATCTAGAAACCCTACCACCTTCCCCTAATCTCACATCTGAACTTGTACTACTGAACTTGTAAGAATGCTCTTGTTTTCTGTCAAGTAAATGCATCACTGTATGTTTGACTTGGCCAAAATTAGACAAGTATATATTTAACACCACTTAACTAAATGTAATAGGAATTGCACTTTCACTTTGCAGCTAAGGAGCACCAAAAATAACAAACAAACAAACAAAAACAAAACAAACAAAAATGAAAATTGAGCCCAAAAGATAAAATAGGCCTACATCAAAGTGTCAGAAATAACAAATAATTAATGAATAATGTTAATGGTAGTGGTTAAGGGTCCACTATAAAAGATTATATTGGAAATGTACTGTTATGGTTTTATGTTTTTTATACATATATATATATATATATATATATACACATACATACATACATACATACATATATATTTTTATTTTTTTTATTTTTTTATTACCGTTTACTGCAGAACCCATAATCCAGCTGAATTTTATTGACCACTGCCAGCCAAAGGTTCTGCTTGCATAACTGATAATATTAATACTCCATCTCTCTTTATAAACCTAAAATGTTTTTTTGGAAATTGGAAATGCTTGCTCTTCTGTCTTCTTTAAGCTATTTGTTCCGGGCAATTAAATTAGGGAAATAAAAATCAATATTCCACAAACCTACTTTGTATATACAACTTACACATACAACATACACACTCTAAATTCACGAGTAGCCCTCGTTCAACCTACCCTGGCAGGATTTGCCAGCCTGGCAGTGCGTCATGTGGTTGAGGACGTTCTTCATAGTCCGGCAGTGGGGCAGGTTGCACTGGCGTATCTCCCCATTAGCCTGCTCCCGCCGCTGGCATTTGTGGGCATGGAGCAGGAGAACCAGCTGCTGTTGTATGAGTTTGCGCTTTTCTGGGTCAGCTGTTGGAGGAACTCCTGCTCCTACTGATGCAGCTGATGATGGACCAAGACCTCCCTGGGCATTAGGTACAATCCCTGCTGCCCCTCCAGCACCACCAGCTGTTGACTGCTGGGAAGCCTGGGAGAGGGAGACAGCAGGAAAGAAATATGCTTGGAGATGTGTTTTTTGGTTTTTTTTGTTTTTAAAAATGTACCTATTAAAGTGTTGTACTCCTGTCCATATGTTGCAAGACAGATGAAAAGACACCATCGGTCATATTCTTATGCATTGATGTTTAATTAAAATTTTTATTATGACAAAGAATAAGGCCAGTTATGCGTTAAGTAGAAGATATGAGGTCGGTTTTCCTAGCTCATGTAAGATTTATATGGAAGGCGAGATGTATGAAATATAACTCCTTGATTATGAAACAAAATCAGTGGAAGCCATTTAAACTTCATGAAATCTATCTACTCACCATGGACGGCATGCCTGACATAGGCTGGGGTTTTTTGTCCATGTTGAATTGGGCCAAGCTGTTGGTTAAACCTGGTTTGTTCATGAGCTGCGGTGCAAGCCCTCCACCACTCAGACTCTGACCTGAATTTGGATTATAGGGGCCTCCATAGGTGCCTGCACCTCCCATCATCCCCATCTGGAGCAACATGGGAAAGAATGGAAACATAAGAATATAAAAGAAAGGAGGTAAGACAGAGATGGGGATTATAATTTTTAATAAATCATTAAAATTTACACAACCATAGCTTAAAGAATACATTTGCCTTAACATCGCTCACTAGCTAGAGAACCAGACAAATATTTAGGTGATGCCAATAACCCAGACTGGATTCATTCCATTTGAATACACCTGTTGTCACTGCAGTTCCAGAGTCTTGGAGTTATCAATGTATTTTGATGCAATAAAACCTGGAAGTGCACAGTGGTTTGGAGCGACATTTCAATGGGCTTGTGCACACCCAGCAGCAACAACATTTTATACATTTAACACACATCTCCTACACTTAGTCATACTTAATACAATTCATTTTGTACAATTAATACAACAAAACGGTCAAGAAATTTGGTTCAGGAAATTAAGTACTAAACAAGTCCACACCAAAAAAGGTACGTCTCTTTTCCAGAAAGTTACTGTAGCATATAATTATTAAATATATTCAGCATTCACCAGTGTGTACAAACTGGTTGCGCTGCTTTTACTTGTGTGTGTGACATACATAGTATGTATGTCACACACTGTAGTAAAGAAACTTGTCGCAAAAAATACCACTAAATGCAACAAGGAAGTGAAACAAAAAAAAAGGGGTGGAAACTACAACAAACAGTAAAAAAGACTCCTGGAAAAGGTAAACAGTACTGTTGTAACTCCAGGAGTACCCTACCTTGTTTAATGCTCCAGGCTGCGGTGCTCTTAGTCCACTTTGGCCTCCTGCTGCCTGCTGCTGTAGGGTCTCAGCCAGCAGGTTACTGTTACTGCCCATGCCTGGATTGGGGTACCCCATTCTAGGTGTGCCATTCATCATCTGTCCTCCCATCATGCCTTGCTGCTGAGGTGTAGGGGCCCCTGGCTGCTGCGGACCACTACCTTTCTGAGGTACAAGCATAGTTCTGTTTATGCCACCCATCATTCCTGCCATCTGTTGCTGTTGAAGTAGGTTGGCCTGCTGAGGGGAGAGGTGCTGCTGCCCCTGAGGCATCATGTTCTGGTGTCCTGGAGATGCCTTCATGCCCCCCATAAGCCCCATAGATGCCCCAGCTGGACTGCCTCCTTGCTGCTGTTGTGCTGCTACAGGCGGTGCTCCCGATCGGAGCAGCTCAGAGAGTTGTTTGTGCTTGGCAGCTGCATCTTGGCCAGCATTGCCAACCCCTCCAAGCCCACTGATTGCTACACCGCCTCCACCTAGACTGGTGTGGAGCTGCCCTAGGTCCCCTCCATTCGCCACAGCTAGCTCAGAGGAGCTGATGAGCTCATCTGGCAGGTCATGCTCCAGGTCAAAGAGTGAGCTAAAGTCTACAAAAGAGACAGAGAGAGAGATGAACACGATTGTTACTGTTATTGTCATAAGGTCAAAGCATGAAGATGGAGGCACATAACCACAGACATACTGCTAAGAGGAAAAGATTCTTACAGTCTACTCATCAACCCAATTTGAGAATTCAACACACTGGTTGCCACTGTAATTTACTAAAAAGTCACATTTAACCAGTAATGGACCATTCAAAAGAATAACCAAGATATTTTAGCCAGTTCTGCATTTTATCATGAGGAGTTCTCAATGTCTTTTTCTGCTGCGAATTACCTACCTACCTCCTGAAAATAAACTACCTTAACGAACTGCTTAATGACAACACCACCACACTGATTTTATTTTTAAAAATGTAATCATGTGTTTGGAGAGAGTGAACATGATTATTTATTTATTTTTACATGTGCTACTGGTTTAGTCAGTCTTCATGTCTTCTGCACATTAACAAGAATCAAAATCGGTTTATAAAAATGAATAAGATCATGTCAGAGGGGCTTTTGACAGCGACAGATAATTTGTTCAGAAATACAGGCTCTGTGTGTGTTTAGTTGCACATTGACTGCGTCCTCGAAATGTTTTCAATACACAAAAATGTATACAATGTTATTCCACAAGAAGATCGTAAATAATAACCGGGCTGTTAAGAAATCATACCTTATAAGGAGGTGTCCAAAATATACAAAATTACAGAAAAAACACCTGAATGAGTTCAGCAGCTGCCACATTAGGATGCAACGTTGTAAACACTTTGTGAGCAAGATCTAAACTTATAGACAACATATTTAAGTTTAAGTTCCCACCAACCCCCAAACAGACCGATCTATATGCAATACTAAAATTTCGTGCCCCCTCTTAAGTCCACAGGTCCATTAGTAGCGTTAGGGCTGAACAATAGAAACAGATGCAGATGGGAAAGAGAGGAAAAAAAATGACCCAACACAACCGCGTATTTGTAACAACTAGCTAGCTGGACTGGCTTCGCTGGTCAGTCAAACTGGGATCATAGCCAGTGTGACTGATATCGGTTTATGTCAAACATTATTAATAGTTGCCAAATGTGTTTATTTTCTACTTAACGTGTTAATAAACCGAAGTCTATCGTGTTTCCCAAGACGACGCCAAAGCAAGTTAGCCAACTAGCTAACAATGCCAGAGGGAGTCGGAGTTCTAACAACTGGGCCTGGAGCTGCGGCATTTACAGCTATACACCGTGTTCACACCAGCTAGCTGACCAGCTAACAATATTAATTACATCCCTGCATCGCAAAGCGAACAAAATACCAAAAGACGATCCCAGAAGTTGTTTGTTAAACATGTACTAGGATCCTAAACTGAGAGTTGTGTCTTCAAACCGACTTCGGTTTTACTTTATAGCTCCAAGTTTTTACGTTGTTTGGAAACAAACTAGCCAGCCTTAGCTAACCAGGCTAATGAGGGTTGATCTTGGTCGATTGTTAGCCAACAAGAGATGAGCTTTGATGTAGCAAGTTAGCTCGTTCAAATATCAAACTTCACAACAAAAATCAGGCAATGTTTCGATATATACTATTCAACCAGACAACTGAACGTTATAATCAAGACAAATATCTGTGAACATAGCTTACAGCTAATTGTTTCATTAAGTCGACACATCTTAGCCGAACTAAGTATTCTCACTGACAAACTAAGAGAATGTAATTAAAGTCACTGTGAGCGTGTTTGACTGGAGCTAGCTGAAGTGTTATCCTCTCTAAATTACACCATCACGCCTGCTGTTTGTTGTTTAGTTTGGCACCTTACAAAAAAAATAAACCCATCAGCCACCAAACTACATCTTTGGCATCTGGCTACAATGTTGTGATCAGTACGTGCAAAATCTGTGAAACAACACTCCCCAGCTTAACTACGAGCCAAGCTGCAAGCTAATGTTGTTGCTGTAAGCTAATGTTGCTGCTAACTAACAAGTTAGCCGCCTTAGCACCCAATGGGCACAATTCATAAACCTGGAATGACAAGCTAGGCTAACGCTAAGCTAGTCCCGTACGGTTCTACGTCGTTATCTCGAAAACTAGCTGCGTTTGCTAGCTACGGCAAAAACATACACACACACACACACACACAGAGAGAGAGAAAACCATCACACGCTTCTGCCCAACATGACAAGTCACGCACAGGCAAAAACAGGCGACAGAAGGGTTAAACATCGTAAATAATTCTGTCTTTAGTTATTTGCAAGATAAAATAAAAAGCATATTTACCGTTTCCATCGCTGGCGGAGGCAGAAAGTGCCGGAGAAGATAGTTTAGGCCTCTTGGCTGAAGGCGGGCCAGACTCCAGAACGTTCTCAGCCATATTTTTACGAATTAAAAAAATATATATATCCACAAAAATAGGCGTCGTCGCCTAGTAGCAAGCCTCGTCTTTTTTGTCGCCTTCAAAATTCGACTTTTCCCCCTCCTTTTTAGGGACGAAGGAGGGGAAAGTCCCGTGTACAAAATACTCCTCTTTCCTGGGTTCGCCTCTCGGTTTCAGCTTCAGCGGATCAACCCCCTCCCCAGCGCGATTTTTGTTCTTTATAAATTTGTGCGAGCGGAGGAGGAGGAAGAGGAGGAAGAGAAGGGGGAGTCGGCCTCAGACCATCAAAAGACTCACGTACTAACCCCCTGACCCACTCGTAAACATACAACACACCCGTTTCCCCGTTTTGCTCGTATTTCTTATTAGACGGCAGCGTTGAGACAAACAAATCTGACAGCGCGCGACGCTAATATAACCTGCACTTTACCTAACTGTTAGTTTAAAATATTGATGCAGTGTTACTGTTGTATTTCTGAATTATTATTGTTGGTAAGTTTTTGATTGTATTTAAAATGTTTTATCCTTTTTTTTTTTGATAACATGGCGCTCTGGTCAATTTGTTGGTTGTCTGTAAATCAAGAAAATGTCTTGAAACCCAGAAATAAAGATCTGTTTTCATGCAGGGTTGAATGTAAAGCTTGACTTTTAGGGAGGTGGTTCTCGAAGTTGGGTCTGGTACCCTCAGGGGTCAGTGATTTTTTTTTTTTTAAATGGTTTGTTTGTTTGTTTGTTTGTTTGTTTTATTTTGTTACAGCACTGGAAATCACAACCCATTATTACCAAAGTTATAAGATATTTATTACTGAGTTCTTATAGTTAGTAGCCTGTATGACTTGTCACTTCAGTGGAATGGGTTTAAACCAAACCTCAATAAACATAACGTTCTGTCTGTGGAAAGTTAAGGAATCAAAAGGTCTTTGGGTGCAATAAATAGCACAAAAAAAAGTATTTTTACAGCTGCATCTTTAACAATTCGAATATTGTGAAAAAGTTAGTTTTTTTTCCCGTAATTTATTTAAAAAGTGGAACTTTCATATATTCTAGATTCCATCCATCCATCCATCTTCTATACCACTTAATCCTTTTCTGGGTATATTCTAGATTCATTACACATAAAGTGAAATATTTCAAGTCTTTTTTTCAGTTTAATCTTCATGATTATGGCTTACAGCTCATGGAAATCCAATATCTAAAATCTAGTATCTCAAAATATTACAATAAAGAATTTATAATACAGAAATGTCGACCTGAGAAGAGATCTAACCAACTAATTAACTCAAAACACCTGCAAAGGTTTCCTGAGCCTTTAATCTCTTAGTCTGGTTCGGTACACAACCACAATCATGGGGAAGATGAAAGTAAATTTTGCATTTCATTTAGAAATCAAGGTCCCAGAGTCTGGAGGAAGAATGGAAGAGTGGAAGAGTCATTGATGATTTGGGGTGCCATGTCATCTGCTGGTGTTGGTCCACTGTGATTTCTCAAGTCGAGAGTCAATGCAGCGTCTACCAGGAGATTTTAGAGCAATTCATGCTTCCATCTGCTGACGAGCTTTATGGAGATGCTGATTTCCTTTTCCAGCAGGACTTGGCACCTGCCCACAGTGCCAAAACTACTAGTAACTGGTTTACTGACCATGGTATTACTGTGCTTGATTGACCAGCCAACTCACCTGACCTGAGTCCCATAGAGAATCTATGAGAGACACCAGACCCAACAATACAGACGAGCTGAAGACCGCTACCAAAGCAACCTGGGCTTCCATAACACCTCAGCAGTGCCACAGGCTGATCGCCTCCATTGATGCAGTAATTCATGCAAAAGGAATCCCGACCAAGTACTGAGTGCATAAATTAACATACTTTTTAGAAGGTCGACATTTCTGTCCATCACCTACACAATGATACCAGGAGTAAGGATGGTGGGTTTTTCTGCCACTGATTAATTTACCCATCTCTGGAGTGTGTTTATGAGAACAAGTAAATGCTTAGTGATCCACACACATGTTGAGACAGTTAGCAACTATGCACTGTTGCACTGCTAAACAGTAATGCACAATTCCATAACAAGAAATCGCTCACTGGCATCACATATTTGTATTGCTATTGAGTAACAGTAGAATAACCTACTGCTGTAATTGGTGAAACAAACCAACTTTAATATTTGACTGCACAAACTATATACTGAACAAATGGCCTGATAGAATATTTCGAAAATATTTAAAATAAATACATAGTTTTGTTTTAAAGCAAAGATCCAGCCGTAATCACTCAAATACTTACCATTTAATGCAATGTTTAAATAGTTAATTAAATTAACGTGTTTATATGTGTTATGTAATTATATTATCAATGCACTTACTTTTATGGATCCCTGTGATGTCAACTACAGTCCCCTCTGAAAGTATTGGAATGACAAGCCAATTAATTTGTTTGTGCTTTACACCAAAGGCATTTGGGTTTGAGATCAAAAGATGGACATGAGATGAGAGTTTAGGATTTCAGCTTTAATTTCCTTGTATTTATATCTAGATGTGTTAAACAACATAAAACATTGAACCTTTTTTATCAGACCACCCAATTTTTAGGTGAGCAAAAGTATAGGAAGGGAACACTCTTAAAGTAAATAACACTTAATATTTGGCTGCATATCCTTAGCTTACTGCGTCAAGCTTATGACTCAGTGACATCAACAAATTCTTGGTTTCTCCTTTTATGATGCTTTTCCAGACTTGTATCGTAGCCTCTTTCATTTGTTGTTTGTTTTGGGGTGTCTCTCCCTTCAGTCTCCTCTTCAGGAGGTGAAATGCATGCTCGATTGGGTTAAAGCCTATGATTTACTTGGCCAGTCTTAAACCTTTCACTTTTTCCCCATGATAAAGTCCTTTTTTGAGTTGGCAGTGTGTTTAGGGTCATTGCCTTGCTGCATGATAAAGTTCCTCCTAATTAATTTGGATGCATTTCTCTGTAAATTGGCAGACAGAATGTTTCTGTAAACTTCTGAATTCATTCCGCTGCTAACATCATGAGTTACATCATCAATAAAGATTAGTGAGCCCGTTCCAGAAGCAGCCATGCAAGCCCAAGTCATGACACTACCTCCACCATCTTTCACATTTGAGCTTGTATGTTTTGGGTCACGAGCAGATCCTTTCTTTCTCCACACTTTGGCCTTTCCATCACTTTGGTAAAAGTTAATCTTGGTTCCAGAAATTTTGTCGCTCATCTCTGTATTTCTTTGTGAATTCCAATCTGGCTTTCTGATTCTTACTGCTGATGAGTGGTTTGCATCTTGTGGTATGGCCTCTATATTTCTGCTCTTGAAGTCTTCTTCAAACAGTGGATTGTGATGCCTTCACCCCTGTCCTGTGGAGGTTGGTGATGTCACTCACTGTTGTTTTTTGGTTTTTCTTCACAGCTTTCACAATATTTTTGTCATAAGCTGTTGTTGTTTTCACTGGCTGACCCAATCGATGTCTGTTGCTCAGTGCACCAGTGGTTTCTTTCTTTTTCAGGTCATCCTAAATTGTTATATTGGCTATGCCCAATGTTTGTCCAGTGCCTCTGACTGATTTTCCCTCTTTTCTCAGCTTCAAAATGGCTTGCTTTTCTCCCATAGACAGTTCTCCAATCTTCATGTTGGCTTATCCTTTTTAACAACAAATGCAGTCTTCACAGGTCAAACATAAGAAACCAAGAGTAGATATTCTGAGCTATTTATTGTTTAAACAATCAATCTAATAGGACACACATGGGTAGCAAGAAACACCTGTCAGTGACATGTTTCAATATTTTTTCCTCACCCACAAATTGGGTGGTCTGATGCAAAATGTGCTGTGTTCTATATCAATACATATAAATACCAGGAAATAAAATCTGAAATTCTAAACTCTTTTCTCATATTTATCTTTTGATCTTAAACCCAAATGTCTTCAGTCTACAGCAAAAACAAATTAATTAGACTTGCTGTTCCAATAGTTTTGGAGGGGACTGTATTTTCAGACTGTCTAGTTTCTAAATCAATTGATTGCCTCCATAACAAGCTATTTGGAATTGCTTCCCAAAAGGAACCCTTCCTGATACCAACCCACAAAATGCAGTGCCTGAACATCATCAAGCATCATTAGAACTACAGCTGAAATTGTGTTGTAGTCAGTTGAGAACACAATCAACCTTTTTGTCTGTTCACACATCAACATGTTTGGTGAAGAATGGGGACTGCATAGTAGCTTGAAATATCACTAATTGCATGCGATATTCCTTTTATACAGTCACTGATCACTTTATTAGGAACACCTGTACACTTTGTATGCTGTACACTGTACACACATTCATGCAATGTTCATGCTCAACAGTGTCTAGAGTTGACTCAGAATGGTGCAATAAAGAAAAAACATCTAGTGAGTGTCAGTTCTGCAGATGGAAAGGCTTTGTTGATGGAAGAGGTCAAAAGAGAATGCCCAGACTGGTTGGAGCTGACAGAAAGCTACAGAAACTAAGATAACCACTCTGTACAACTGTGGTGAGCAGAAAAGCATCGAAGAATGCACAACAAGTCCAACCTTGAGGCGGATGCACTACAACAGCAGAAGACCATATCAGGTTCCACTTCTGCCAGCCAAGAACAGAAAGCTGAGGCTGCAGTGGACACAGGTTCCCCAAAATTGGACAGCCGAAGACTGGAAAAACGTAGCCTGGTCTGATGAATCTCAATTTCTTCTGAGAAACACAGATGGTAGGGTCAGAATTTGGCGCCAACATCATGAATCCACTGACCCAACTTGTCTTGTGTCAACAGCCCAGACTGGTGTAGGTGGTGTAATGGTGTGGGGAATGTTTTCTTGGTATATTTTGTTCCCATTAATACCAATCAATCATCACATGAATGCCACAGCCTATTTGAGTATTGTTGCTGATTCTGTGCATCCCTTCATGGCCACAATTTACCATCTTCTAATGGCTAACAGCATGACAATGCATCATGTCACAAAGCGAATGTGATATCACAGCAAACCAGTGACTACATTTCCCACCCTGCACTGCGGTTTACAAACATGGCTGCCATGGACTGCAATTCCCAGAACACTCACCTTCATTCTAATCACGCACACCTGCATCCAATCTCACACACAATCACACCACACATAAAAGAGACTGTTCGAACACTTAGTCTTTGCAAAGTATTATGTGAGTTTCTGTTTACCAAGCCATGTTTTGTGTCTTAGTTTTGATCCTGTTCTCGTCCACGTTTCTCAATTCCTGTTTTGCCTAGTTTGTGCCTGTTTCCCGATCGCCCGACCTATTGCCTGTTTTTGACCATGCTATTGTCTCATGATTTGGATTTGTCTGCCTGCCTCTCTTTAATAAAAGCTCTTATCTGCATTTGCATCTGTCCTAACCCTCATTATGTGACAGAATACTTTGCCTCACCGTGGATGCAGCAGGAAGACTGAGGAGTCGTCACGCTAGGGAAACCAAGCAAATCGTCCCAGCTTTGGATTTGATCCAGTTTCCCCAGTGGATTGGCATGGATCTCCAGGATCCGTATGATAGGTTTTTTGTCTATCCAGAATATTTCCTTGTTGACTGCCAGTTCTATTTTGCGAGCCTAACAGACCCCAAGCCCGATGAGAAGCAATGGATAAGGATCATGTTGTCACAGTTCTTCGGCCCAGCCCGCCAGTGGGTGCAGCTTCTAGTGACCACAAGATCCAGTAGACTTGAAAACATAACTCAGTTTGTGGGACTATTTGTGACGGCGTTCAGGAGTCCAGAATCCAAGGCCGATCTGGAACATCTTTTGTGGGGCGGTCAGCCTGGCAGATAAATGTGCCCTGCCATTCACCACCTATTATACGCAGGCAAACAGGGTGGCCCCCACAGCAGAGCTCCAGTCAGAGATCCACAAAGTGGTCTCCCCTGCAGAGCTTAAGCCGGAGGTCAATGTAGTGACCTCAGCTCCAAGGCTCCAGCCTGAGACCCATGAGATGGTATCATCTCCAGAGCTCCAGCATAAAGTGAAGTTCCAGTCTGAGGTCGAAGAGACGGCCTCCCAAGCCACGTTCCTGACCCAGGTTGAAGAGACGATCTCCCAAGCCACTTTCCTGTCCCAGGTC
>JANDJT010000032.1:15427573-15468534 GCA_024331685.1 Stegophilus panzeri
GGAGAGACAGCCTCTCAAGCCAGGTTCCTGTGCCAGGTCGGAGAGACAGCCTCTCAAGCCAGGTTCCTGTGCCAGGTCGGAGAGACAGCCTCTCAAGCCAGGTTCCTGTGCCAGGTTGGAGAGACGGCCTCTCAAGCCACTTTCCTGACCCAGGTCGGAGAGACGGCCACCCAAGCCACGTTCCTGACCGCGGTTGAGGAGGTGACATCCCACGCCAAGTTCCAGTCCAAGGTTGCTGGCATGGCCAACCAAGTTCTGCTCACGCCTGAAGCCGACGTCATGGCCAACCAAGTTATGCTCACGTCTGAAGAGGACGTCATGGCCAACCAAGTTATGCTCATGCTTGAGTCTGCTGACACAGCCAACCAAGTTCCACCTGCAGAGTCAATGGAGAATGACGCTCAGCCTCTTTGCAGGACTGAGGATACCGCTCAGCATCCCTATACAGCTGAGGATGCCACTCAATCTCCTTGTTCAACTGAGGAAGTTTCTCTGCCTCCCGTTGCAGCCAAGAGCTCCGCTTTGCTTCCCTACTTTGCTTCAGAGGTCACTACACCAGGCTTCTCTACGGACATTGCTCCGCCTTCCTGCTCCACTGAGGATGTTGCTCCACACTCAAGAAAGGCCAACGAGACGGCCCACCAAGCCAAGCACCAGTCTAAAGCTTACGACACAACTTCCCAAGCCTGGGTCTTGCCTAATGACCCCATGTGAACCATCCCCAACCTGCTACTTGTCACAACCTGAGGAGCTGTGAAGATGGCCAGGACCGCCGGGGTAGGGAGTGTATTTTGGTGCTGGGGGGGGCGGGGGGGCTGGCTGGGTTCTGTCATATCACAGCAAACCAGTGACTACATTTCCCATCCTGCACTGCGACCTACAAACATGGCTGTCATGGACTGCAATTCCCAGATCACTCACCTTCATTCTAATCACGCACACCTGCATCCAATCTCACACACAATCACACCACACATAAGAGACTGTTCTAATACTAAGTCTTTGCGAAGTATTATGCGAGTTTCTGTTTACCAAGACGTTGTTCATCGTGTTTTGTGTCCTAGTTTTGATCCTGTTCTTGTCCACGTTTCTGGATTCCTGTTTTGCCTAGTTTGTGCCTGTTTGCTGATTGCCTGACCTATTGCCAGTTTTTGACCACACTATTGTCTCATGATTTGGGTTTGTCTGCCTGTCTCTCTTTAATAAAAGCTCTTATCTGCATTTGCATCCGTCCTAACCCTCATTACGTGACAGTAAAAGTCGTCTCAAACTGGTTTTATGAACCAATGAGTTTAGTGTTCTTCAGTGGCCTTTGGGATGTGGTAGAACGGTATTTGTTATTGCTCTTTCACCTGACTTTTTAAAAATAATAATTTACATAATTATTATTAATAATTTTAATAATTATGGAGTGGACTGTACATGAAGTGTATTAAGCCACAATTCTATACAATTCTAGAAAGCTTTCTTAATTTTTTGTGGTTGATAAACACAACTTTTTAACTACTTACTCACTTTTTTACATTTATTTATTTATTATTATTATTATTATCATTATCATTATTATTTCTCTGATTCATTGGCACTCCTTTGGTTCTCATGGGGCATTTCTCACACCAAAGTTAGATGTCCTAAATAGTCAGTTACACAATTTTCCCTCACGGAGACACCCCTCGTTCATAGACAAAACCGCAGTTTAAAATGTCACATCCGGTTTTAACTAATGTTGTAGTGATCCATTCATGATTAAGAAACAATCCAGCAGTTAACGTCCAATTAATTTGGGAAAGTGTTTTATTGTTTTTAACTGTTGAGACCCGCATACATTGTGTGAATAGTTTTCAGACTTGTGAAAAGAGTTTGCAGGTTCCACCGAGATTTGAACTCGGATCGCTGGATTCAGAGTCCAGAGTGCTAACCATTACACCATGGAACCACAGTGCTCGCCTATGTACAGGTTTTTATATTTGTAGGTTAGTACTGTTGCTCAACTATTATTAATGATAATAATAATAATAATGTATATGAGGAGAGTAAGGATGGTTTTTACTTAGTCATATATCAATATGTGCCATATGCCCAGCTATAGTCACAGATTTGCGCAGGGCGTTTGAACGGTGGTGTAGTAGTTTATCGCCACTTGGTGGAAGTAGTGCACTTTTCTACAATAAGTCGACAATCCCCAAGAAAGGCGCAGAAGAAGCGTGTAAGATTTTGGAGGGTTTAAATGGTTGACTGTTAGTTTTTATTTTGAAAAACGCATAATTAGTATTTCGACAAAAATATTAAAGTAGTATTGTTTATTGATGATTTTATTGCGACTTGTTGACACTCCCGCAGTGAATGTTGTGAACTGCTGTTAGTGAAATTTGCAGAACATGTGCTACTAAACTGTAAACGACTGAAGGCTGTTTAGCAGCACTAATGTAATATATTATTTTGCATCAGCTATTCTTATTGATACAGATTCATGTTTTAATACTAACAACAAACAATATACTCTTTTTCTGACTGTCATTTCTTTCAGATATACTTTCAGGGGGAAAGAAATCGAGAGTCTGCAAGATTCACCCAACTAACGCATGTAAACATCTGAAAATCACAAAATGCCCAACCTTTGTGTAGCATATGGCTGTGGAAAGTCATACCGGGACAATGTTAGTATGTTCAGATTTCCCAAAGACCGTGGTGAGTTTCTAAAATGGGAAAAGCAGGTACAAAGAACTCGCCACAAATGGGTCGCCAAGACCTTCTCTTTCTTGTGCTCTGAACACTTTAGCAAGGACTGTTTTGAGCCCAGACCCACTACGTTAACCAAGAACATGGGTTCTAAAGGGCTCAAGCTGAAGGAGGGTGCCATTCCAACTATTTTTATCCGACCACCTTGCACTAAATGTGGAGGTCATGGCACCACCTGCACAGCATGCAGTCCGAAGGGGAAAAAGCAAAGTGTGAGCACAGAGTATCAGAAGCAGGACTCGGTGAGTACCTGGAAAACATCTCCTCTCTTTAAAGGGGAGTTGATTCATTCAGGCCTTGGACCCCCATATGGACAAGTATCACTAACAAGAAGTTACCCTCCAAAGGTGTATTGGAAACCTGAAATAAGTCAATACAGACAGTAGATTTAATCGATGTGTAAATTACTATAATTGAGAACCTGACTGAGAAGTACTGCCCTAAGATTTATTGGCTATTAGAGATACCTCCTCTGAATAAATTATATATTTTGTTTTGGTGTGAAGGAAGGTTGGCCCACTCTTAATGCAGACTTGGGTGCTGCAGAGAAACAGAAGGAAACAAAGGACGAAGAGCACATTGAACAACTTCTGTCTGATGAAGATGGGCATATTAGTCCCACATTTGCTCCACTCTCTCCTGTGGAATATGCTGATGAACCAGGTACAACTTAAAATTTATATATATATATATATATATATATATTGGGGTTCAGGTTCGGGGGTTGTGATTTCTTATACTTCAGGATGCCCAGAATGTTATTAATTGTGTATTAACTTTAGATTGGCAGATGTACTGCAAAATAAATGCCCTAATAACCAGAAAAGGGTTTGCTGTAACTGCCCAGATTGGACAAATGTTATTTCTATCACTAACATTGAGTTTCCTAAGAAAATAAGTACAGCTCGGGAGTACTCTTTTGAGAATTGATTAATGACTATGTAATTTACCTTTGTATAGAGAGACAAACATCAGTAATTAGTGAAGTGTTTAGCCATCTTCAGTACTTTTATTTGATTTTCATTGAGTGTATTGAGTATGTTTGACTTGCTTATCTGCAGTGGTTTGCGAGATGTGTGGCATTTCTGGAACCCGGGGCACATTTTACTCCAGATCCAAGCGCTTCTGCAGTCCGTCCTGCTCCCGTTCCTTCTCCTCCAACTCGAAAAAATCCTCTATAATGGCACGGTTACAGGTGAGCAGTGAAGTCATCTATGAAGTGAATATGTTAAAGGAAGAGGTTGTGTCTAAAAAAGGCTGCACATTTTTAGAATATAACTAGATTAATGTGAACTATATGAATTCTCGCTGACATTCTTTGGATGCTTATATATGTTCTAATAAATTGCACACCTTTGCATGTCCATGTTTAGGGAAGGCCTCTTCGGAAAGCTCATGCACTACAGACCAATGCTTCCCCTCATGCAGAAGTTACTGAACGTCATCATGGCAGCACAGCTATTAGGAAAGATGGTGCGACGCACATGTGCATACTATGTACTGGTGTATATACTTTTTTTGGTGCACATAATTATATATTTATTATCCTTTCTCCAGCCACTTCTGGTTTCAACTGGGGATGTTACCTTGAGAAACACGGCTGCCTCGCTGCCCCAGTGTCCTGCTTCAGACATGTGAGTGCATATCCTTCAGCCTGTAATTTTAAAACGTTAAAATCAGCACATAAGTATCATAATTCTATAATACCAGTCAAATGAAAAGCTTTGTTTTTTATTTTTCATTATTTATTGCAAATACATGCTATAGAAAATGCTATAGAGAACAATGGACCAGTAGTACATTTTTACTTTTGCAAGTACAAATTTTTTTGCATTGTATTATTTATTTATTTTTTAATGTAATGTTAATTATGGATTACTGACACACTTGTTTATTTGAGTGCTGATTCTTGGCCACACAGGTACCACTCTGTGCTCAGTGGGAGGACATTGCGGTGGGATTGCGAGTGGAGGTCCTGAATACTCGCACTACTTTGCTGACCAAGGTTTACTGGATTGCCACTGTCATTCGACTTGCTGGTACCAAACTGTTTGTTTAGCACATTTGTTATAGTCAATTGTGAGAACATTTGCACGAACATTATAAAGATGGTCAATTGTCCATGATGTATTGTTAAGGGGTTTACAATTTTATAAATATTATTTATTTAAAATTACAATAAGATATTAACCGCTATTAAAGTTGTAAAAGATGTACTTTTATGCCAAATTGGTCACTTGAACTGAAGGGGTTTAAAGGTTCGCATTTACATTTATTCATTTAGCAGACGCTTTTATCCAAAGTGACTTACAGATGAGGAAATACAAGCAAAGCATATATATCAAGCGGAGAACAATACAAGTAGTGCTACCATACAATACTTTTTAACTGAGTTCTAGAAAAGCAAAATGTGCAGAGTAGAGGTGTAAGAGCCAGAGTAAAGTGTTTTATTTATTTTATTTTATTTTATTTTATTTATTTAAATAAAGGATAATGTGGGGTTAGTTACGTGCTCATGGAAGAGGTGAGTCTTTAGCTGTTTTTTTTAAGATGGTGACAGATTCTGCTGTCTGGATTGAGGTTGGAAGTTCAGTGTGAAGGTTCTGGAAAGGGACCTTGAGCCATGCTGAGTAGGTACTAGTAGGTCCTTAATCGATCGCAGATTGCATGAGGGAACATAAGCCTTCAGGAGAGAGTTGAGGTAGGGAGGTGTTGTTCCAGACAAGGTCTTGAATTTGATAGGTGCAGCTACAGGAAGCCAGTGGAGGGAGATGAAGAGGGGTGTGACATGGGTTCTCTTGGGCTGGTTGAAGATTAAGCTTGCTGCTGCATTCTGAATCATTTGAAGGGGTTTGATGGAGCTGGCTGGGAGGCCCGAGAGTAGTGCATTGCAGTAGTCCAGTTTTGATATGATATTCACAACGTCAATGCAAGTAAAAACAATGTTGACTTTAGTCTAAATTACTAAATATTAAACAAAAAAATTTATATAGGTATGAACAATGTCGAACATGGGCTGTAGTTTAGGTTATAAAGAGGAAAGTGAATGTAGACTTGGTATTGGTATTTCTTGGTATAAGAACTTAAAAGATGAGCCACACAAGAACACTATTAACACTTTGAACAGAACTACTAACAGGTTTTCAGGTTTACTATTAGGTTTACAGGTGACTATGTAGCGACTACACTGTTATGTCTTGACTCATTCAGTATTGATTTTTGACCTTTAATTATCTGTGATTTTTGTGATTAATTTCTACATGCTGAAGTGTTTCCTGTTTAGAACAATCATAACCTTGTGTTTGGAACAGTATTCTTAGTTTCTTCCTCACTCAGGTTACAAGGCCCTGTTACGATACATGGGTTTTGAAGATGATGATAGTCATGATTTTTGGTGTAACCTGGGTATCGCTGATGTCCATCCTATTGGCTGGTGTGCAGTGAACAGCAAACTACTCGTTCCCCCTCAGGGTAAGTGACAAAATGTCTGATGATAAATCATGTAGTACTTTGTTCAAACCAATAAAAAAGCAGCAAGACACTGTATATATTGTTTCCTGGAGTTCAGTTTGTTTTGTATTCTGTTTGTTTTTTTCTCAGAGATCAACAAACATATAACTGGCTGGAAATCATATTTGATGCAGAGACTTGTAGGAGCATCTACAATACCTGTGGATTTTCATGCTATGGTAACACCAAATGCACGCCGTGTCCCATATTTACCGATTTTCTATACAGTACAGAGCTCAATATTTCTTTCTTTTTTGTCTCTGTCTTTCTCAGATGGCAGAGAGTATGAAGTGTCCCTTCAGGCAGGGAGTCCGTGTAGAAGTAGTGGATCGCTCTCTGGTTAGCCGAACCCGTACAGCAGTGGTAGATACTGTGATTGGGGGCCGTCTAAGGCTTATATATGAAGATGCAGGGCTTGGAGCCTCAGGGGAGGTTCTCTCAGATTTCTGGTGTCACATGTTGAGCCCCCTTATACACCCCATAAACTGGTCGGTTAGAGTGGGTCATCTCATTAAGGAAACAGGTAATAGTGGCCATGAGAATTGTCTGCTACTTAGATTGTGCATTTCTTTCTAAATTGTAGTTTTGTGTCTACAAAGGACCACAAAGACATGACATTGCATGTCTAATGATTATTTTAATGAGCAAATAATACAGTTCATACATTTGTTAATTAATATTTTTTGGTATTTATATTTTTCTTTTGCGAGAAAATCTTTGAATTTACAGATCTTTCGTATATTGGTGCATTACAAGTTAAAATACACATTCATGGTGTTAATAGTAAAGAGCCATGTTTTTTAGTTGAGGCTCTGTATGCTTTCTTCACAGATAAGTCTGTTGATATGAGCAGTCATCCAGCATTCCGTAAGGTTTTGTGTGATAGTGTGCCAAGTCAGTTCAAAAAGGTCAGTGTCTGTCTCATGCTGGCAACTTTTTCATTCTGTTTATGGATATTCTGTCATTCTTTATGAAATTGTTTAGAAATCTTCATTACTAAACTATTTTTTTAATGAATTTTAGTTAAGGACTGTTTATATGGAAGGAGGGTTTTTCAAGGAAGGCATGAAACTGGAGGCCATTGATCCTCTGAACCTGGGGAACATCTGTGTAGCTTCCGTTCGAAAGGTACAGCAGTGATGTTCTTGTTAGTTTGCGAAGGCTCCTATTATAACATATTGGTATTTTTGTGACCTTACTGAATTGAATTATAGCAATTCTCAAATACCAACTCTCAAACCTCAGGTCTCAAGCATGTACAGATTTGCTTGAAATTACTTTCATTTTTATATTGCACTTCACATGCTGAATCTTGCTTAGTAATTTGTTGTGTTTAGTGAACAGCAGAACGTTCCTAAACAGTCCATACAGGATTTCGCAGATTCGTGAAATGCTTGATTTTTTGTGCTTTTGTGCAGAAAGCTACTTGAATTGGTGAAATTGCACAAAATTGTTTTGCATGGTCTTTAGAAATGTTGTTTGTTGGTAAATGAGACCTTTTAGCTGTACTTATGTAAAACTCAAACTTTCGGTAGAGTGAATTATATTACATTGTCTGTAATTGCTGATTGGAATACATTTTCTGGTCTGTCAGGTGCTCTTCGATGGCTATCTCATGGTCGGTATTGATGGTGTGGAGATTGGCGATGGCTCAGATTGGTTCTGCTACCATGTTAGCTCACATGCCATCTTACCCACAGGATATTGCCAAAGCAATGACATAACCCTCACTCTACCCCCTGGTATGAGCTTTTCTAATCTAAAATTCTCAGACTGCACATTTTCCTGTAAATTGTATTAAGATAAATTGAATGTTTTTTTTCTTTTCCATTAGGATATGATCAGGCAACCTTCACATGGGCCAAATATTTGGAAGAAATGGGAGCAGAGGCTGCTCCACGCAGACTATTTAACACAGTAAAATATTCTCCCCTCACATTTCATTAGTCACTCATTTGTGTGTACAAAGTTAGTTAAGTGCTAACACCTCTCTTGTCTCCCTCCTCCAGGATGCTGTAGAGCATGGCTTTGCCCCAGGCATGAAGCTGGAGGCAGTGGACCTAATGGAGCCTCGGTTGGTGTGTGTGGCCACTGTGCAGCGCTGTGTGGGTCGCCTGCTTTTGCTGCACTTTGATGGTTGGGAGTCAGAGTTTGATCAGTGGGTGGACTGTGAATCCCCTGATATCTACCCTGTGGGCTGGTGTGAACTTGCTGGATATCAGCTTCAGCCCCCCATTGGCCCAGGTAGAGAAAACCCATATACCCATGATGACAAATGTCTTTATTTTTGTATTTCAAGATTTATAAATAAACGAGACCCCAGTAGTATGTGAGTTATTATTTGAGAGTAAAGTTTACAGGCTTGCCTCACCAATAGCCTTCTTACCTTAGTACCAAGTCCAATACTACATTTTGTGCTACATATAGTCAGCAACATACAGTAATTAAGCAGTATCACATGAGCAAGAGTGCTGTTATACTAGATATCAGCACGGCTGTGATTTGGCTGTAGACACGAGGCTGCAGGTAATCACAGCCGTGCTGACACCCTGTACAACAGCATGATTGCCAGTGTGGTATTGCTTTTATACAACAGTTCTATAAAGAATAAATTAATATCAGGTTACTGACATTTCAGACACAGTATGGCCAAATATTATATTTATTTTTGATTTGTCAACGAAAATATTTCCCAATGCCATGTCATTCCGTGCACAGACTGACTTGACAGCCTGTAGTACGAATACAGACAAGCGATACAAACGGTGAAATGTCCCAGTACTGTTATACTAAATACCACCACTCTTGTCCAATCAAATTGGTGAACCCAAACTAACTGTTTAATTACATGTATATTTAACTGAAGGTATCTGTTTGTTAGATATTTTATAAGAAAAATGAATAAATAAAACATATTGAAGTTAAAATGAGTCCGATAATAATATTTTTTTTGTGTGTTTTTTTTTTTTTTTTTACAGAACCTCAGGAACGTACAAGCAAAAAATCAGTGGGTAAAAAGAGTATGTATTTTTTCTGTTCCCAGTCAGTTGCTTGTCTCTTTTTTTCTTCTTCTTGGCAACATTTATCATTTGCTCTAAATATGTTTCATATAATTGAAGTTTCTACACATTATTTCTTAAAATAATTGTTAATTGTATCATTTTTAATTGGGGACACTGTTCTTGTTTGTTTGTTTATTTATTTATTTATTTATTAAAACAAATTTACCTTTCTGTGAACTTTAGAAAGAAGATATGTAAAGAAAAGGACAAGTGATGACGCATCAAAAACCTCAGCTACTCAGCAAGATGGACATCTCCAGTCAGACAATCAGCCTGTACCTACTCAGCCCCAAGAGCTCCCAACTCTGCCCGCAGACACACCCATGCAGCCTGTGAACATGCCAACCATAACTCTAAAGACTGAGCTTGAGGAAGAGAGTAAGTATTGCTTGTGTTCTAATTATGCTTTCCTTGTTTATATGAATGTAATAATCATTCATGGAGATGCATATTTTGTATGCAGTTATTTCCTTTAAAGTGAAAGTGGAGGAAATGGAGATGGAGACCCCTATCACCCATGACCTTGAAGGCAATGAAAGCACTGGATACCACACACCTCCACCCTCTTTACTGAAAGAAGAAATTCCAGAGTGAATCACTCCAGGGTAACCAGGTTCACAGATTACATCAAAACAGCTATGTACTGATGGACAATAAATGAACACTGCTCTCTCTTTCAGCATCTAAAAGCACCTCAGCTGATAGTCCTGATGGAAAAAAAAGAGCAAATACTTGGTGGATTCTGTTATTTGTGTATTATTTCTTGTTTTGTTTTTTAACGTTTTCTTCTCACAAACTACTGAAGCTTATTTTCTGTGTCAGTTTGTTAATACCAATAAATGTACACTAATTTCATCCAAACATAACTATGATGAATGAACAGGAATTAATAAGACACATGAAAACAGAGGCTTAACTTTACAAGGTAAAACTGATTATACTGAAATAAGACTATACCAATATCACTGAGTGCTAAATTGTTAACAACTTCTGAGTGTAAGTTCTGACAGACAACATTTACTACTAGGCAACTTTTAAAGATATTTGTGTTTGTATTGTTTGTTGTGAAATAAAGTAAAACATTGTTAAATACCTTATTTAGAAATGTCAAATATTAATGCTCTTATAAATGTTTTGTGATCACACAGACTTTGGGTTCTTAGCACTAGACTTCTGCACTAAGTGAGATTTTGCATTCTTGTGTGGTTTGGGCTTTGTAGTTTTGGCATGGGCTGGTTTAGATTTTGTGCTCTTTGGTGCTTTGGAGATCTTCTGATTTGGGGAAAGAGAAGGCCCCTGTCCTGGACAACTCTTAAAAACATGAATGTCCTTGACCCTTTGGCCTTTGAGCTCGGGTGGATAACCACATTTGGCCCTCGACTTCAGGTTGACTCTCTCTAGCCACCTGCAGAAAAGGTTTTTTAAAATAAAAAATGCTGTGCATGCACATATAAATACATTACCAACATTATAACATGCTAATAATTAAACATACAGTTAACAGAATGTATGTACACACTGCCTTAAATCACATATACTGCTATACAGTACCCACTGCATTGTAATAGCAAGGCCAATTCAGTTGTTTTTGAATACATTTGGGTTTGAGATCAAAAGATGAATGAGGCGATAGATCAGAATTTCATTTTCTGATATTCACATCTAGATGTGTTAAACAACTTGGAACGTGGCACCTTTGTTGGCAGACCACCCCATTTTGTTTGGTGAGCAAAGGTATACTAACAGCTATTACAATAAAATAAATAACACTTAATATTTGGTTGCATATTTCTTGCTTGCAATAACTTCATCAAACTGTTGTATTTTCCAGGTTTGTAATGCAGCTTCTTTCAGTTTTTTTTTGTTTTTTTTGGGGGGGTTCCTCCCAATTAGATTTGATGCATTTCTCTGTAAATTGGCAGACAGAATGTTTCTGTAAACTTCTGAATTCATTCTGATACTACCATCATGAGTTACATCATCAATAAAGATTAGTGAGCCTGTTCCAGACGCAGCCATGCAAGCCCAAGCCATGACACTACTTCCACCATGAATGACTGATGAGCTCATATGTTTTGTATCATGAGCAGATTTTTTTTCTTTCTCCACACTTTATAACCTTTCTATCACTGTTACTGTTGTTTTGGGCGTTTTCTTCACAGCTCTCACGTTTCATCAACTGCTGTTGTTTTCCTTGGCTGGCCTGTTCCATGTGTAGTTGTTCGTATACCAGTGGTTGCCTTCTTTTTCAGGACATTCCAAATTGTTGTATTGGCTATGCCCAGTGCTTGTGCAATGGCTCATCTAAATGGCTTGCTTTTCTCACATATACAACTCTCTTCCTGTTGGTGTATCCTTTTTAACAACAAATGCAGTCTTCACAGGTGAAACCCATGGCAGGGAGTAGACATTTAGAACTATTATTTATTTAAACAAACAATCTAACCTAGGGTTAGGGTTATCTACCCTTGGCAACACTTGTCAGTCATGTGTTCCAATATTTTTTTTATCATTTTGATAAATGGGTTGGTTCAAACAAAAGGTGCCATGTTCTAAATTGTTTAACACATCTAGATGTAAATATCAGGAAATTAAACCTGACATTCTGATCTATCATTTCATATTCTGATCTCAAACTCAAGTGTCAAGGTATAAATTATTTGGCCGTGCCGTTCCATTACTTTTGGAGGGGACTGTATGTAGGAGCCTAAACACTGGCAACCTTCTGGTTGATTTTTATTTTTCACACTAGTGTGTTGAAAAGTATCATAAGACCTTTTTGCAGCGGAGATGAAACACCATTTTTAAAAAGTAACCAAATTCAAACGATTTGGTGCCAGGATCACATATTGCTCCCCCACCAATGGATTGGTCATATCATAATGTTAGGTAATGTTAATGCAGTGAGATAAGGAGAACAGGAAGCAATCTTACTTGCGCAAAGGTAGGAGTGGGCAGTCACACAGCAGTGGATTCTCTGCCAGATTAATGACCTGAAGCCCTGTAAGTGGACTAAAGTCCGGCACATCCTCAAGCTGATTGCCCTCCAATAAAAGACTCTGTAGTCCAGACCCAAGGCCAGCAAGTGAATCCTTGGACATCTGTACATGGAAAGTAAATTAAACAAATAACTTTTATGGTATCATAATAGGAATGTACAGGTAATCATATACAATGTGAAATTAAGAGCAGATGAATGTTTGCAAATGTTTTTAGTCCCAATATTGTTTTTGTATAGTGTTTAAGTAATACGGTAATTACAGTATACTACAAGATAATTGTTTGTTCTAACCCTATGAAAAAGCTGGAGTACATACAGTGGTGCTTGAAAGTTCGAAGTTAGAATTTTCTATATTTCTGCATAAATATGACCTAAAACATCATATTTTCACACAAGTCCTAAATGTAGATAAGGAGAACCAAATTAAACAAATGAGACAAAATATTATATTTGGTCATTTATTTATTGAGGAAAATGATCAAATATTACATATCTGTGAGTGTAAAAGGTATGTGAACTTTTGCTTTCAGGATCTGGTGTGACCCCCTTGTGCAGCAATAATAAAATGTTTCCGGTAACTGTTGATCAGTCCTGCACATCGGCTTGAAGGAATTGTAACCCATTCCTCAGTCCAGAACCGCTTTAACTCTGGGATGGTGGTGGGTTTCCTCACATGAACTGCTTTTTCAGGTCCTTCCACAATATTTTAAGGTCAGCACTTTGACTTGGACATTCCAAAACATTAACTTTATTCTTCTTTAACCATACTTTGGTAGAATGATGTGTGTTTAGGGTCATTGTCTTGCTGCATGACCCACTCTCTCATGAGATTCAATTCATGGACAGATGTCCTGACATTTTCCTTTAGAATCTCTGGTATAATTCAGAATTCATTGTTCCATCAATGATGGCAAGCCATCCTTGCCCAGATGCAGCAAAACAGACCCAAAGAACAAGACTACCACCACCATGTTTCACAGATGAGATAAGGTTCTTATGCTAGAATGCAGTGTTTTCCTTTCTCCAAACATAACTCTTCTCATTTAAACCAAAAATTATATTTTGGTCTCATAAATCCATAAAACAAGCCTTCTGGCCTCTCTATGTGATCTTTAGCAAACTGCAGAGGAGTAGAAATGTTCTTTTAGGAGAGCAGTTTGCAAGACTCCCATTTTGCAAGTTTTCTCCTTGCAACCCTGCCATACACACCATTGTTGTTCAGTGTTCTCCTTGTTGTGGACTGGTGAACATTAACATTAGCCAATGTGAGAGAGGCGTTTAGTTGCTTACAAGTTACCTTGGGTTCTTTTGTGACCTCGTGGATTATAACACATCTTGCTCTTGGAGTGATCTTTGTTGGTTGACCACTCCAGTGGAGGGTAATAACAGTCTTAAATTTCCTCCAATTGTACCCAGTCTGTCTGACTGTGGATTGGTGGAATCCAAACTCTTTAGAGATAGTTTTGTAAACTTTTCCAGCCTGATGAGCATCAGCAACACTTTTTCTGAGGTCCTCAGAAATCTCCTTTGTTCATGCCATGATACACTTCCAGAAACATGTGTATGATACATGATACATGGCCACAAACGTGTTATGTAGACCATACTTTGATAGATCCCTGTTCTTTAAATTAAACCTGACGCTCACTCACACTTGATTGTCATCCCATTGATTGAAAACACCGGACTCTAATTTCATCTTCAAATTAAACTACTAATCCTAGAGGTTCACATATGTTTCCACTCATAGATATGTAATCTTGGATCCTCAATATATAAATGACCAAGTGTAATATTTTTGTTTCATTTGTGTAACTGGGTTATCGTTGATATGTAGATACGTAGAAAATTCTAAAGGGTTCAGCTTCAAACATTCAAGCACCACTTTACATACAACTTGCATTTTAATATGTGAACTGTGTACTGAAGTCTCACCTTTTCTAAACTCATGTTATTGAGATAAAGATGCTTCAGAGAGGTTGCAATGGGAAGAAAAGCTTTGGCCCCAATCCAGCGAATAGGATTGTAGGACAAATAAAGCTCTGTCAAGCTACTTGTTTTTGGAAAGGCATTAGTTGGCACTTCCTTGAGTTTGTTGTTATCTAAGTGCAATTTAGCAAGGTCAGATGCTGGGTCAAAGGCCCTGGGAGCAATGTTGGTAATATCATTCATGTTGAGAAAAAGACTCCTCAGTTTCTCAGCACCTGTCAGTATTTCTGTCTCAAGCTTAGTGATGAAATTGTTCTCCAAGTGTAGAGCCAACAAGCCAGGCAGCAGTGTAAAAGCTCCTTTGGGAAACTGTTTAAATCGGTTCTTCTCTAAATAAAGGTAGGTGAGCTGGGGCAGACCCTTGAAGACATCTGGACTCAGTGACGTGAGGTCATTCTCTGAAAGATAGAGGTAGACCAGACCTTTCATACCACTGAAAGCCCCGTCTTCCACTTCATGGATTTTACAGCGCTGTAGATGAAGCGAAACCACCTCAGGCAGACCTGGGAAACTTTTGGAAGCAATGTAATGGAAATGATTGTCACGTAAGTCCAGTAAGCGTGTGTCTGGAGAGAAGCCTTGTGGTACTTTGGTGTGGCCCTGCTTCTCACAGGATACGTGATGGTTTTCAGTCTAGGATTAAATGTAAAAACAGAGATAATATTTAATTTTTTAATTAATACCTAACATGAAAAAATCTTCACTGTACTATCATGAAACTTCCTTACTTCACAAATGCAGTTGTCTGGGCATTTGACCTTGTCACCAGGTGGGGTTGTCGGTGGGGGTGGAAGTCTGCGCTGTTCCTCCAGCTCAGCTTTCAGCATTTCCTCCTGACTCTGGCAGCGTAAATCAGCAGGTTGCACCGCATCAAGGTTCTCATCAGATAGGTGGGGTGGACCACTACAAGTTCCTCCAAGACGTACCCACTTCTGCATTGCCCACTCTCGCAGTGGACGCAGGTAGCAACTACAGTAGATTGGGTTGCCTGTCAGGTTGAGACGAGTCAGCTTAGGGGAGCCAAGGGCCAAAGGCTGCAAGACACGCAGCTGGTTATGGCTGAGGTCAAGGTGTGTGAGCCTGGGTGAGAGCAAAACAGCTGCACTAGAAAAATCCTGCAGAGAGTTGTGATCCAAAAAAAGGTGTGTAAGCTTTGCCATAGACACTACCTCCTCTCCAAGATAGGTCATGGGATTGTAACTCAAGTCTAGGCGTGTCACCTCAGGGAGTCTATGGAGAAAAAACATGAGGAAACGTTTTCTCTCAGCTCTGGCTGACATTCTTCTTCCATTGACATTTTTTCAAAGAAAATACACAATGACAACTTTCAAGAGCACACAAAATTGAATTACGCTCACCTTGTCATGGTCTCGCTGGGGAAAAACTGGAGCTCGTTGTTATCAAGACTGAGACGGGTTAGAGTGAAGAGGCCAGCAAAAGCTTCAGTGTCAACGTAATTGAGTGCATTATGACTGAGCTGTAACCATTTAATGTTCTGCAGGCCCTGAAAAGCCATATTCGGTATGTATACCAGCTGGTTGTGAGTGATTGAGAGGAGGTTAAGAAACCCCAGTTGCGAGAAAGCTCCAGGCTGGATCTCCTCTATTCTGTTGTGGTCAATGATGAGCTGCTTCAGGGAGGAGAGCCCATCAAATGACTCCTGTGATCAAGATGAACAGAAGCAAAGAGCTTCATGTTAACATAAACTATATACAGAATGTAACAGTTCAAACACAATGTGTTCCATACAAAATGAATCTGGTCTTGTAAATGAGCAGTGCTTGTCTCACTTGGTACAGAATATCGATGTCATTGTAGGCCAAGTTGAGAAAGACCAAGCGGCCGAGACTGCGGAAAGCTCCTTCTCGTACTTTGTGGATGCCAGTGCGTTGGAGAGACAAGTGGGTGAGGTAAGGTGTATGTTTGAATGCTCCTGTAGGAAGCTCCTGTATGTTATTACCTCTCAGGTCCAACTTAACTGTGATCTGGGAAGGGCACACACAGATTATAGAAAGGTTTGTTATATGGTTTTTAGCTGTATCATTATACAGTTTACACTATAGAATGGGGATACATTGGGCTTTAGGAGGTGGAGAAGCCCTGCTTTTTTGTGGGAACAGCACAATATATGAAGTTCTTAACATTATCATGGAGATGTGATAAGTTTTTGAAAAGTTTTTGTCCTAAGAGCTTAATTAAACGGTTGGGATTTCAGTTTTACTTGTTTAAATGATTCAGTACAACCTTTATACTACCTAAATGATCACAATTTTCTTTAATGATCAAATTAATATATACAGTAGATAACAAATGCCTTGAATAATCACCATATGATTATTATTATCATTATTGCCATTATGCCTGGATGCGATGTACTTTTAACTCCTATATAAGTATGTTAACCATTTTGATTGTACCTCATCAATGGTGGGTGGAATCTCAGTCAGATTCCTCTTGACACAAGCCACTATAAGCTGAATGCTGTCACACATGCAGAATTTAGGGCACTTTCCTGGCTTCACTTCCCGGATTCCGAGAAAAAACAATAATATAACGGCCCATGTAGGAAGGAGAAACATCTTGGTCTCTATATGTACAACACAGCAGACAAAACAAAACAAAAACATGTCATAATTGATCATTTGTTGTTCTAGCCTACAACCTATCATGTTTTTTTTTCACTGTGGCTTCACTTCAGTTCACTATTACATTTCTGCATTAACTTTGATGATCCTAATTATATTGGGACCTCCTTTAAATAGGTGGGTTTTTTTTTTTTTTTTTTTTTTTTGTTTTTTGAAGTGAATCGTAAGTCAATTCCTACTTTACCATTTTTATTATCTAGCAATTAAATACACTTTCCACTGAATTCCAGTTAAATTTACAATGAAAGAAAACTGTCCTTTTAAAAGAACGTTTATTAGATTCCAATCAGTAATTCCAATATACTATATAGATATATAAAAACTCATAAGAAACTTTACCAACTTCCAATGATAGACAGACAGACAGACTTATCACTGTTTATAATTTTGTAAGATAAGAAAAAAAAAAAAAAACTTGAATGGTACCTACCTTCCTCACTAGGAATTCACAGAGTCTTCTAATGCCTCCTAAAGACTGAAGTTAATCTCATCTTAAATAACCACTTGTGTACAAGATTTTAAAGATTCTCTGATAAGCACCACACCAGAGGAATTTGCCGTGTCGAGGTGGCTCAGTGTGTGTATGTGTGTGTGTCCCTGCAGCTCCAGACCTCACTGCACACACAAAGACACACTGTTCAACACCACACTCACAGCCAGAGTGGCTCTCACAAACATACCATGGGGTGGACATAATTTTCTCTTGAATTCCTCTACTGGAATTACTCTTCTGCTATTATCACTGACTGTTTTGATAAGCTTAGTTTTATTTTGGGGATAACTAAATACTTTTTGCATAAAAGTGCACATAGTTACTAAATAAAAATGAACCCTAATCAAACAGCTAATTACATTAATTAAGATTGTGTAATGTTATTTGCACACACATTACAGTTACAAAGCTAGTTGAAATTCCATGCACTTGTTAAAAGTTCCTGTACTTTCTAGTAATCCTCTTCCTGCAGACTGTCCTTGCTAAATAAAATTTATATCCTAACCCTTTCACAAAGACTCCCATTTGGCTATAGACTGGTGGAGCTGAGCAGGACTTTTTCAGAACAAAATGCAGTCACTGATATTAAATACTTCTAAATACAAAGATACTTGTCTAGCTCACTCAAATATAATTATCACTAACTTCCTAACAGTACACAATAACAGCTGGAAACACCTCTGTAAGGAAAATCACATGATGCACTAGACAAAATCGCTAGACGTTTAAGGTAAAATGTGTAGTTTGAAATGGACAAGACTCCTTTTCTCAAAAGTCATCAGTTTAATGTGAATACAAAAACAATAAAAGCACACCGAGTATAATAAATCATACAGCCAGAAATATGAGATTCAAACTGTATTGAGGTACATTTTTCATATTTGATTCTGTTCCCTTGTACTAGCTGCCCTAAAGATTTAATTCTACCATCACTTCATACTAAATTTGACACCTCTTGTCAAATAAATCCGTGTAGAGGTGTTGTCTATCACACCTCTGAAATTACACTTCCTACATGAGCTAGAATTTTTTTTTTTTTTTTTTTTTTTTTTTTTTTTTTTTACTACAAAGCCCTCATCCAATACATTTTTATGATGTTTTTGTTTTTCTTTATGAAAATAGGTCAATACTAAAAAAAGTCATAACAGTTATTTTCTCCTGGAGGAAAAAAATAATTAGCATTTTCATGTTTGTTCCATTCTTCAGATTCAGTCTGCCACTGGCCAAAGGTCAATTGTTTGTGCAAATTGCTGGTATTATTTGAGAAAGTCAATAAACAAGTTAATTGGAAAAGATAATGTATTCCAAGTTGAAGAAATCCCCCTAAATCAGTTAGTTGGTGCACTTTTACATCAACGTTTACAGTTAAAGTTATGACACATAATATAGGAATATCGGTGACAATTCATCTTCAAATATCGTCATATCTAAAAAGCTCTTTAACAGCAATTGGGCTGTTATTCAGGTAGCCAAGACTGAATCTGTGAATGAAAGTAAAACCTCAGTAGAGTCACATTTCTTTTCAAAGCCAATCAAGTTAATATATTTAACATACAATTTGTTAGTAATAAGGCAGTGGTTTGCAATGTACTTTATACATTTCCAAGGACTTGCTTCACTATGGTCAAACTATGCTCCAATTAAGAGAACTGATGACTTGGGTGGATACAGACAATACTAGATCAAGTCCTTAGAAGCATTAGTGGTCCCCTCATTGGCCCACGTGTTTGTCTGTATTAGGATTTCTCAGTGACAAAACAAGGTCCTAGGCAGAGATCCTTTTCTCCAGTGTAGCTTTAAGGTCATCTCTAGCACTGGAACATGACGCTAAAACTTTGCCATTTCTGAAAGTTAAACATACACAAAGTCACTAGGCTGTAATGGAACATGAATAATCACAGTGAACAGAGCTGACTTATAAAATTGATTGAGAGAAGAAAAAAAAACTACCATTGCTTTTGTCAATAGCTCAGTAAACACATGTACTAACCGAGACACAAAGACCTCTAGAACATTGGCCTGGTCCACAGGGAAGTATTCTTGCTCAACACAGTGCTTCAGAGTAAGTAGGTGACCAGGCAAGACACAAACTTTCTTGGCCTTCTTCTCACCCTGAAGTACAAAGTACGAAATGTTGAACCATGCTGATATAGAACATGAAAATAGAATTAATCTGAGGGAAAGGCTCATACACTAACATAGCAACATACACTAAAATCACATTGTAGTAAGTGGTACCTTTAAAAGCCCCGCTTTCACCAACAGTGAACAGGTAAAACTATAGGTCTGAAACTGAGGGTTGGAAAGTGCCTTCTTCAACAGGGCATCTGTTTTACACAAGAGAGGAAAGGTTTAAGGACCAACAAATATTTTCACAACAAGAACATTTTCATTATTGTTTTGGAATGAAGCATTTTGCTCATACCAGCAATCTCAAAAACAACTTGCTTCACTTCTGTGTCTTCTTTATACACTGAGGATAGCTGAAGAAAAATGTCTGCAATTTTAGCAGCATCTGAAAAATCCACCTGAAACACATGTTATGAACTGTTTGAAATGGATCCCATAATGAACTCATTTTGGCCAGCTCTAAGAATGAAAATATATACTGTACTTGTTGCTCAAAGAGCTGAACTCTCTTGGCACCAAGGTTAAGCAGCTTCTCTGAAGTTGGAGACTGAAAGAAGGACAAGAGCTCAGCACTGCCTAATGGCACCTGTGTAGAAAAGAATATTTTACTTAATGTTAGTGGAAAAACACTCAAGTCTGTATTTCTCTCTTTTATTAACGAATACTGAAATAAATTTCATTATTTATAATACATGCAATAGGCAGTGTATCTTACCTTTCCCGGGCTTCCTTCACCTTCATCTTTTAGCCCATTGATACAGTTCTGCTCATCTTCCGCCTTGTCCTCTGTATCCTCATCTTCACCATCTTCCTCATCATCATCATCATCATCATCATCATCCTCGTCCTCTTCGCCTTCATCATCACTATAATTATTAATATAATTATTAAGTGAAAATAACAAAAGGAATTTGATATCTAGTCATGTTTTCAGCCTTTGAAGCATGACTGGACATTCTGAATCTGCTCAATCCTGATTGAACAATTTCATGTCTTTTTTTTTTGTGTATTTAAAAGAAAATTTAAGAAGCTCAATTCAAAGATTCTGCCAAAGAAGAATCAGTGCAGATTTCTATAGACCATTCACCGATGTCCTTCGATCTATACTTAGTTAAGAAACACTGGTGTTACTTTTTTTTCCCCCGTAGGTACTAAAATTTTAAAATACCTGAGTGAGCAAAGCACATCCCCCATGCCCATACTTTGCATGGCCTCTTTCAGAGCTTCACAACCATCTTCCCCCAGGCAGTTTCCTGTCCAAACAACCAGTACCAACTGTTCAGTACATTTTAGCACTTTGAAATCTTAAAAAAGTCAGAGCCTGAACATACAGTGGTTTAGATTTTAGGGTTCATTGCACTCCAGAATCATTCACTTCACATACGACATATTGAGAAAGGAACATAACATTCCTGTTTACTTATTATGTTTTGTATGCAATGATCATCACTGGATGTTGTAAATAGAATTCATTCATCAATCAAACTCTGTAAGAAGGTTATTTTCACAGTTTGCATTTGAAATATATGCACATTTGCATTCTACTTTGTGAATCAGTAAATCGCTTCAATCCAGAAGCATGTCAAAGCGTACATGTTCGTTCTGTGCACTAGGACTTATGACTTTATGTAGCTAAACATGTTATTAATTCACACTGCTAACACAAAACAAAAGGTTACCATTGAGGTCTAGTATGTCCAGTTCAGCCTTGTCCCTTATAGCCCGGGCCACAACCAGAGCTGCAGCTTCTGAAATCTCTCCAAATGACAGGTTCAGTTCCTACACACATAACAACCATAAGTACTTTTCATCCAGTGTACTGCTGCATAAATGATTACGTTATGCAAATGTGGGTGAAGATAAATTACTATTCACATACAAGGGCTGAGATGATCAGCAATTTTTATATTTTATTAATCACAACCACTGGCATTTTATTGTGGCAGTGTGCACCTTTGCATTGGTTATTATTCAAGTTTTGCAAATGTTTTAACTGCCACTAGACATACAACTGAAAATATTGCTGAAATAACAAACCTCATTTGATCATACTGTGGTAATACCGGTTTATAATAATCTGCCAGGCAGCACAGGCATTTGCATGTTAAATATACAAACCCAATGCAGCAAAACACAGAATTAATGCTTCATATTTATGCATGGAAGCATCTGGTATAAATTTAAACAGTCATATCCAATGTCAAATGGGGGCAAAGCAGCTGCCAAAACAATGTGTTAAATCTTTTTACAATGTTATCTCACCCAAATATATTAATATGTGACCCTAAAATACAACTTTTATATCATGTTTATGATATCTTTGACTTTTTACTCCACAATAACATGGCACTTGTGAGAGTGCTTCTGAATGCTACTAACTTGTTACTTGAGGATAACAGAAAGTGCACAATCTTTTCCATTGACATTGAGATTTGGTAGTCTTGCCTGAAGACTAATGATGGCATGATAACATTTTTTTCTTCACCATCAAAACCTTGTGTAACAGCCAGTACTGATATCCTTCTGATATTGTTTTCTTCATAAACTGCTTTTTTATTTTATTTTAACAGAAGCACTTTAAACATGTTCACACAAAAACACTTACATTGCATTATAATAATGCATAAAGTATAAATATAATAAAATTAATCCTAACAAAAGAAAAAAAAAGAAGAAGAAGAGAAAAAAAACAGTCCGGTCTCTTTATATGTAAACATTTCCAGTTCCAAAAGTACATTTCTTGTCCAAACCCAATTCCACACTGTCATTTGTTTCAGGATCCAATATGTTTTCTCTGATATCCGAGCCACTATTTTTGTCAGTGTCAGCCCAATACTGGTATCGGTATCACCGCTAAAATCTAAACTAAAACCACTAAACTGGAGTTTCTGGATAACAGATTAGTGTGCAGAATTCCCTTTACAGAATAACACACTTTACCTAGCAATTTCACAGTCATTACCAACTGATTACTTGAAAATACTGACCTTAAGATCAGGCAGTCCTCTTAGTGCTGTTGTTATAGCAATGGCACCTTCAGAGCGCACCAAACAGTCTCCAAAATTAATAACTCGTACATTGCACAAGTGCGTGAGGGCCTGAAAAAAAATAACAAAACACAAATGTAATTTTATAATTGGAAAAAAATCTACATAATTGGACTCAATCAGGTGTTGAGTTGTGCTAATTAAGAATTTTCAATACTTCTACTAATTAAGGTTTTGGCAAGTTGATAATGGAAAAAAAAGGGGTAAAAAAGTATCTTGATCTGCTCAGTTCTTTGCTGCACCATCACATATTAATGCATCAATATTTTTTTATTGTTCACCTGCTTGAAAGCTACATGAGGCAGCTACTGTATATTGATGCAATTAGCTAACTGGCTGCCAGATAACACTGCAATAGATTTATTTACAATTGAAATATTTAAATATTAAAAACTTGCTAGATGAAGTGTGTTGTCAGGAAGTAAAACAACCAGAAAGTGAATCAGACCTGGGCCATAGCTACCGCACCCCTCTTGGTAAAGGTATTGTCATTGAGGTTAATCACACGCAGATTGGGATTGTGTTGCACTGCAGTGGCCAAAGCTGTGATGCCTGGGTGGCTGATACCATTCTGTGGCATGTGAATCTCCTCAAGGCTTCCAATTAACTGAGCAAGAGAAAAATAAATACATTAACCTGATTATATCTGTGTCAGAGCAAATGTTTAAAGGTAAAATGTGTTTCATTACCTGAAATGCTTGGGAAAGTGCAGTGGCGCCATCATTCTCAAGTCGATTACGTCCTGCTACAAAGACTTTTAGCTTTAGAGGTGAGCCGGCAGCACTTGATTGCTTGTAGCATTCAGTCAGTGCAGAGGCCAGGATCTAGAATCAATGGATATTGTTTTGAATATTGCTGAATTGCTATTATTTAACTCTTGGCTGTCCTATTAGCCACCACCACTTACTGTGCCTCCTCCAATGCCCATGCCACAATTATTCAGCCTGAGTTCCTTTAGAGTGTAGCACACAGCACTCTTGAGGAGGGCCTCAATGCCCTTTACACCATCTGGTCCAAACGCATTGTCACTCAAGTCCAGTTCAGTAAGCTTGGCCCCAGAGCTCATCAAGGCACTGCCCAGTGATTTCTACAAGGTTTAGATTATGAAATTAGAGATATTAATGCATACTGAATGAAGTAATGGACAATTAATATCACCCAAGATACTGACTCACCAAGGCAGATGGAATTTCAGAGCGAAGGCGACCTGTAAACATGTCACTCCAGTAGCATCGCTTTCCCAAAACAAAAACAAACAAAGACATATTTAAGGTAAACAGATACTGTAATACAGGCGCAAAGATTCACTTGATTTCAGCCAACACTTTATTCTGGTCAGAGTCACAGTGGCCCAGGGGACTATCCTGGACTCACTGAGCGTGAGTTGGGAATACACCCTGGATGGGACACCATTCTGCCACAGAATACAGACACACATAACCCAAAAGAAAACAAATAAATTACCTGCAGATCCTTTTTGGACTCAAGAACCTTTGAGATAGCCTGCGCCGCTTCAACACCAAGAGTATTTCCTTCAAGTCGCAATGCCTTCAAACCCTGGAACTGTTCTATCTCCCGCGCTATCTCTTCCACTACAGACAGAACAAAAATCACCCAGTTACTGCAATATGTCATTTTATGGTGTTTCACTCATCCCAAATGCAATATAAAGGAGGCAATACTTTACCTACCTGACTGTTTATCATTCAGCTTCAGTCCTTGACCCTTGTAGCTGAGCTCTTCCCCTACATGAGTCTTGGCCAGAGCCTCTGTAAGCTGATCAATATCTCCAGAAGCCATCCGATTTACTTTCGATTGCCTGGTAATACAGGCAAAATAATATTAAAAAATACCTTAACATTTGATATCCAGTTAAATATTCTCCATTTACTAACGTTAGGCAAAGGCAACCCACCTGAAGGAAATAATTATATCCATCTATCTATCTAAAGTGGTTTATAGTTACTTTCTTAGCAGATCCACAATTCAAACCTAATTACGATACAACACAAAAACATTTATGCTGTCTTCCTACCAAAGTAATAGTTTCAATTCCCACACTTCTAACAGTTAATATTTAAATCAACATTTAACTAGCCAATGCAGCTAATTAGCATTGTCTGTGCTCTCACAAACCGTTCATTAACCTTCATTCATCCAGGTATCATTTGTACCTTATGTAACTAACCATGTAGGATTCAGATTTGAACATAAATGTTAGCTATCTAGTTAATGTTCATTACAATTACCAAAATAAGCTAAGTTCAACTAGCTAAGCTTGCTTTACGCGCTCATCTAGCTACCACCTTAGCCAACTAGGTAAACTGTTAGCATTCCGTACTCGTCCCCAAATGTAATTTTAAATGTCAAACATTAACAACCCGATATTAAATGTACCTTACTGAAGTTTCACACCTGAAATCTCCAAGAACCTCAACTACCCAATACTGACCAGGGTTTTCTTTCATAACATGGGCACATGGGGACACTTTAGTTTGCCGGTTCCTGAACTTTTCATAATAAAATCGCGTAAAATTAAAAAAAATAAAAAATAATAAAATGCAAAATAATCCATGACAGGAAAACAAATTTCTTTAATTTGTATAGTGTACACTGTTTATGTATTTAAATGTATACACAAAGATAGAGGGGTTGATATTGAAAAAGAAAAAAGTAACAGGGGAAAAACACAAGCATGTAGTATGTGACTCAGCGAAACCCGTCACGTATAATCAGGACTTTTATTGTAGAAACCTCACTAAAGGCTCAAAGCGCCTTGTGATTACCGTAAAACCCCGGATATATGCGCTCTTGGTTTTTTCCCCGCGGTAACTGGACTTTCAGCTATTTCAGAATAAACCTTTAGAATTCCATCATTTTAATAATCATGTACAATTCTAAATGTGAGGCTACACGCTTCATAATAATAGTGTTTAAACGCTTATGCGCCCGCCCCAGTGGCCTAATGGATAAGGCATTGGCCTCCTAAGCCAGGGATTGTGGGTTCGAGTCCCATCTGGGGTGCTCGACATTTTCCTGCTGTCACCCGCCATACACTCCCTAAATCACCCCACTGGAAACTGTGCTTTCAATACTTGTTATAACCACAAGTGTGCAATCACGCCAGAATGAATCAGTCAGAAGGAAGACATTGACCCTCATCCAAATCTGATTCTCATCTAATTAACTCAACAGTACGCTGTATTCAGGAAGTAATCAGACCCATTAATTTTTTCCCTTTATTTTGTTGAATAACATCCATATTCTAAAATGGATTCAATTCATCTATCCATCCATGCATCTACTATACCGCTTATCCTACAGGGTTGCAGGAAACTTGGAGCCTATCCCAGGGAGCATGGGGCACACAAGGCGGGGTACACCCTGGACAGGGTGCCAGTTCATCGCAGGGCACAATCACATACACATTCACACACCCATTCATATGCTATGGACACTTTGGACATGTCAATCAGCCTACCACCTGCATGTCTTTGGACTGGGGGAGGAAACCAGAGTACACGGAGGAAACCCCCGCAGCACAGGGAGAACATGCAGGGCACACACAGGGTGGACGTGCTAACCACTAAGCCACTGTACACACAGATTCAATTAATTTTTACATTAATTAGTAAAAATACTTCATAATAATAAAAAACATAAATATGTTTTTACAAAGTTTTGCAAATGTATTAAAGATTATATATAACATTTACATAAATATTCAGACCCTTTCAGGTCTGTGTTGTTATTCATTTCTTATTTGGAAACAAAATGCTCAGAACAGTTGGACAATTACAATGTAATGGACAAGAACAACATGAACCACAGCAGGGAAAGTGTGTAGTCAGTAATTACACTGAGATTATGGATTTGTAATCAATATTTGTTGCATTTCTTAATTGGTTCATTTTCCTGAGAATAATTAATTTGATTGATATTAGTGGTTTGTAGAAATTAAGTTTCCACTACCTTTAATTTATTTTCAGTTAACATAATAACTTTCTTACCATAAGAAATAATCCTCCGAAGACCTTAATCATCTGGGTAAATGTCTGCTTATGACTTCTGAGTCAAGAAAAACATGTTCATCACCCCTCTGTTCTCTCTGGTGACCAAAGTCTCTAGCGAAGACTCACTAGTCAGACAGAGGGTGGGGAATTAAACCTGTTTTCAAGTCTCTCAGTCTTCAAATCTGCTTCTGACTCTATTCTCACACATTACATGACACAGACTAATAAGTTTGAAAAAGTTATTCACAATCACAGGAAGGTTTTCTCCCATTTTTAGACAATGATCTCTTTAGAAATACAATTCAGGCATTTGTGGTAAAAAAAATAAAAGGTTGTGGACATAAATAAGGTGTTGCCAAGTAGGAGGATTAAGGATGGATTTCTGCTTGTGATGGAGAAAATCAAAGCAATACATCAGTGGATATACCGCTGTCTGAAAAATTCTATTATTTAATTAATTAATTACTTTTTTTTAAATGTGTACTACACTGAACATACCTGTAACGGTAAACATCTGTTTTAAAATGTGTTACTTAGAGGTGTTCAAGCTGAATCCTCAAGAGGGTGGCATTATTTCACAGATATATGCAATGATCTGGGCACAGGACAATTCTTACAATATCAAAAGCATTAGTGCTTGGGAAGAGTAATTGGGCCTGGAGCTTGAGGATGATTACTGGGGCAGAGCATTAGATAATATCTGTACTGCCAAGTCATGTGCTAGACTTAGTTTCATACAATTTAAAGTGGTCCATAGAGCTCACCTCTCTAGGAGTAAACTATCTAAAATATATTCCAATGTTCCTGACATTCCTGAAAAATGCAAACTTTAGCCCTGTAACCTCAGTCATATGTTTGCACTCTGTCCCAAACTGTGGAACTTTTGGAACTCTTTCTTCGAAACGATGTCCGACGTTCTTAAAATCAAATTAGATGTCTGTCCTTTAATTGCCATCTTTGGTGTTCCATCTCAGTGTCAGCCTCTGAACCAGAACAAGCTAGTGTTGTGGCTTTTGCATCGTTACTTGCTTGGCACAGAATATTGCTGTCTTGGACCTTTCCACAAGCCCCCTCTATATCAGCCTGGCTTAAAGATTTCATGTTCTTTTTAAAACTTGAAAAAATCAAGTATAACATCAGAGGCAGGGGTGAATAATTTTTGGGAAAATGGCAACAATTTATTACCTACTTCAATGATGTACGCACCCTGGAGGTGAATTGAGGGAAGGTAGATGGTAAATACTAATCATCTTACCTTTTTTTTTTTTTTTTTTAATTGTTTGTTTTTTGTTTTGTTTGTTTGTTTTTGTTTTTTCTGTTTGTTTTTTGTTGTTGTTGTTTCCCCCTTTCTTTTGGTTTTGGCTGTGATTATTTTGTTGGGGCCGGGTATGGTGGGGTTATTGGATGGGGTGTTATAATATGTAAAATCCGGTTTTCCAATAAAAATTCTATGATTAAAAAAATTAAATAAATAAAAAATGTGTTACTTGAATATAGAGACCATGTCATAAGTCAAATCTTAGTCAGTCTGCACAAATGAACAAATTAATGATTTGAGTTACATATTGAGTGACAGGACAGCATTCAGTGGTGATTGCCGAGGATTTGGATTGTTTAGGGTTATGATTGTTTAAAACTTACACTCACCAAGCACTTTATAAGGAACATTATACTAATACTGGGTAAGACATTATTTTGCTCTCAAAACAGCCTCAATTGTTCATGGCATGGATTCCACAATATGTTGGAAACATTCCTTTGAGATTCTGGTCCATGTTGACATGATTGCATCACACAATTCCTACAGATTTTTCAGGTGCACTTTCATGCTGTGAACAAAAGCTACCACATACAGATCTGGTAACTAGGAAGACCACTGAAGAACACTGAACTCATTACTGTTATGATCATGAAACCAGTTTGAAATGACTTTTGCTTTGTGACATGTGGCATTATATCTCCAGGGATGCCATATCATGGCTGACCCTGCGCTCTGACCCACACCTCCTAACATGCTGGGATATGCAAAGAAAAAAGAATTTCACTGTGCTGTAATGTATATGTGACAAATAAAGACTCATTATCATTACCATTATCAAGATGGTAAACTGTCACCATGAAGGGATACACACAGTCAGCAACAATACTCAAATAGGTTGTGGCATTCAAGAGATTATTGATTGGTATTAGCGGGCCCAATGTGTGCCAAGAAAACATCCTCACACCATTACACCACTTCCACCAGCCTGGACTGTTGACACAAGGCAGGTTGGGTCCATGGATTCATGCTGTTTACACCGTATTCTGACCCTACCATCTGTGTGCCTCAACAGAAATTGAGATTCATCAGACCAGGCTACGTTTTTCCAGTCTTCAACTGTCCAGTTTTGGTGAACTCGTGTCCACTGCAGCCTCAGCTTTCTGTTAACATCAACTTTCTGTTCTTGGCTGACAGAAGTGGAATCCAATGTGGTCTTCTTTTGTTGTAACCCATCCGTCTCAAGGTTCGATATGTTGTGCATTCTGAAGTGCTTTTCTGCTCACAACAATTATACAGAGTGGTTGTCTGAGTTATTGAAGTCTTTACGTCAGCTTGAACGAGTCTGGCCATTCTCCGTTGACCTCGCTCACCAACAAGGCTTTTCTGTCCACAGAACTGCTGCTCGCTAAATGTTTTTTTCTTTATTACACTATTCTGAGCAAACTCTAGCGGACGTTGTGAGCTAAAATCCCAGGAGAGCAGTATAGAAATACTCAAACTAGCCTGTGCCATTTCAAATATCAAATATGCAAATCTGGATAAATTGACTGCATAATTTGCATAGTGTATAAAGCTGTTTCCATAGATAAATGACTAAAACACACGGTTTACATTTAGAAGTCTGTACATTAATCTTAGTTACAATTTCACATTAATAGATTGTTAGCATATTTATTATATGACGCAATAGACCTTCTTAAAACGTTGGGCTTGTTCAAATGAAATACACTGGTTGTGTAAATTAGCAATTAGTTTTCTATATAGTGTACTATTTAACGAGTTTTGCCATTTGAAATGTCAAATCTGTAAACCTAATTTAATCTAACAATGCAATCCAAAAATGTAGGTATATAAAAGTTATTTTAAAACATCGTTAAGTGTCGTCTAGATGAGAAACTTAGAGTGCTGAGCTCCCATAATACACTGCAATTAGCACGGAGGTAATGGAACGTAGGTAGCAGACTGCCGTTACGGATCTGTTGGACCCAACCTGCTGTGAGTCTGCGCAGTGCAGGAAAGTGGGCGGGGACAACGGAAACCAGGCATGGACGTTGCCAGATTGGGGGTATAGCTGCATTTTTATGTTAAGTAGAAGACTAAAGAAGATTTCTGAAAGATGGGCAGAGTAAATCTGAAATGTGCTCTAATTTGAGTTTTGTGTAGTTTATAGTCATTTTGGACTGGATTGAGACTGTGATTGAGCGCCGACAATCTGTCGACAGTTGGAGTCTCTCCAAACTGGCAACCGCGGTACAGAGGGCAGAGCCCCGTTCAGTGGGCAGAAACGCCAGTCAGATGCCAGGCACTTTTTAATAGGGATTTCAGGATATCGTAACGGATATTGCGTAATCATGCAGGCGTGGCCTATTTTGAGAATCTGCATAGGTCAACGCTCATGCGCAGTTTGGGAAGAAAAGCCATTTGCTGCAGAGCTGTCTGTGATAACAGGGGTTTTACATTAATTCTGCTATAACTTCAGATACATGTCCATGATAACAGGGGTTTCATGTTTGAAAAATACTATTTCATGCAATGCTTGTTTCACTTAAATAATCTCAAAGTCTTACTGACTTTACATGCAAGACTAAAAATCTGCAGTGAAACTTTATTTCTTTTTAAACTCAGCATCCTTTCCTTTGCTGTATCCCCATTATAGAAAACAAACTCATAATTATCCATATTCACACTCAACTTTATTTACACAGAAAGAGCATAGTTGACAGTTTGAAGAACCAGTTAATTTAGCATTTACAGGATTAAAAAAAAACCCAAACAAACATTAAAAAAAAAAACAAATGTTACCGATATGACTGTTTTTGTCCTTCATCTTACATCTTACCTGGCTGATCCTGGGAATGCCCACACAAAATATAATTATATATTATACTGCGCATGTTCGGTGACCTCTAATTATTTTGTAAGGGGGCGTCTTTTCCCCACCTTCAGAAACGCCCATTTTACATCGCGGTACTGAAACCCCTGGAATTTAGTGAATGCCACAGTCAGACACACACAGAGCGGCAGAGCGCCAGAGTTATTCACATGAGATACCAGTTAGCTGTTAAAAAAAACCCGGTCACTTACACAGAATAAATAAACATCAGTCATTTATTGCCTAATGGCTACGGCTACGAAGGATAAAGGGAAGCCGGTACACTGGGGTGTAACTGAGAACGCATCCAGTTCGGCATACAGCAACCAAAACAACAACAACAATAACAACAATAACAACAAAGACAGCGAAGGAAGTGAAGGAACAACGACATCCACGTCTGCACCCATCGACACGAGCGGCACAGAGAGCAGTGTAACGGGGAACGGCGCTGGGGTCACCGCCACAGGAGGCGCGAACGGGAAATGGGTCCGGCTCAATGTCGGCGGTACCGTGTTCCTAACGACGCGCCAGACACTTCTCAAAGAGCAAACATCCTTCCTGTACCGACTGTGCCAGCAGCAAGACCTGCACTCTGACACGGTAAGACGATGATCGGGCTTAATCTGATTGGAGAAATAAATATTTGTTACATAGCACAGCGGCTATAACGACGGGCAGCGCGGTCCTGAGTCAGATGATGGACTGCAGAGCTGTAGTGCAGCATCCCACCTCAGCATCAGCATCTCACAGTACTCGTGATTCTGCTCTCTTTCGTGACCCATTCATATCTCCTATCTTGTTGGGAAACAAAGAACGATTTCGTCATATTGTGTGTGTGTCCGAATGTCCACACAAGGATAGAAATAACTGATCATTTTGACCTTGAGGGTCCCCACGAGAGGAAAACTGTCTTTTTTATACAAAAAAAGCTTTTAGTTTAAAAAACTAAAAGAGCCAAAAGTTTTTGTGTAGGCATAGCATTAAAAATAGCTGCATTAATAATTATGTCAATGGAAGGTCCTGACGAGGATTGTGTGTGTGTGTGTGTGTGTGTGTGTGTGTGTGTGTGTGTAATAGAGAGTAAATTTACAGAAAATAAACATTGCCCCCTCCATCATATAAACAGCATTCCACATGGATGTCCTTCCTGGGTTTTCACCCTTCTTGTGAATTCTTTGCTGAAATAATTTTTTTGTCTTTGACATGGGTCAACAGACTGACCACCATCCTGTTACATCGTCCACCATTTTTATTATTTCTGTCATGTCACTCCTCTACTCCTTTTCTTCATGGCACCTTTTCATATGCTTTCACTATATGTCCTTTCAGAGAGCATTCCTTGTTATACCCATGCTTCCTGTTCAATGTTACACAAACTGCTCTGTGCATTGTTTCTCATTTGGCTGAAGTTCCACAAACAGGATTTAGTCTCCAGTGTGCCAATATGTAGATTATTTATTTTAAATGGTCTGTGGTAATTTAATGGAGCTTCCTCTGGCTCTGATCTATGCAACTTACTGTCCGTGCCTTACTCTTGTAATAAGATTAGAGGCATGGCACATTGAAGGCTGCCAGACCTCAGTCCAAAAATATCAGTGAAGCCCTCTCAGTTCTATTCTGGGTTCTGTTTTTTCCCAAATGTTCAAGGATTGTTTTCTCCTCCTACTCCCCTGCTGGATGTGCTCATGTAGGCTGTATTTGTTTGTTGTTAATAGGAATAAGGACTTATGTAATATGATGTGTATGGTTTACAATTTACTGGATGGTTCGTGCTTCTGGAGGATGTGTGCCCTGTCCTTGGTATCTCTTACCTTTATGTAGCATTTAAGCAATTATAATTTTGAAATGTTCATCCTCTAACTAGCGTATATTTTTGGTGTGAATGGGCTGTAGTCCACATGGAAAGGTTTAAAAAAAAAAAAAAAAAAAAAGGCTTTTTCAGACTCCCTTTTCTCTGAATTTTTCGAGAGGGAAATGATTGAAGCACAGCGTGGCAATGAAAGGGATAGCTCAGAACAGGAACGGTGTTGATGCACCTCTCCGTGTTGATATAAACAAGCCCTTTGTTTGTCTACCAGTTAGTTCCTTTGGGATGCAGGTGGTTGGCTATCGGGACTTGCTCATGTTTCCATGTGCAAATGCAGGGAGGAACATCAACACAGACCATATATTTTAATTCACTGTCTGTCTGTCTTCTAAGTAATTGCTCAGGGTTAAGGAAATATGCAAAAAAATATTATTCTGAATCCTTACACAAGTGTGTGTGTGTGTGTGTTTGTGTGTGTTTTACAGTTTGAGGACTACAGATTGGCCCAAGTGACTAATACAGTGAGGGCGTCTTGCACAGGTGCTTTTATGCCTGCTGTCAAGTCGAGTCACGTCTATGCTAGAGGTGCTTGGCTGTTCTTGAGATTGTCTTTGCCTAGTTACAGGGTTTTCACTGCGTGATCAACAATTAAATTAACAAAAGGTACATTTAAATTAGCCATCAATTCCAAAGGGACGTGTTTAACCGTTGATGTATTTCATACAGTGGTGTGTCAGTTGAATCTAGAGCAAGATTTCCTTGTTTGAATACTAGGGACATGCCCTGCTAATGATGCAGAAAGTACATTTTTGAAAGAGGTACAACTGATTAGGGGGCAGACCATTGTGGGCATTGTAGGATTTTTCTTTCACTAGCTCTATCACTAGCCAGTACAGAAGGAAGCCTGAGATTGATGTCTGGATTTTCAGAAGTTCTTCTGAGAGAGGCCAAAAACAAACATCAGAAATCCCTGAGAGTTTGTGATCTTTCAGAACAATGAGAGGATCTTAGCGGTCCATCAGATGAGGGGAACAGACAGTAAACAGCAAGAAGTGGTAGGTGAAACACTATGTTTTGTTGTTTGGTCAAATAAAACAGTAGCACTCTTTGGAGTTTCTTTTGGAGATTATACAGAATCCAGACAGCACACCTTCCTGAAGATCTTCAACTATAATCGTGCCCACCTGACCATCTAATCATTGCCTTAAGAAGTTCCTCATGAACTACAACAAGTGTGTTAGATATTGGTTAGAGATGAAACCTGCAGGAAGGTAGATCTCAAGGAAAATGGCTGGTGACCACTGGCCTAAACAATTATACTGATTATATCTAATAAGCCTATAATAATTTTATATTTCATGATTCTATAATTTTGGAGAATGTAATAGTTTTATTTATATATTTAAATTATTGTGTACATTTTATAAATGTATATTATATAATTTTCCACTGCAAGTAAATGTTGCTCCTGTTGGTGGCAGTTTGTGTTTGAAAGATGTACAGTATTATATAGAAATAATCAACAGAAATATTAAAACCACAGCAAACATTTTACTTATTTATTTTAAATGTCAGTTTAATATGTCAGCCTGAATGCAGTAGAGTTGGTTCAATAATGAACATTTGTGTGACAGTCGACATTCTGTTCATCTCCATGAGTTGTCAAAACATATTATAGTCAATTTTAGGAGCAGAAGAAAGATTGCAGTGAATAACAATCACAAATGTCAGTGAAGTACAGGATTATATTCTCTAATTTGACAGAGATTAAACAAGAATAAAACCGACTGTCAGTTTATACCTGTAGACCTACTACAAAAGCGCTCTGGCATCAATTAAAATTCAAGCTCAAATAATTTAAATACTAAACCAGTGAATGAACAAAGAAATGAAGGCTCCGTGTTTAATGCTGCACGTGCAGTGTCGCTTCTGGTGTAAAATGGGCTTTAATATGCAAACTGGAGGTAGTGTATTAATACTGCCCCTGAGACTCAGAGAGCTAAAGAGAGAGAGTCCTCTAACTTGCAAACCACAAAAGGAGGTGCTCTCGGCATCAGAATATTGCCAGATGTGGCTTTTATTTTTCATATTTTCTCATTGACTTCATGTGGAACCACGTGAACCACATATTTGAATATCAACAGGCTCTTTCCTTTTTTTTGCACACACTCTCTCACCATATCTTTGGAACCTTTCTCCTACTTTTTCTCTTTTCTTCATTTTTATTTCATCTTCCATTTTCCTTTCCCTCCTTTCTTTTTGTGTAGTCATACATAAGACTAGCTGGTCTAATTTACTCCACAGGGCATCATGTAAAGAACATCCTTATCTCCAAGCTAAGAAAAGGTTCCCTGTAGAGCTCTTAAGGTTAATTCACTGCAGAGAGCAGCCTCTCAGCCATGCGAAACAATGACTATGACCATCCTGATGTGACCTGCAGCTGTAGCCACTTATTATTATTCATTGGTTCTCAGGTGCACTTTTTCTTCTCTTTCTCACAGGGTCTGGTATAGTGAGATAAAAGCATTATATAACTGTAAATCCAAGAATAAAATCTGACAGAGACTGAATCTTTGTGTAGGATGAAACAGGTGCCTACGTGATCGACAGAGACCCCACATACTTCGGCCCTATACTCAACTACCTCCGACATGGGAAACTGGTTTATAACAAGGAACTGGCTGAAGAAGGTTTGTTTTTCATATGTTTTGTATGTGGATATTTTGCAACATTATAAACTGCACCAAAAATGAAAGTGCTAACATGCGGTAGCATTTGAAACACATTTAGATGTAAATGCAGCTAAGAAAGATTTTATGCAGACTAAAATACAATCCTTCCAATATATTATGTCATAAAACATTTATTACAGTCACAGGTGTCCAACACTATTTCACACCAAGAGTTAAATTAATCCAAAACTATGGCTACAAAAGCTCAAAAGGCATTTTTTGTCTTAAGATTGACAGCCAGTGTGCCTTTCTCGTAGCTTAAAGAAAATAATGCACCAATTCAGCAATTAACTTTTCATCCAACAAGTGGAAACCAGGAACAAAACAGGTAACTGTTTGTCAGGTGTTACAAACTAGTTTGCATATTTTGTGCATAATTATAAACCATGGCATCAGATTATTCAGCTCACCAGAGACACATTTGACTACATGTGTAATTTAATTTGGTTAAATTCTCATGAGGATACATAAAACAATGAGACATGCAATCACATGGAGTAATTTACTCTTTTGATATGTTTGTCTGTAATTTCAGGTGTCTTGGAAGAGGCAGAGTTTTATAACATCACTCCACTGATTAAACTAATTAAAGAGAGGATTCTTGAACGAGACTGTAAGGCCTCTCAGGTAATGAGCAATCTGTCTTAAAATCTACAACCATATTCTGTTTCATTTAAAATCTTAAAGCTGTAGTACATAACTGTCTTTTTGTGAAGAACATTGTGGTGTTCTTGTGCTTCGGTGACTTAAACTGTAAAATCTAAAAAAAATTTGATGTCAGTTGGGTCAACGTAGATGTTAGATATTTGGACTCACAACATAAGACGTGAAATCCTACTGGCTACTCTGGCTATTTTAAATTATAGCACTGTCCCTGTGCTGATAAAAAACAAGAGGAGGCTGAACACTGAAGATATCCTGTAATTTCCATTGTTCTGCTAAGTGGCATCTCTGGTGGTCAAGCCAAAAAAGGAGCAAAAAAAGCCCATGTTAAAATGAGGATAAGCTATGAGGATGTCTTCAGAATTCCAAGGGACTCAAATGTGATTTTTTTTCTTGCTATAGCAACCTGTAATCTCCCTCGCACTCAGTTTTATTCAGCTCTAGATTTATCAGTTTATACACATACTTCCTTCAGTTTGTCTCCACAACAGCACCCCTTCTTTTATCTCTCTCTTTTTACTCTCTCTCCACTTACTCTTACAGCAGGTACCTCCAAAGCATGTCTACCGGGTGTTGCAGTGTCAGGAGGAAGAGCTGACACAGATGGTGTCCACGATGTCGGACGGCTGGAAGTTTGAGCAGGTCAGCGTACGTGCCTGCCAAAAGCAGCGGCCTGGACTGCTCTGGACTGTGGGTTGGATTGATGCTGAGTTGATTTCCTGATCCCAGTGTCCTGTTGCCCCTTCCAGAACCCAGTCCAGTAACATATCTGACAAATGAAATTGCACATGCATGTCTAATGTAGTGTCATGTTTCAGACTACAGTTGCAAAAAAACCTTGTTGCATTTATATAATACAGCCGTTAGTTAGTAATCTGTTCAACATTTAATGAAAATAAACAGATATTATTTGTTTGAGGAAAATATCTTTGGGTCATTGTGTTTTAACAAAAGCCTCCCTTTCTCTTGCTTCTCTTGCTTTTTATTGCAGATGGTGAATATTGGCTCATCTTATAGCTATGGTACAGAGGACCAGGCTGAGTTCCTCTGTGTTGTGTCCAAAGAGCTGCACACATCTGGTGGGGGCCTGGGGACTGAGCAGAGCCACAAGAATAAGGTTGGATAGCTCTTTTTATACTCACAATTTCACTATTTCTTTTGTTCATTTAATATTTTCAGCTGCATTGTCTGAAAGGAAAAACCAGTATCATTAGTGATATTGTATAGACACTGTATATCCTTTACAACATTCTCATACTTTATCACTCCCCATTTTGCATAATGGTATCGTTTTTCTTATATTCCTATCTGCATAAACCATCTGAACATCTTCCTTTTGAAAATTTTCATAAGAAGTGCCATTCTTTTTTTTTTGTCACCTGTGTGGTTGCGGCCCTTTTTTCCTGCTTGTTGAACACCCATTATATGTCAAGGCCTCAGAGACTCAGGTGGAGGAAGGAGAAAAGGAGGAGCAGGAAGAGGAAGATGAGAAAGAAAGAAATACCACCCCAAATGAGTGGATTTAGAGATTAGGAGACTTGTGTCATTGTTCCGATCGCAGGAATGGGTGAGGATACCAAATGCTAGGTGTCTGTTGGTGGTAGCAGTAGAAATTCCAACCTGTACCAAGAGGATGATAGGGTATTTTATTTCATTGCATCAGAACTTTATACTTGTAAAAAAAAAATAAATAAAATAAAATAAAATAAAATAAAAACTATAAAAAGTGCAACAAGCTAACCATAGAGATACTGTGTAATGTTTGGTTAATAAGTTTATGTGCATTCTACAATGAACAGACTGTATAGAAGTGGTTTCATAATAACTTTTACTATAATATTTTACTATAATTCCTATCCCCTAACTGCTATACTGTATAGAGTATGTACAGTCAGCTACAGGATTGTTCATAAAAAGTTATGAAAAATTGTGGTTATTTGTGCTGCTACATTAATCACACTCTGAAAATATGAGAGAAATCTATTGGGTGTGAGGCAGGAATACACCCTAGATGGTATGCCAGTCCATCGCAGGGCACCATGCATACACACATTCACACACTCATTCACACCTAGGAGCAATTTATCTTCACCTACTGAAGATATTCATCAAATTCACCTTCTGGCATGTTTTTGGGAGGAGGGGGAAACCTGGAGGAAACCTACACAGACATGCGGAGAAGTTCTCTTGAATGTTTAATTATTTTATTAGGGAAAAGTCAGTTAATATAAGAACAGAAAAAAAGGTTTTAACCATAGGTCATGAAGTAGCAATGAATTCAATTGAATTCAATTCAATATGAATTTTCAGTTGGGAATTGGTGGGAATTAGAATAGGTAGGAATTGGTGTCGCTCACTTTCTTTAATACAAATATAATAAGAAGGGTGCAATGAAATGGAATAGTCTAGACAGCCTCCATTAGAAACGCCTAAGCATGCTTGCACACGCAATATATTGGGCACACACACATATAAATTTCTATGTATATTTAATTCTTTGGTATTATTATTATTATTATTATTAATAATAATATTATTATGTGTTTCTATTTATATCTCTCTACTTTTTAAGCAAAATCAGCATTTTCAGGTACACTGTACTTTAGGCATACTGACATGGGTGGAGCGTTAATGTAATATGAACATGAAATTTGTCAGAGTCCTAGCTTCATAACTTGTCATTTAGTCATTGTCATCTTCACCTGCATCTCCATCTAAAGAAACATTTTTTCTTATTATCCGAACACTTATTCAGCTGTTATTATTATAAAGTTAAAGCACGTTCAGTTAATATTGTAAAGTCCCAGATGTTTATTCTCATTATATTTTTTATTTACCATTTTGCAGCTTTTCCAGATTCATGGATCCCGGATGTAGAGTATACACATTTTTTTGTATTGCCATAATAATTTTTTTTTTAAATACTGAAATTGTCCTGCTCAGAGATCAGTGGAAAAACCAGCAGCTGAAAGATAATCAAAGTATGGAACTGTGTGTGAAGCATGTGTAGAAGTAAGTGTGCTGTAGCGGGAGTGAATATTACTGTTTAAGCAAAAGAAGTTAATAGATCTTACTAACATGTGACCAGATGGCAACCAATTGGTATAACTCATATCAATTAACTTTAGTGTAATGAAAACAGGGATAAAAATAAATAAATCCTGGACCATGATTCAGCGTTTCACTAGAATATTTAACTCCTACCATAACCTTATATCAGCGACGCCTTGACAATATTATGAAATCCAAAAGAATTTGTATTTTTGTGTGAAAATGGCTGTGAAAATGTGACTCTCGTAAAAATATGTGAATGTAAATGCAGGCACGTAGCCTGAGCACTATTTAATGAGCATAACACAGTGCGACTGGGATACTGTACTGCTCCAATGTTGCGATTGGTTTGTCTACAATTACAATCATATAATGTGATACTTACAACAGGGTCTGATGCTACTGTTTATTACATTATGTTATTACATTATGTACATTACTGTTATGACATTATGTTATGCAATTCTGTCTTGCATTTATTATGATCCTAAAATAGCTTTCTACATTTGGGTCCTATAAACCCCTGTTTACAATGTCTTGTAACTGAGACATTATACAATGTATCAGTTAAACAAGAAATTCAATTATTTTAAAAACAACAAGCCCCAAAATCAGCACAAAATCAAAATAAGTACTTTCTGCCTCCCTCATTGATTTATTGAAGAAGGTAGTTTGTTGTTGTTATTGTTGTTGTTGTTTTTTTACATATTGTGTCTGCTGTAACTGAGCATGTTCATTACTAAATTTTTATTATTTTTTTATAGACAAGGTTGAGAGAAACTTAAGTATGTAAAGTGAGAAGTCTGTAGTTTTACCATTAAAAAGCATTTTTAAGCACTTGTGTATACTGTTACAATGGCACACTTTCATCCTCATCCTCAGTGTTTAGCCAGGAGGCATTTATAATCATAATCATGTCATAGGCCAGGGCATTAGTTTTGTATGATGTACTTAGTATAGAATGTTGTCTTTTGTATCCCAACACAGTTTTTAAAAGAATTCATACATAATAATGCTTTGATATGATATTTTCTTTCTTTAATCCAGTGTAGTTTATTTATTTTTCTCTTAAAATGTTTTATGCATTATTAATTTATTCATCTTAAATGTATAATTTAAAACTAAAGCAAGTCCTACACACTGTACATGCATTTGAGGTGACAGTCTTATTGCTCAAGCACAAGTTTTCTTTCACCTTCATGATAGACATTTTTTTTTTTTTTTTACAGAAAATGTTGGATACATACACCATCAGGTGTGGATCATTTCCAATCACAATTTATATATATATATATTCTTTTGGTAAAATGTATCATTTTAAGTGCTGAATATTAATTTATATGATTGTTGTCTATGGTATTTGTAAGTGATAATCAGTAAAGGACACTGGAAATAACCCCAGTTTCCAGACACTTTAATAGGAACGCCTGGACACATGCTCATTCCTGCAATTTTCCAAACAGCCAATCATGTTGCAGCAGGGCACTGCATAAAATCATGCAAATACAGGTCTAGAGCTTCAGTTAATGTTCAGAACATCAGAATGGAGAAAAAATGTGATCTCAGCGACTTTGACTGTGGGATGGTTGTTTGGTGCCAGATGAGCTAGTTCAAGTTTTTCAGAAACTCACAGTCTCGTGGTATTTAATTTACACAGGACTGTGCGCAAAAGAAAAAAAAACATGAGCAGCAGTTCCGTGGCTGGGAAATGTCGAGAGAGGTCAGAGGAACATTGGCAGACTGGTTTGAGCTGACAGGAAGGGTACAGTAACTATTTATAATCGTGTTGAGCATAAAAGCATCTCAGAATGCAGAACATGTCAAACCTTGAGGTGGTCTATCAGCAAAGAACAGGCATGTAAGGCAACAGTGAACACACACTCAACAAATGTATATTTACATATAATAATATATATATACACATATACACGCACACACACATT
>JANDJT010000032.1:15472514-15488448 GCA_024331685.1 Stegophilus panzeri
TATATATAAAACAAATCATGTATTTATTTATTTTTCACACCAAATTGTTAAGGCCCCCACTTTGAAAACCACTGATCCACATACATTCACAAATTCTATTTTTTAAAAGAACACAGACATACCTTTAAATATGTCTCTCCTCGCTTCATATATTCAAACTTGCAGTCAGCCCGCTCAATAATGTTGATTGTTGACTGACTTACATGGATTTTCAAGGCTATGTCAGATATGGACAATGAATAGCAATCTATAATCAATTTGCCAGACAATTTTTAACACTGCAATTTTAATGCTAGGAATTTCTGTGTGGAACTGATACAAATAAGTGAGCATTGGAGCTTAAAGTCCCCATGAAGTTTTGTGGCTTTTAGCATGAATATGTCAGCCTTAAGGTTATCTATAAGCTAGTGTGCTCCAAAGCAATAACAAAAGTCACATTTAGAAGATATATGCATTAAAAATTTACAGTCTCTCTCCCTACCACCAATACAGATCAACAATTTTGATGAGATCATTCTGCACTTCAGCTTTTCATCAGATTTTCTGTCCAATCAAATGCTCTCTAGAATCTGAAGTGTCCCGCCCCCAACATTCCAAAAGTCCTTGATACTAACTGTCAAATATAGCTTAGGCCTGGCTGTGAGATAAGCTAAACGCTATTTGCTATTTTAAAAGGGGGAGGAACCGCTCTATATGTTCTGCTCTGACTTCCTGTTTCAGTGGAAATTACATCAACATTGCCATTTCAAGGCACTTCACGAGGACTTTAAGGAAAACAGAACAGAAAAATCTAATAGAGAAAGTAAATAATGCATTTAGTTGTGATACTTACGTAATCCTGTGGACTCCACGCGAGAAGCAGTGTTAACTGTGTCTCCAAACAGACAATATCTGGGCATCTTAAGCCCCACAACACCTGCAGCACAAGGGCCTTTGCATAATAGAAGTAATAGTTATTTAATTTAATTTAAATGAACACTATCTAAAACAAAACTTTTGTGAAGAGTCAGAACAGTTTGAACTCAGTCAGAAGACAAAACTTCTGTATAAATCAATTTGTACATGATTTAAAATCAAGTATTAACTATCTTTTTTTTATTATCATTATTTTTTAAAGAAACAAACAATGATATCAGTAATCACTTGCTGGCTACTCTGCTGTATGTAAAGTAAAATTTATTTGTATCCATTTATTTAATTGTAATGACTGTATTTAAACTCAAGTAATAGAAATATTCTAGAAATATCAGGGAAAATATTTGCTCTTTCTACAGGCCTCATCCTGATCATGATTATACCTATTTACTCTCATACCTCATACATGCATATTTCTGAGACTTTCATTTTTTTCCTAAATCATATTACAATTACAAAATGCAATGCTGCACCCACTCAGAAAGCTTCTGCGAAAGCTGCACATAAGCATCCTCGCATACTTAGTGTATTTAATTTATCATATATACCACTGTTTACACCATTTACACCACTAATTCTGAGCAGAAGATACAGCTCAGCAGCCAGCTAAAACAGCATGTGAATATTGTTTAATCCTGCTATGCTGGTAATCTCCAGTTCTACAACTTTGTATTTGTATAAGCCACTTTCCCTCAGCCTGCCCCATAACAAAAATACCTGGGCCCCACACATCGCAATACCTGAGTGCACCCCTATACGGATCCATACAGGCAAGCCAGGCAGGTGGCGCAACTCAAAAGTGCCCATGAAGGAAAGGATGTCCAGCGCCATATGGCAAATATCCATCACATGTCTGTCTCCATTTCGCCGTGGGAGACCCGACACCACCATGTACGCATCACCAATTGTCTCCACCTGAATCAGAAACAGGCAAATAGATAACGTCATACGGTATTTACTGAAGCACAAAATGGATTGCGCACAAATACTGTTTGAATGTGATGTAGATTCATCTGCAGAGCCACCTTGTAGACATCATGATGGTCGAGGATGCTGTCAAAGTTTTTGTAAATGTCATTGAGCATGTCCACCACCTCCATAGGTGTGCTGTAGTGACAAAGGGTGGTGAAACCCACAATATCACTAAAGTAGATAGTGACCTCATCAAACAGCTCAGGCTCCACACTGCCAGTCTCCTTCAGAGAACGTACCACTGGCCTAGGGTATACACATGATTTTAGCTCAAGACTGTGTCTTTATAAACTTTACACAGCTACAACTACAAATAAAACACTTAAATAGTAAGGCACACTATATCTGAAATAGAGGAAATGTATCATTTTATGTGTTCTGAATATGCAGTCTGAGGACAGTCAAGCTCTAGTGTTGAACCTTACCCAGGAAGAAGCATGAAGTTGAGATTGTCTGCTCTATCTCTCTCTGCCTTGTACAGAGCTGTGCGCTCTTCCACCAGGTGCTCTAGGTTACGGGAATACATCTGTAGCCGACGAATTAGATTTCCCATGTAACTCTCATTGGCCTGGTTGTGTAGACTATGAGAAAATTTACAAACGTTTGTAAAACTACATCAACTTCTATAGTAAACTTAATTTAGCACAAGAATCACCAGTTACTTTCTATCATTATGCAATCAGGACTGGAATGTGAAATACTATGCCTGGCTATGCAGTAACGTATCAACTGTAAGTTATAAAACTTCTACCTCTACCTCTTTTTTCGCCAATACAGATTAAAATAGTTATTATTTGTTATAATGTATTTTTGCACTATGTGTACTGCCTTACTTCCTGTACTGCAGTGTGTACTAACTTGTATTACATTTAGCATTGCATCTGCCTCGTCCTGTCTCTTACTTCGTATATAAAATTTGTTTCACCTGAGTGAACAGTTGTTACCTGACAATCTTTCCCAAAGTGCTTTCAATCTTTTTGAAATCTGGTCTTTTGTCAGGGTCTTCATCCCAACAGGATTTGATTAGTAAGTACACCTGAAACCATGGATTATGGACAGAAGACATAATACAAGATAGGTCTTTTTTCTTTGCCCTGGCATTTAACAGAAATGTATTAAAATACCATTAACATAAGATAACATTCCTTTACATAATATACACAAACACACATACAGTGCTGTGAAAAAGTATTTGCCCCATATTGGTAAGTATTGCCCCATATATTGCCCCATATTCTTCTTTAGTATTCTTTTTTTGTGTATATCTCAGACTAAATTCTTTCAGAAATTAAAAGAAAATCTAAGATAAAACAAAGGCAACCTGAGTAAACACAAAATACAGATTTTAAATGATAGTTATTTATTGAAGCAAAAAAGTTATCCAATACCAACTGGGCCTGTGTAAAAATGCATTTACCCCCATAGTAACTAATTCCCCAAATCTATGAAACTGCATTTATAATGGGGTTCAGCTGGACTAGACGCAAGCAGTGCTGATTACTGCAAACCCTGTTCAATCAAATCTAAATTTAAAGAGAACTTTTTCAACAACATGAAGTTGGTTAAAAGGTATTACCTTTTATCAGTAACACACTATGCCAAAACTGAAAGAAATTCCAGAAATGATGAGGAAGGAGGTGATTGAAATACATCAGTCTGAAAAGTGTTACAAAGCTATTTCAACGGCTCTCTCCAAATGGAAAAAACTCAACATAGTAGTGAACCTCCCCAGAAGTGGCCAACCTTCCAAAATTCCTGCAAGAGCACAGTAACGACTCATCCAGGAAGTCACAAAAGAGCCAAGGACAACATCAAAGGAACTACAGGCCTCCTTGCATCAATAAAAGTCATTGTTCATGACTCCACTATCAGAAAGACACTGGGCAAAAATGGCAACCATAGAAGAGTGGCGAGGCGAAAACCACTGCTAACCCAGAAGAACATTAAGGCTTGTCTGAATTTTGCCAAAACACACCTTGATGATCCTCAAACCTTTTGGGCAGAGGTGAGTAGAGTAGACAAAAATTTTACTCAAGTACAAGTAAAACTACTTATAAAAAATTATTACACAAGTAACAGTAAAAGTAATAGTGTAAATAATTACTTGAGTAAGAGTAATAAAGTATCCAATAAGAAGACTCTAGTTACTTCAGAAGTGATTAAAATGAAGGGAAAATCCTGGATCTCAGGGCGTTTTCACACATGGCTCGTTTGGAGAGTTTGTTTCGGAACCTGGTGCGTTTTCTCCCTTTATTTGGTTCGTTTAGACATATATGAACACGGCAATCATGCTCGGATCCGCACCAAAACAATCGGGCCGAGACATCTCATTCAGGTGTTCTCGTTTTGTTCTTGACATCCTTCAGGGGGATCAAGCCTTATTTAGGGTGGGTGAAATCCCTCAAACCCCCCCCGTAATTCGCACTCTGACAGTAACGGAGGAATTCCACCAAATGTAACGAAGTAAAAGTACATTTCTGTGATTAAAAATTTACTTGAGTAAGAATATAAGTATGGGCAGTTAAACCTACTCTTAAAAGTATTTTATTTTTCAAAAAGTCACTCAAGTAAATGTAACAAAATAAATGTAGCATGTTACTACCCACCTCTACTTTTGGGAGAATGTACTGTGGATTGATGAGTTGAAAGTGGAGCTGTTTGGAAGACAGGGGTCCCGTTACATCTGGCGTAAACCAAACACAGAATAACACAAAAAAAAATATCATAGCTACAGTCAGGCATGGTGGAGGAAGTGTGATGGTGTGGGGATGCTCTGCTGCTTCAGGGCCTGGGCAACTTACAATAATTGTGGGAAACATGAACTCTGCTCTCTACCAGAAAATCCTAATGGAGAATGTCCGGTCTGTAAGTTGAAACTCAAGCACAACTCGATTATGCAGCAAGACAATGATCCAAAGCCTAGGAGTAAGTCCTAGTCCTAGAATTAAGTGAAAGACTGATCTCCAGTTATCGGAAGCGTTTGGTTGCAGTTATTGCTGCTAAAGGTGACACAACTAGAATTTAGGTTTAAGGGGGCAATTAGTTTTTCACATTGGTGATAGGTGTTGGATCACTTTTTTGCTTCAATAAAAAAAGAAAGAAAGAAAACTGTATTGTGTGTTTACTCAGGTCTTTGTTGCCTTTGTTTTATGTTGTATTTTATTTGAAGATATAAAACTATTTACAACGAGATATACACACGTAAAAACAGAAGCAATCAGGATGGGGCAAATACTATTTCACAGCACTGTATACATACAACCACACAAACCTCCAGTTCTTTTTCACTTGCAGTTTCAAAGTTTAGGTCAGGCCTGAAAAAACACAGCATTCGGGGATACTGCACACAGTCCAACTTTTCTGTTCAAAGAGAAGGATGGATGTATATATTTAAGATGTATGCATGTATATTTAAGAATGTGTTAAAAGTAGACATTTTTCTCTACCATGGTATATGAGGGAAGTCAACTCCTACAACATCACTGAAACTGGATATGGTATGGATAAATCTAACTAGTGAATCTAACCAATAGTTCTCCAGCAGGGGTCAGTATGTGTATGATTGAGGTGTAGCTTATACACTCTCACCAGCTTTATCAGAACAGGCCTTGGTGTAGAATGTGCATTTTCTCAGCATGATTTCCTGTGCAATTATGGCAAAACTATAAACATCTCCCTTCTGAGAAATGCCCTCTTTTCGTAAATGCTCTGGAGCAGTCCACAGATCTGTGAGAAATAAAACATTTCTAGTTGAGGAAGAAATAAAATTCTGGTCAGTGTAAATGCAACAACTGAGGAACACTGACCTCTATCTGGACTGATGAAAGTATTAAAACCAAAGCCGGTAATTTTCACTACCATACGATTATCAGTGACACAGTTGGTGGACTTCAGATGGCCATGGACTTCAATGTTGCTTGAGTGAAGATAGGACATTCCCTGCATGGCATTATATTAAAGACTTTATGCTACTCAGAAAAATTAAAAAAGATATGAACTCAAACAATAAATAAGTGTTCACATACCTTTGCAATGTCATACATGACAGAAATTTTGAACTCCCAGTCCATGAAGGTTTCCTCTGGGTATGAAATCCTATCATTAAGTACATACTGAAAGAATACGGACATCAAAAATATGTGTAAATCTGAGCTGAACCAGTGTATGATCAACTTTAAGGTCATGTGATTTGTGCTGCCCTACGCACCCTCAGAGATCCTCGCTCTCCGTACTCAAACACTCCAAGAACCTCATGATCAATCTTTACTGTTCCATAGAATTTTATCAGGTTGTAATAATCTATTTGTAATAGCTGAAAAGAAAGTAAACCAAAGAAAAAGTTGTCTCCTATTTAAAATACATTTGATTGTTTCAAGAAATATAAAAAACAAGTGTTTACAGTTGAGGCCAAGGGTTTACATATACCTAGGCTGAAGACGTTCAACCTCAATTTTTCACAACTCCACCCATTTCATCTTACCATACATTTCCTGTGTTCAATCAAGTAAGGTATCTACTTTATTTCCATAAGAGCTTATTTCAAAATAATAGTAATTAATACAAATGTTTAAAAATTATTTCTGCTTTTATTTAATATATCAGCTTTGCAGTGGGTCAAAACACTTTCAGTGGGTTTACATACACTTTGTTAGTATTTGGTGACATTGCCTTTTAATTGCTTAACTTGAATAAAACACTTGGGATAGCCTTCCACAAAGGTCTCAAAGCCAGAATTGCCAAAATCTTCTGATAGAACTGGTGTAACTTAATCACGTCTGTGGGCCTCCTTGCTCAGACACACTTTTTCAGTTCAGTCCACAATTTTTTTTACAGTATGAGATTCAGGGCAGGGTTTTGTGATGGCCTCTTCAATAATTTCACTTTGGAGGTATGCTTAGGATCACTGTCCTGCTGGAAGACCCAGTTGGAACCAAGTTTTAACTTTCTGGCTGATATCTTGAAATGCTTCAGTATTTCTAGATAATCCTCCCTCCACGTGATACCATCTATTTTCTGAATTGCACTTTTCCAGCAAAAAACCATCACAACATGATGCTGCTAACCCATGCTTCACAACGTTCTTTGAATTAAATCCCCACCCTTTTTCTTCCATACATTGTGCTGATCATTATGGAACACTTCTGTAAAAGTATGGTGATCACCTGCAAACTTCAGTCTGGCTCTTTTATGTCTGTCTTAGAGTAGGGACATTTTTCCTTTCCCTCAAGTCTTCATGCCATGGCATTGTAGGTCTCCTAATGGTGGATGTCTTCACTGGTTCCTTTGTTTGTACAGATGCTAATGGTATCTTCGGTTGTTTGCAAATTGCCCCTAAGGAGGAACCGGTCTTGTGGAGGCCCACAATAATTTTTTCTGCGGTCTTGGCTGAGTTGCTTGGATTTTCCCATGGTATCAAGGGCAAAGAGGCACTGGCTTTAAAAATAGGCCATTTTACAGCCAAAGTTGCACTGCCAATTGCATCCAAAACATCACAATTGGCCAATCAGAAGCTTCTAAATGTCATTACATCAATTTCTAGACTCGTCCAGACTGATTTAGGAAACAGTTAACTTGGTGTATGTAAAATTGTAACCCACTGGATGGACCATGTATGGTAATATGAAATGTGTGGAGTTGTGGAAAAACTGACATTAAATATCTTTAGCCTAGGTGTATGTACAACTTTTGGCAAGTGATTGTTGCAAATAGAGTCCAAAGCATCACAAAGAGAAATAAAGGACATTTGCTTACTGCATTAAGTGCGATTCTCTGTCTTTCACTGAAGTAGCCATCAGAGTGCTTCAGCTCTTTAAGGATTACAATCTACAACAACAAACATGCCGTTATGTTGAAATAATTGAATATTGAACAGGCAAGTTGATGAGAGAGCTACTAGAAGAATGATGACAAAGCACCTTTTTATCGTAGCGTGCCCGGCGAATCTTCTGACACGTATCTTTCCAGGCATCCTCATCAATCTGATTAACCAGATAGAATGTAATTATTAATAGTCTATTTCCTCTAAATGAATTTGATTAAATGTGGTTAAATGGACTAAGTAGCTGTTTCTTGATGGACTCTATCATAAAAGCAATATGAACAGATCACTGAAACCTGAAACCTGATACTGTAAAAAGATCAACATAGTTCATTTATAGTAATTTCATAGTACAGATATCTACTATTTGGTTGATGTGTTTCAATGTATTAACAAGTTTGGCCCAATGGAAAGGTACAAAGAACTTTTCAGTGTTAAAAAAATACTGTGAAAACCACTTCGGAAAAGTACTTTGGAACAAATCATGTCTCATACAGTGATTTCTTTACATTATTTTTATACAGAGTTGTGTCCTTTGCAATGTCAAAATGACTAGAGAAAAGTAAATGAATTAAGCTACAAAAAGATTCAAAGGCATAAGACCTAAAGTGTGAATAGGTGACAAACATTACCTTTAGAGACACCATATTTCTCTCACTGGACTCTACAGGGGTAATGAGCTCTACAGGGATGTGGGACCATCGCTTTTGTTTACGGCGGTATGACCTGTTCTGCCTGGGAAAGCAGAAAGCATATATTTCTTTATGTTCTCCAAACACAAAACACTAAGTGGATAAGGAAATAATAAAATATGACAGAATCTGACGTTCTTACCAGTAAAAGACAAACGCAACTGTGGCTATCACTACCAACGCTAGGGAGCCCAGTGATATGACAGTGACATCCTTCAACTGCAGATCTGAACATAAATAAAGTGAGTTAGAAATCATTGTTAAAGGGTCTGTAAATAATAACATTCATGCAATTTTGCTGTTTAGGCATGGTTAAATTAAACTGAGAATTCATTCTTTGTAGATACTCTAGGTATGACTTAAAGTGCATAACCTTAACACTAAACTGCTAACAGCAAAAGCAACTAAATCAGAAAAGTCACAGCACCTGAATTATTAGCATGAGTCTGATCACCAGGAAGTCGCTGTTGAGACCAGATGAATAAAGGATTGACGTCGACCAGTGTTGTTTTATTATTACTGGTGTCAAACTCATACAGAACTTTGTACTGAAGGACAGAAAGGGGAACTTAAGCTTTTATGTCTGATAACACAAACCGGTTGCAACCAGTTACTAAGGTACTGTGTGTGCTCTCTGTCAGCATACCTCATTGTTGATGTTGGTGTAAATCACTGAAAACACCACATCCCTATCCCCATGCTCGTCTAAAGTATAATCTCCGGCAATACCTGTGATCATAAACACATAATATTCACACAGGTTTCATTTACATTATGATTTCACTAACTTTATCCGAGACTTAATTAGGAAGTCAACAGGATTTTAAGTCTCAATTATGTTAACCTTTAAATGACACATTTCTGAAATAGTTAATGTTGACACTGTCTACATCCATGATAGGAATCCGCCAAATTTGCCTCATCACCTGCCCGAACAGCAGTACTGCATCATGATATGCGGCAATATAATCATTCATCTACAGACAGCAAGACAAAAAAGCAGACAGGAAGAAACAGATACAATAAGACAAGCATAAAATCCATATAGGACAGCTTTGTGGCATGTGGACTGGCAGCAGAAAAGTGTGTAATTACTCTATAAAGTACAAAACACAAATATGCATGATAAAGAAGCTGAAAAAGAAAAGCAGCAAAACCCCTGACCGTGTTGTTGGTGGTTATGGTGTAATTCCGAGTATTGGGCATTGTCAGCACCAAGACATTCTTCATAGCATCATTGGATGGTTCAAGGTAATATTTGTCACTAAAAAGAGATATATTGCAATGTTTAGTTTCCTATGTTGTTCCCCATGAGCACACTGAGAAAGACTCAAAAAGAAAGATAAGACTAAAAAAAAAAGTGAAATAGCAGTGATTGATGGATGACTGACTTGTAAAGATCAATGAGAATAAAGGCAACATGAGCATCGACATCCAAAGAGCCGTTCTTCAATTGTATGATATCATCGGGAGTTCCGCATAAAATAAACACTGTGGGGAAAGCAGACAATGTCTCATGATGGACAAACATTTGACCGTTTAAAAAAGAAGGCAGGAAAACATGGAATTTATCCTTACAGTTACTTTCTCTATTATTTTTTAATGCAGCACTGAACTCTTCTTCTTTTCGGAGCACCACTCTTTTCTCAACACTGGAAGCAAAGGCACCTGAGTCAACCTCTAGGGCATTCAGGTACCTTGTCAAGAGGAAAAGGTAATATCTCATTAGCTTTTAAGCATCTTTGTCACATGATAAGCTGATACATTCACTGTTAAAGAACAAATAACTAAACACATTTTTAGAACAATTTGGCATGAACTGAACTAATCCTTCCCCCAAGGTCTAGCTTATTTCATGGAAAAAAAAAAAAAAAAAAAACATCTCAGGTAACTCACCAAAAGCAATCCTCTGTGTTATTGTTTTTTTTGTAGATGTATGTCTTACTCCACAAAGGCTTAATATTGTCAGAGAAGTTCCAGAATTTGATAAAGAAGTTGGAGACCTTGCGAGCTGGAGGCAGTAGGCGTGTCAGGTTAGCCTTGTAGTCACAAGACAGGCCAAAGCTCCCCGCTGAGATGATGGGCATATTGATTTTTAGACCAACGTCAATACTGCCAAAGACAGGTTACACATACAATAAAAGCAAATATTTTCATGAGAAGAAAGGACTTACAAACTGTAGCAGATCTTTAAAACTTGGATAAAAAAAAACTTTACTAATGTGAAAGGCATGGACACAACACTAGGCACAACAGTTTCAACAGTAATAGAATGCCTTTTCATTAAAGAGTGCAGGGTGACATGGAAAGTTTTACAATTTTCAAGTCAATAATTTCAAGCAAAGGGCCATATTTAGAATTGAGATAGATAAGTGCATAGTGAGGATGTTATACCACAATTGTGCACATAGGTATTCAGACCGCAAACGTAACTAAAAACGTATATACTATTTAGAAATTGCATGAGAGTAACTCACATAGGGTGAATTTTGAATAAAACAGAGACATGTCTCAGTTACGCCCGATTCTGAACTATAGCACATTTTCTGGCTCAATATTGGCTCAAGCTAAGAGCAAGTGTTAAGTCCAGCACCACTGTCTGACAGTTTCATGTAACCACAATATGACATGCAGAGGGTCATCTTCTGGCCTGTAATTACACTTATACACAGTGCCCTCCACTAATATTGGCACCCTTGGTAAATATGAGGAAAGAAGGCTGTGAAAATTTGTTTTTATTGTTTAACCTTTTGATCTTTTGTTTAAAAAAAATGCACAAAAATACTCTGCTCTCATGGATATCAAACAATTGCAAACACAACACAGGTTTATATAAAAAAAAAATCTTTGTTATTATATAGGTGTGCAACAATTCTTGGCACCCTTTTAGTCAATACGTTGTGCTACCTTCCTTTACGAAGATTGAAGGTTAGAGAATACGTGGTAAGGGATCAGAGACCATTCCTCCATACAGAATCTCTCCAGATCTTTCAAATTTCGAGGTCCACGCTGGTGGACTCTCCTCCTCAGTTCACCCCACAGGTTTTCTATGGGTTTCAAGTCAGGGGACTGGGATGACCATGGCAGGACCTTGATTTTGTGACAGTAAACCATTTTTGTGTTGATATTGATGTATGTTTTGGATCATTGTCCTGCTGGAAGAGCCAACCATGGCCCATTTTAAGCTTTCTGGCAGAGGCAGTCAGGTTTTCATTTAATATCTGCTGATATTTGATAGAGTCCATGATGCCATGTATCCTAACAAAATGTTAATGCTTCATTAAATTAATGGATTCAAAGGCAAGAACTTGTGTTTAAAGTCTGTCATCTAGACTCTATTGAAATCAGTCTCACACACTTCAACTCAAGAAAAGTCTGGCAACCTCAGAGTCATGAACTACATGAAAGTGATTTGCATAATCTCAATGAGCCTAGAAAACTGATTTAAGTAGGTATGCAACAAAGTCTGAATACATGCAAATTTCCCCACATAGATATTGACAAAATCATTGGACTTAAGTCACCAACTCTGAATACGGCCCAAAGTTAGGAATCAGTCTAACTCACTCCACCAGCTGGAAGGTTGCATAGGTACAGGATGGTCCCAGCAGAGCACAGCCAACCATTCCTGATTTCTACAACAGAATATTGGCTATGAGATTTACCAATGTGAACACAGTGATGATCATGTCTTAAAGTTAGAACAACCTGAAATGAACTCTCACATCAAGATCTTTCAGGATCTCTATTCCCCCACAGGTGCTGCTGCTACAGCCTTTATGTCGGTAATAAACAGTTTGAAACCCATTGTAGGTGGCACTCAGGTTGTGAGACACATCTAAAAAAAAAAAAAACACCAATAAACACAGCACCAATGAAATTATTGAAAAAATAAAAACAAAAACATGGTCTTAACTGTGGGTTTTTTGTTGTTGATAATGTCAGTCTAGTCAAAGGTAATGTACCTTCAACAGCATACCCTATTTGGTTGACAAGCTTTTAAAATGTATCATTGTGTTTAATGATTTGTCAATTGTTAGTAAGTAATAGCATATAGATAACAAAAATCATATATATTTTTAGGGTTCCTACAGCTGTAAACAGAAAAATGATGTAGTATAACTCCTTATGCTCCAGTGCTCCTTAGCATAGATTTTACAAGTCTCTGGAACTATACTGGAGCGCTGAACAATATTCTTCTAAAAGATATTCTCTCATTTGGTGTTTTGATGATAGTGGCAGAGAGCGCTCTCTAATACTATAAGAAATGTGCTAATCCTACATGATGCTGAGACATGAGATGGAAGAGACTACTCCAATCAAGATAAAAAGGTTTCATTACAGATTAAAGGTGATTAATAAGAATAGCTTTGCAGTGACCCTTCCCTAGGGGACAGATGGCTCCCAGAGCATATCAGGCCCACCAGTTTTTCCATTAATTTTTTACCCATCTGTACATGTTAAATTATAAAAATTAAAAAAAATCTGATTTTTACAATATCCAATTTTTTAAAGAATTGTTTAAACTTATGTTTCATTTGCGCTATGTACATACAAGATAAGTCAGTGTACAATGCAGATACTGTTAACTACTTATCATATTTTTGGTCATACAGATGTTTTATCCCATTCGGTTGGGTTCCAACAAACTAAATATTAGTAAGTTAACAGATCCTTGGCTATTTTTAGTTTCAAACCATTTTATAATTTCCCCTCTCTGTTAAAGAGACATTCAGGACAATAAATAAATAAATAAATAAATAAATAAATAAATGATACATCTGATCTTAATCATCCACTAATATAATGGTATTATTGCGGTTATTGTTAAGTTATTATTACATTATTTTCATGATCAACTGGCTGGTAACTTTATTTGAAAATGTTTTAATCCAAGCCTCAATACTAGGTAGACTGCACATCGCCATAGTGACCAAATTAGACAAAAATAAAATCTGTTGTAGAACAAAATGATCACCTTATAATATGAAAATGTTCATTGATGTGGTTTACCAAACTACAGTGACTAGGGACCTATAAGGACCACACAGGAATATATACAGCCTGCTGACTATGCGTATTTGTTCACCAACATAAAAAAATGTGTAGAATATCTAGACTTCTTTTGGTCATAATTATCTACAAGGAGAAGAAAAAAAAAACTACCATTGCTGTAGTTGATCTCCGCGTCGAATTTAATCGCTTTCATCACCGCTGGCTGAACGAAGTTCAAACTCCAGGGAGACACATCGTCCTGCAGCAGCACCACGTTCATCAGATACTCACCGTTTAGGCAAGACTGGTTCAGTCCACTCGTTAGACTCCACAAACACACAAAAATCCAGTAACGCATTATTCATTACCAGCTGTTACAAGACGATTGCGTTGAATCAAAAGAAATGATCCACTTCTCTCTTAAAGAACATACAAACAAACAAAAAAAAAGTCTAAATTAGCTGGACTGTCCCCAAACTGTTTTCACAGAATTAAGCACGGTGTCATATTTGTAGGAAATAGGCCTAGATGTATAAATATTTTGAGGGTTAATAGCGTAGGTCGAAGTGTTTAATAATCCAAAAAAAAAAAAAATCTACAATCTAATGCCAATTTAGTTCACTCTGTGTTAGGTTTATTGTTGACTATAAGCCTAGTCCGTGGACTACGAGAAAAGATGAAACTAATGTTAAAATACACGACGTAAAAAATGTTGACAATCAAAGCGAGTTGTTTCTGCTCTCAGAGCCACTGCTCGTTAATGAACTACAGAGAGTGAGAGAGCTCGCGCGGTAATAAACCAGCTCTGTGTCTGAACTGAGACTTGCTCAGATAAGAGCATTTGAAAATGTATAGCCTACCCATCTGCTCAGTTTCTACAGCAACACCATTGGCTATGCAATCACACTGTAAAAAATTATACAGTGACACCTGGTCACCTGCTGCTGTGGTCTAACAGTGAACACACAGACCTAAACTACACATGTGATTCATTCAGTCAGATATTATCTGGCTTGTAGTGAGAACTTAGCACATCTGGATTCATGTGTTTAGTTAGTAATTTTGACTTTATATTTTAAATAATGAGCATTTTACATGCATTTGTATAACAAGCTATCCTTCTACATGCAAGCACATAACATCACTAAAATGCCTATAGAACTGTCCCAGAAACATGCTTCCCCACTTTTCTACCGTTCTGTATAGTGGATAATGTACATACATCTTCATGTTAAAAAACTATTTAACGCAAACATTATTTTACTGTTGTTTGTCTTGGTTTATATAAAAATACTTATTTATAAAGTTTGCAAAAGCCTTTCATCATCGTTTGATCTTAGTTTGAGTGAAATTCCTGTTTACATCTTGTCCTCCCTATATTTTAGATTAAATCTGTAATGTCATATGATTTTGATAACATGGTATCACTATTGAAGTGTCCCACATTAGCCTGTTTGAGTCAGCTTAATATCTTTGCCAGTGATTGCAACCCAGCCTTGCCGTTTTGAGGTAAACATAAATGCTAGTTTGGTGCAGTTCTTTAGAAGGCAAAGACCACTGAAGGAACAAGTAGTAAAAAAATAAAAAAATAAATAATAAAAAAAGAGAAAGATAATTGTCTGAATGTATCATTTAACTGGAGATGTTTGAGTCCCCTTTTGATGCTCATGCACAACTTGATGTTTTCCTTTTTGTGGTACAATGTAGGACAAGTCATTAATCAAATTTGGGGAAGTCATTTAGGAGAAGAATATTCATATATATCATAAATGGAAAACAGATTTTTATAAGTAGCAGATATAAATTAACATGGACTTTGACTATTGTGGGTTTTAATGTGTTCAATTTGACATGCCTTTCATTTATTGGCTCATATAAACCTTTCTTACATTATACTTACATAATACACAGCAAAATCACCAGTGTTGATTTAATACCCACAGTGTTGAATTCACACCCTTCAGTGTTTATATGAGTCCACTGGACTCATATAAACACTCTGGGTGTTAATTCAACACTAGGGATTTTACTGTGTATTTGTCCACATGTTAAAAACTTGGTAGAAAAAAAATATAGCAGCAAATTAAGAAGACAATGAAGCTCAAAGTTCAAAGGTTGATGTGCTATGAAACTACAGTGCTGCTGATTAACTGAACTGTCATAAAAGTTGACTCATGGTTTGCTGCTAAGTGAACACAGCTTGTGAAACAAGATAAAACTGATGAATTTGCTACAATCAAGTGGGTACATAATGTCCTAGCTTAATGCTTGGGCACCCCCAACCAAATGACATATTTTGTTCATTTTTAAGTGAAAAGACATGAACGATGCAGCAAACTATTACACACAAAAAAATTCCGCAAATGTTAATGCACAGTTACAGTATATTTGATGAATGTAAAATAATAATAATTAGTATTAAAATTATTTAAAATAAATTATTTTAAAAAACACACGTATGTATGTATATACAGTATCTCACAAAAGTGAGTACACCCCTCACATTTTTGTAAATATTTGATTATATATTTTCATGTGACAA
>JANDJT010000032.1:15493964-15526944 GCA_024331685.1 Stegophilus panzeri
GGGGTTGGAAAACTTCTTTCATGAAGTTTTTGTGGTTTTCATTAAACGCTCAGGCATACAAGCTGAAGCCGTAATATGTCTAATACTGTAATATAAATACTACTGGATTTAGTGGGGCACCTGGGCAGTGGGGGCCCCTATAATTGTCATCACCTTTCACCCCACTAGCTATGACTCTGGCTTTAGCCTATAATTACATCCCTAATGAGCAAGCCACGCCAGTGGCTAGGAAAACCTTCCTGAGACGACATGAGAAAGAACCCTTGAGCAGACTCAAAGGGAATCCATCCTCTTCTGTGTAACACTGGATAGTGGGATTATTAATCGTTCCTCTTCTACAATTGTATACTTTAAAGCCAAAAAGTGGGCATTAAGTATACTGAAAGGATGTTCAGTAAGAGCATCATAGTCTTCATGATTACAGCAGCAGGTCTTAGGTACAAATCCACAGTATCTAGTTGAGATTATCCACTGAAGTTGGATAAAAACAACACATTTACTCCTATTGCCCATTACTGTAAGAATCATGTGTGAGATGCTCAAGCCTCCAGATCTCACACAGTTTTTGTGGATTGCAGCTGAAGTAACAGGAAAGTACTGACTCAACTGCCCCATCAGGGTATGCTAAGGTAATACAGTCACACTGCAAGCATTCAGCAGTTATTGCATTAGGAGTTAATTAATTACACATAGGCATTAATGTTTTTACACATTTAAAGCTCTAGAGTGAAAACATCCCTACACAATATGAATTGAAAATGCTCTCAAATCAGGATGAATATATCCAAGATTTTAATTAGGTTTTGACAAAGAATTTGATGGATATTTGACTTTCTTTCATAATAGTAATAAATATGCATCTCATTTTCAAAGATTTGCAATGTGAATCACAATGTAATGACAGACTGTATATACAGTGGAGTTGGAGTTAGAAGAAGGTTTTGATGAACCTGTGAGGCAGCATAGCCAACCAAATCTTCATCTATTACACAGAAATAGTTCTGAAAAGCATGAGCACTTTTTTCTCTATGGCAACCTTACAACTGTGACCACACAATTATGAGAGTTACCACAGATAACGCAGATATCACAGAACACACAAAATACGATTCACAAGCAGTTCTCATTAGTTATCTGCTTAACATGACTAGTAAAAGGGCAGAGTAACTATTGCTGAGCTGATGAGATAACTGGTTTACATATTAGAGCAACTGTGAAATCTAAAGAAAACCGTACTGTTGCTGTTTGAGAAGTATACTGTAAAGTTCCACTTCCCAGTTTGAGTCAAGATGAAACAAGAAAATAAAATGAAAAAACAAGCTCCATGCACTTTTAAACAACCGAGTGACATACCGGACCTCTACTTAAATCACATGGCATTTATCAACACTGCTATGCTCCTCATATTTCCTTGTGCCTTGATCTTATTGATCAAGGCACAATAAATTGTGTATTAATTTATTGTGTATGTATGCTTTATTTAGGCAATACTGTTTCTTGAGGCAGGAATTAAACACACCCTACTCATAGTTACAGCATCCTATCTGATTGACTTCTATGTGTGCCCATTTAAACAAATTACAAATACTTCTGCTGAATATTTGATGCCTCACAACTCTCCCATATGTGTAGTTCTTTGCCCTTTCGTCAGGACCAATCCTTTATTACTGCAGCTGCTTCATCCTGTTTAAGGCAGAGCCTGCCTGGAACCATTCGATCTGTGTCTCGTTGAAAGTGTGGTTTAGCTCAATAGTTTCCTTGCTGCCATCATTGTGCTTGAGTACAGCATGCAGAGGCTAGAAGGAAAAACACACAAAAATAAAGGGCAAGTGAGTAAGGCAATTTCTTTGACACTTTTTACATCTTCAACGGTGATATCCACCATGCTGTAGATTAATAATGACAAAGTAAATATACTGGACCCTGACTTTTGATTAAAAGAAATGCTCCTCACCTTTCCTGGGGCAAAAGTCTGGAGGCCTACGATGGATATTTTATCATCTGGGCGGATTTTGTCATAATCAGCAGGGTCAGCAAAGGTAAGGGGAAGCAGGCCCTGTTTCTTTAGGTTTGTTTCTGTTCAGATATAAAAAATAAAAAAAATTAAAGTAAGTGGAGCATTAACCTGAAGAAATTTAACATGTAATTAAGCTTCTATCAAGGATGGGTTGGATAAATATGTAATCTGTAATCTTGTTTAAGTATACCAAAGTAGACACAACAAGAGCAATAATGTATTTTATTAGCATCAATAATCTACAATTTCCCTCAGGATCAACAAAATCCATCCATCCATCCAAGACACCTACAACAGTACAAACAGTATGTATTAAAGCTGAAGCATGCACGATTTTGGAATTTCACCATTATCACAGCTCTGTGTGCACACATTCAGAATTACAATCCCGGACAGACTACGTCCGCTATGTTGGCATCGTCATTTGACCTTCGACGTCATCATAAACACACAAAAATCTTAAAGGGGCCACCAGATTAAAGTAACCATACTAATGGCAAAACACATATCAAGAAAGTTAAGTGAATTAGTAATTTAATGTGGGCAGTGTTAACATGCGGAGGTAAATGCTTTGCCATTAGCTTGGCCGGCTAAGGCATGATGGAGATCATAAAAAATGTTTCAAATGCTGTGACAACTGTTTACTTGTTTAAACCTTCAACAAGTTAACAATTTATTAGCGTATTGTTAAACAAGTTATGTTTAACCAAGGTTTAATACTTAAGAGCCAATGCACTGTCTTCTGCCATTTTTTTTCCTGATCTCGTACGCACAAGTCCCGTTGCATTATGGGATTTTTGATTCACATAGTCTCCGTCGGTTGCATACTGCAAAATCTCACCGGAAGCAGTATGCCATCTGGGTATTTCTCACCTACTGAGAATTCGGACATACTGCCCCTCTGCCGTACCGCTTTTCACCTACTGTGTAGTAGGGTAGTACGCAATTTCAGACTCAGCCACTGTCTGCAAATTATTCTTATGTCCTACTGTGACCCAGGAAGTGAATCAGTATCAAGTATTCTCCAACCTGTTAAAAGCGTTTGGCATTAGCCATATAACGTTAGCACAATAGCCAAAACACAGAGCAATAAATACAAGTTATCCCACAGTCAGGTAACCACTCTAGGGAAGATGTAGTTATGCCACTTATAAAGCTTTTGTAAAAGGGTAGAGTGTAGAGATGTGCATGGGACTGTTTTGTTAATCCCATTCCCACCTGCTCCCAAAAGAATTCTAGTTAATCCGGTCTGTTCCCACAGACACGCTTCAGCTATCCTGCCAATCGGCTCCTGCAATTATTATATTTTGCACCTGCTCGCAATATTTTTCCATACATAGTTGGTCTTATTTCTCAAAATATAAAAACATTAAAACCCACCATGACCCTTAACAGGATAGTCACTACTGATGACGAACGAATGAAAGCACTAAACGCTTCACGTAGCACTGTGTGAACACCTACTACGCGCTCATGTTAATGAACATGGCCTTTCTTTGTCCCATGGGCTTCATATCCAACTACCCACTCACACCCATAACCAAGTTAAAAATGCCCATTCCTGCAACTTTTTTGTTGGGTTCTGCAGGATCCTCTGATGGTGCTGATGGACACCTGTGTGAGTCGCATTGTGTACTCATATCTAATAAAATGAGAATGTTAAGAGCAAGAACTGTGTCTTTCATAACCATTACTGTGGAATAAGCACACAGCAGATTGTTTGTCTTACTTTCCAGTTGTCTACTGTACCAGTCTAATTTACAATTGTTTAATTACTGTTCTATATTTATGTGCCTTTTTTATACTGTTGCTTTGTTGCAGTCTGAAAAAAACTTCGGAAATACCATTATAATCTCGCTGTTTTGCACAGCAGTAAAATGACAATAATGTCTTCTTATTGAAAGACACATAGGTTACGGAGTTGAAGATAAAAGAGAGTATCAACATCACATTAAAATGGGAAGGAACCAAAAAAAAAAAAAAAAAAGAGAGAAGTAGAAGATGGGAGGAGGAATCGCACGCACCATGAATTCTGGCAAAGCTCTTGACAATGATGGCCCTGCCTCCAAGATGTCTGGGCTCCAAAGCAGCATGTTCTCTGCTGGATCCCTCACCATAGTTCTCATCTCCCACCACAACCCATGAAACACCATTTTTCTACAAGTAAACCAATAATACACAATTTAACTTTATTTACTTCTGAAGTTTTAAAGACTCAAACCGCATCTGTGTTCTAACAGATCTAAATGGTATAAGCAATCCATTAACCTTCCAGCGAATTCAATAAAGAAATCCTGCGAGAATCAAGGCAAGGACCTTTTACCTTGTAGTGGCGTGCAACATCAGGTACGGCACCAAATTCTCCAGTCAGCTGACTGCGGATCTTATTGACTGCATCATTTTCAATGTTCACAGCTCCAATGAGCAGATTGTTTGAGATGTTGTCCAAATGACCACGGAATTTCAGCCAGGGTCCAGCAGCACTGATGTGGTCAGTGGTGCATTTGCCTTTCACCTAGGAACAGCTCTGATTAAATTTAAAGATAAATGACAACCTAAGAGCCAAATCAGTAAGCACCCGTGTGTCAGATTACCTTTATGAGCACTTGCATGTCCTCCAGGTCTTTGCCGTGCCACTTATCAAAGGGCTCAAGCAGCTGCAGGCGGTTGCTCTGTGGGTTGACATCCACTCTGAGGCCAGAGCCATCGGCCGGGGGGTGCTGATACGTGTCCTGGCCTGGGTCAAAGTCACGTTCAGGTAACTCATCTCCTGTAGGGGGCTCCAGCTTAAACTTCTCTCCATTTGGAGCTGTGAGATAGTCAACCTCAGGGTTGAATTTCAGCGTACCCGCAATGGCAAGTGCAGTAACAATCTGATTGGCAGAAAATCAAACAAAAAAGTGCAAATTTAACAAGAAATTAAACGAGAAGAAAACAAAAGACAACTAGAAGCAAACAACAGACTCAAAAGATAGCACAGCCCTCAATAAGACCCTAATCCTAGTACCTCTGGAGATGTAACAAAGGCGTGGGTGGCAGGATTGGCATCATTTCGGGCTGTGAAGTTCCTGTTATAGGATGTGACTATGGTGTTTTTCTCTCCTTTCTTAACATCTCTCCTACACAAGGAAAAAAAATAGGTAAGTCACAAATAGAATTAACTCAAAAGAATGATTACTGGAGATTAAAAATGATTGTGCTTCATAAGCAAGGTTCTCTGTGTTACCTGTCCCACTGTCCAATGCATGGTCCACAAGCATTGGCCAGGACAACTCCTCCAACATCAGTCAGTATCTTAGCCTGCAACCAGAAAAATAAGTATTATACTACATGTATACAAAACATAACGCAGTTATATGGTCCGTGTACCATGTAATTTAACTAACTGAAAAATGTGCAGAATTCATCAGTGGCTTTGTCAAACATGTTAGCTTTGCTCTGAGAAGTTCATTATGTGCTTTTGAAAGGCAGCAAGAGAGTTACAGTAAGGGAGGATGATGGGTCCACCGGGAAAATTAGCCAGGTTTTTCCACCGCAATCAAGTTAGTATTAGGTTCGATAATCACTGGATATTCACTTTCCCTTGCCCTTGTTCTATAAAGGCAACAGTCTTACACAGATATCAATACCACCATTAGTGTAAATATATTCAGTTATTATATACGGACATAAAACATTTACTCAAAAATGCCAACGCGTATTAGAGCTGCATATTTACACCTCAGAGTGTTCTGACTGGCAATTCCACCCACCGAGTTAAAACATCGATATTGTCCACACATTAATTAAAATGACCTAAGATTTAACACACAAAAGTCATTTAAAAACACATTTTTACATTGTAAAGACTGTAGCAGGATCACAATGACATGCACCTCACCTAAATGTTTTTTTTTCCCACATTCCAAAAGTTGCAGTAGGTTCCTAGTGATGAGAGAGATGTACTACAGGTGAGATTTTGCCAATACCTCCCTTTATACAAATACAGAACTCAATTATTTTAATAGGTCAGGCATCTCATTGTGAGCCTGCAACAGCCTTCAGTATGTAAAATGTGTGTTTTTAAATGACTTCTGTATGTTAATAATTATGTCATTTTAATTAATGTGCAGACAACAGTGACATTCCGGGCCAGATCTAAGCATGGGCAGGGGTGGTCTGGGCCCCCCCAAACGTCTGTCTGCCCACTCAGTCAGAACTTAAGCAAAGACAACATTAATCATTTTTTTTTTAACGATATGTGTATTGGTTAAAAGTAATCTGAGGCAGTCTGTGTGTTGAGAAGTTTGAGGAAGGGCTGTAGACTGCCATAACCAATCACAAAATAACAGCAGAAACATAGAACATATTTTTCACTGTTTTTGTTGGCTGAAAGCAATAAGTTCTACACTCACAAGGCGGCTTCAATCTGTCCACCTTTTTTAGCTGGCAAAAACCGGGCTTTTCGACGTTTTAACTCGGTGGGTGGAATTGCCAGACGGTCCCTTAGGCAACTTGCGCTGTGGTACTGCGTCAGAACACTCTCAAGTGTAAATATGTAGCTCTAACACACGTGGGCATTTTTGAGTAAATGTTTTATGTCCGTATATATTAACTGAATATTATTAAACTAATGGTGGAATTGATATCTGTGTAAGACTGTCGCCTCTATAGAACAAGGGCAAGGGAAAGTGAATATCCAACAAATAATCGAACCTAAAACGAAATAACTCAAACGCAAAAAATACGATGGGAAGAAAGCATAAATATATTTTATATATTTTGCATTTCTGAGCAAAAATGGATATTAAACACAGTTTATTAATCATTTAATTATGAATATTAAAACTAACCAAAAAAATTAACGCATCGTCATTCGTATTTTGTTTTTTAATTTTGAAACCAAAAACTAATTAACACAACATATACGGACCTTATATAAGCACAAATTCCTTAACTCCCTAAAAATCACTCAGTAAAATCACAAACAGGTGCTGAGCATCGATCATGAGCAAGTGGTACTGAGTTTAACGATACAATACAAAGGCCATGTCTGGTCTATACTTTTAAAACTAGCTCCTAAATTAAGTACAGAGACTCACATAACCGTCTCTCTCAATGGTAGCACGGATCTGCTCAGAGCCAGGGGTGACCGTGAACTTGGCCTTGCACTTGAGCCCCTTGTCTAGAGCCTGCTTGGCCAGAGAGGCAGCTCTACCCATATCTTCATAACTCGAGTTGGTGCAGCTTCCAATCAGACCTGAAAGTCAGTGAATGAAAGACATACAAATGGTTTTCTCTGAAAAATTGACAGCACAATTCAATTTCAAGTTGTGTGCATACAAGGTGTTGCAGCTGTGGTGGTACATACCAACTTTAACCTCTAAAGGCCAGCCATTCTTCTCTGCCACAGAGCCAATGTCAGACACTAGGTGAGCTAAGTCAGGGGTGAAGGGACCATTGATGTGTGGCTTCAGCTGCAAGAGGGTAAACAGGAAATAAGCAAAAGGCCTACAAGCACAGGAAGATTAGTGACTTTACTCAAGTAAAACCCTTATGTGGACTCTGTAGTAGTAGTAGTAGTAATAATAATAATAATAATAATAATAATAATAATAATAATAATAATATTATATTAATAGCACTATTCTTAAACCAAATGTTTTAAAGCGAAGATTCATACAGACAAACTACACTTCTACACACAAGAAGGAAAAAACAAAAGAAAATACAGGAAAAGAGGATAAAACTGTTTTGAAAGTTAGGCGAGACACACAGGCAACGGATTAGAATAACTTGACCATCTTGGCTGGTTAAACTTCAGGATGACTAGGAACCAGTGCCAGAAGAGCCAAGTGTATATACTCTACGGTAGTGGTCTTCAATCTTATCCACAAGCTTTCATTTCAGCCAAACAGGAGCACAATTGATTAGAGACCAAGATGAGCTGATTAAAACAAGTTGACTCAGGCCCGACTCCTGTGTGGTTGGAAAGAAAGCCTCAAGCCACACTGACCTTTTGCGGATAAGACCGATGACCTCTACTCTACAAGGTTACAAGGGAGAGCACAAGTACATGTAAATCATAACCTGAGGGGCTCAAGAGTGGCACAACAGAAAAGCTTTTGTCATATCAGGAGTTTCAATCCCGACAATGCCACAGCCATCCACGGCTGAGAGTCTATAAGACTAAAACTGGCCGTGCTCTTTAGGTGGGTGGGATGGCATTTCCTGTCTCCCATGTCAATCACAGTGATATTAGCTAATCGTGAGCATCTATGAGCTTGTGTATGTGGGAGAGAGCTGACAGCACTGTCCTCAGAGCTGTATTACGCTGCCCTGCGACGCTGCATGAGCAGCAGTTTGCAAATATGTGGTAGGCTGGCTTCATGTGTTTGAGAGAAAACACGTTAACCTTTACACTCCCAAGTTCGTAACCGTCTTATGATAGGGGAAAGCTGGCTGATGGGTGGGAAATAGTAGGTGACCAAATGGAAAAGGCATAAGCTGGACCTTGTACTGAATACAGGCTAATTGTAGAAAAACCTGTTATCATGTGATTTGATTGTCTGGCCAAAGCTTAATGAGAACACTTGTGGCTTCTTACTAATTAAACCCTAGTCTCAGTGTTTGGATGTAAGAAGCCACCCCTCCTTGATTCAGACATGGCCTGTGTGGAATTGTTGAGTAGTTGACAATCAGTACGTTTACATGGATAACAATAATCAGATATTAATTCGATTAAGATGATACTCTGATTAAGAAACTATCATGTAAACAGCGCTTATTGATGACCTTAATCCGACTAAAGTCATACCCGAAGTAAACACAAATTGAATTAAGATGTGTGGAGTATTCCTGTTTTAGTCGCATTATCAAGGTGTATTACAGACATGTAAACACCTTAATCACACTATTAATGTCGTGTGGGAGTTTTCACCGCATTTAGCAACAGGACACGTACACACACACGGCAGTGCTCAAACGTTTTACGGAAAACAAGAGAGCACGGCTACGTCCGAAACCGCGTACTTACCTACTATATAGTAGGAGATATACATGTATTTCTGCTACTATGTAGTAGGTATGTATTTGGTTTGGGACGCAGCCCACGGCTTCATGCAGTCGTCTATTTGCATGTATAGCATGACAAATAATTAACTGCACTTGAAGTGTTCGTAAAATTAAAAATGAAACACCCAAAACTGTATACGGTACCATAACGAAGACGAACTGTATGTTGATACGTGAAATTCTGGAGGGAACGTCGGACGGCGTGGCGCGGTAACGTAATGACGTGTTCCGTTAATTGATCCATGTTCTATATCATGTAAAACAGGAATATGAAAGGAATATTCTAAAAGCAACTCATGTAAACACCTTAATCACAATATTGTCTTATTCAGAATAAGGTCAATAATTACATAACTGCTGTCCATGCAAGTTTCTTTTGCTTGTTTGTTTGATTGCAAGTATGTTGTGTTTGATATTTTGCATGCTTTGAATTCTAGTTATGTTTAGTTTTCTTTGATCCTACATATTTATTGGATTTGTTAAAACTGATTTCAGATGCATTATTTAAGACATGTTAAAGTGTTTGTATTACAGTAATTGTTTCTATTTGTTTATGGTTTTATTAGAAACCAACAATTTCCAGCACTTGTCATCAATGGGATATGTCTACTCCTACATGTTGAAATAAACTGAGAAAAAGAGACAGATGACTGAATAAGTTAATGGACCCACCACTCTGGTAGCAAAAGACAAATCAGCCTAAAATTCCTTTTGACTTTTTACACTAATAACGATAGCCAGAAAAGAAAGGTTGTAATAAAGTTTTAGGTGGAAATCCATCAATAAAGAAATTACAGTGATCAAAACAAACAGTGCCCTTACTCCACTTGTTTGCATGTTAGTGTGTTACATTTGCTAATATGTTTTAGCATCCCATTCAAACTGGAGTGCATCTGGTTTAAGCACTGCATGGAGCAATGTTTCAGCAAAAGGAGAAGAGTAATATTAGAGAAATGCAGCACAGTAAGGTGAGCACTGTAATATGACAAGTCAGTGAAAGAGACAACATCTGATGGAATCACAGAGAGGTCTCGCTGCCCGAGACGAAAATTATCAGAACAACCTTGCGTTTGAGTAATAGTTATTTTGGCTTGGAGAGCCAAAACCAGACACTGTTGCTCCGGATAGAGGGGAAAAAATTAAATAAAATCACAGGGAAGCATGTGTAAAAGACCCAGCTTCCTTTGTAGAACAAATTCTAATGAAACTGGACTCAGGAGTGTCGATCATCACATATAGATGACATATTAGGACCACATTAACATACAGTGAACAGATCACCATATTCTATCAAACGCAAAACATGAATTTGACAGGTTTCTAGTATTCTAGTTACAGACTAAATCAGGATGGGTGCTCACCTCACTCAGGTTGAGCTCAATCAGCTGGTCATATTCACAACCAGCATCAGGGACCAGCAGATCTTTGTACTCATCAGCCAGACCAGCAATTTCTGTTCAAAACAAGAAAATAATTATAACAGAGGAAAAGAAAGAATGAATGAATACACATGTGCCAGATATACTACTACCACCAACCTCCACGGCCTGTCTTTTCCAGGTACGTCCTCATACGGTGATTGTACGGGAAGACTGACGTAGTGGCACCAATTTCAGCACCCATATTACAGATAGTAGCCATTCCTAAAACGTAAAAGAAAATGTAAGTGCATGTAAAACATACACTGAACTGTTATCTATCAGTGATGCTAAGTCTTACCTGTACAAGAGATGGAATCCACCCCAGGACCATGATACTCCACAATAGCACCAGTGCCACCTTTTACAGTAAGGATGCCAGCCACTTTCAAGATAACATCCTTTGGTGAGGTCCAACCTGACAGACTGCCCGTCAATCTCACACCAATGACCTGCACAGGAATTTACATATTTTTGCAACGTGATAAGCTTGTCAAAATACAAGTACTTAGTGCCACAGAGATGACCAGTGGCTGATTGTGTGTGTATATGTAAACTCACTTTGGGACACTTAAGCTCCCAGGGAATTCCTGCCATGACATCAACAGCATCAGCTCCACCCACTCCAATGCAGATGCTGCCCAATCCACCGCCATTGGGTGTGTGGGAATCAGTACCAATCAACATTACTCCAGGGTAGGCATAATTTTCCAAAATAATCTGCAAGAAATGTTATAGAATACAGACTCACTAATGTTAAATTACTGGAAAATATCTTCAAAAAGCTTCCAGTATGCAGGGGTGCAAAAAAAAAAAAAAAAAAAAAAAAAGCACATTTACACAGTACCTGATGGATGATTCCTGAGCCAGGTTTCCAGAAACCGACACCGTATTTAGCCCCTGCACTGGAAAGGAAGTTGTAAACTTCCTGATTCACTTCCTGGGTCACAGCAGGATAAAAATAAACTGCAGTTTAGTCACTCATCCATTCATATTGTGCAAAAAATAATTACAGCCCCAATAAATCTCCAAACTATAGAGAGAGAAAAACAAAAATTCAATTTGTCCGTACAGTCAAGGACAAATTGCCACGTCAGGTTTTAACATTACATTTAGTGCGTTTCCCTTGACTTCAACTTAACACTCTTGTACAACGTGAACGGCAAACATGCAGCCAAGCGCATCTTATTACAGACTTACCTTTGCTCGTTGCAAGTCCTGGACTCCTCCTATCTGAGCTTCAATAAGGTGATCACAGTGGATGGTAGATGGTACGGCCACTCTGGGGAGCCCACTGCTGATAAACTGCAGCATGGCCATCTGTGCTGTTGCGTCTTGCATTGCCACTCTGTCTGGACGCAGGCGCAAGTATGTGCGTCCTCGAACAATCTCCTGACCTGCGGGGTCATCCAGATGGCCATAGACAATCTTCTCTGAAAGCGTAAGTGGCCTGTCCAGCCTATTTATTAAAAAGAAATAAATATCCCACTGTTATATATATGTATATATAAAATATGGCTTTCCCCCCCATTATCAGTTTATCAATATTAATACCAGACATCATAATCAATATCAGATAACGTGGACAAATAGGAAACCAGTGTTCTGCAAAGAAATCAACAGAAAGAGCTATACTAAAACAGACCGGTGTAGATAAGAGAGGAAAAACAAACAAACATGAGCGTGAAGAGCAAGCATGAGTGGAGCAGGCTGACCTTTTGCGCACAATATTGACATTGGATTGGAGTTTCTCATAGTTGATGTAGGAGTTGGGCTCAAAACGGCTCATAGACACCTTGGCTTTAGCGCTGAGGGCGGCAGACACATGAAGACGTCGAACCCCATGGCCCAGGATTAGCTGAGGGGAAAATCTGCACTTCAAATTCAAGCTTGACAACACGCTACTAGCAATACATTAACCAGTTACGAAGGAGTGAGTAGAGAAATTAAAACTATTACAGTAAAAACACTGCTGAAACTAATTGCGGCTATGGAATATTTTTCACGACTGACAAGGCTTTTTACTGTCTAAAAACCAAATATGTAAAAGAAGTAAATTGCTCATGTGGTAGTCATTTACTATTTAAAGTGTCATTAAGAAAGATCCACTACAAATGCAATTAAACGCGCGGTGGCTAACTGAAGAATCAAGAACCCTACATTTTAGACATAAATAGAGACACGACTTCAGCAGGCTCGTCATTACTCTGAGGAAAAGTTATAATTTTGTTCTGCAAGAGCGCTCCTCTTTCACTTGTTCAGAGTTGTTTTGCTGGAGAAATGGCGCTGCGGTTTCCCCGCTTCATAGCACACACACTATTTTAACCTTGCGTTAACCTTGCAACTAAAACACCAAGCTGTCCTCTTCACACACGCAAAATACGAAACCGTCAAAACAATCACTAAGTATTATAAAAGGGTGCTTTCCTCATAACTGATCAAAAAATACCCATGAATGGCGACTCTTTAGGTAAGAAGAGCACATAGCCCTCTGTTAACATCCTTGGAGTCGATGACCTGAGCAGTGTTAGCCGGCTGTCTGCGCTCTTCTCCCTCACAAAAACCTTCTTCAACATTAAATACACACACTTCAATGCAATTAATTATATACTACGAATTATACACACACGAAACACATAGAGTGAGGTACATCAATAGAGTTTTTTCCGTTTACCTGCAGCCGGGAGACGGTCAAACAGTAGGATGCCATTTTGTGCACTGACAAAGATGTGACGCTTGAAAATGACGTCAGCAGTTTTAAGTCCCGTGAGCGTCCTTTTCCGCCCACACTACTGCTTCTTGGCACTGTTTAGTACACTAGTATGGGTAGTGTGGGATTTAAGGATGCAACCCTTCTCAACGTCTCGGAAGAAAATAACAAATATATTGTTCAAATGCTATTCTGTTTCAGCCTTGTCATTATAACTTGTGAATTTATGTGTGAATTTGCCCATGTAGTGTGCATGTAGTGTGCATGTAGTGTGCATGAAGTGTGCATGAAGGGTGCATGAAGTGTACATGAAGTGTTCATATGTCCACTCAATGAACACTTGATTGGGAACACTATACTAATACTGGGTAAGGTCTCCCTCTCAAAACAGCCTCAATTCTTGGCATGAATTCCACAAGATGTTGGAAACATTTTTTTGAGATTCTGGTCCATGTTGACACGATCATTCATCATGCATTTCTTGCAGATTTCTCAGATGCACTTTCATGCTGTGACTCTTGTACCACATCCCAAAGGTGTTCTATTGGTTAAGGCCCTAAACCCTCTCTGCTCCAGGGGTGCTGTATCATGGCTGACCCTGTGCTCTGACTTCCTATCATGGGGTAAGCAAAGAAAAGAATTTCACTGTGCTTTAATGTATATGTGACCAATAAAGACTCATTATCATTATTATCATTAATTAATAGCTCTGAATGTCTACTCTTGGTTTGAGTCCCGGGTTTCACCTGTTAAGATTGCATTTGTTGTTGTTAAAAAGGATAAACCAACATGAAGACCAGAGAGCTATCTCTGGGAGAAAAGCAAGCCATTTTGAAGCTGAAAAAAGAGGGAAATAGCCAGTGAAACTATGTGGAATGTCCTGAAAAAGAAAAAAAAACACTGGTGTACTAACAACCAGACATGGAACAGGTTAGCCAAGGAAACCAACAGCAGCTGATGTCAGAGACATTGTCAGAGCTGTGAAGAAAAACCCAAAAACTACAGACAGTGACATCAACAACCTTCACAGGGCAGGGTGACGGTATCATAATCCACCATTCGAAGACTTTGAGAGCAGAAATATGGATGTCATAGCACAAGATGCAGTCCAATCTAATTGGTAGGAACCTCATCATGCAGCAAGACAATGCCCCAAAACACACTGCCATCACAAAAGACTTCATCAGGAAAAAAAGTGGAAGGTTTCAGACTGGCCAAGTCAATCACCAGACCTTTACCCAGTTGAGCATGCAACTCACCTCTTGAAGAGGAGACTGAAGGACGGACCGACGACCACCCTTTTTAGTCCCAACTAAGTCAGTAGAAAAATATTTAATGGGGGATTTATTTTAAGGCATCCCCTCTTAAAGTTGTCTTGATTGTTGGTACATCAGTGAAACTCACACATATGACTTATTTTAGTCCCAAATGTAAGCTATAAAGAGCAGTGGTGGCTTGATGGTTAAGGCTCTGGGTTACTGATCGGAAGGTCGGGGGTCAAGCCCCAGCACTGCTAGGCTCTGGGTTACTGATCAGAAGGTTGAGGGTTCAAAACCTGGTGCAGCCAAGCTGCCACTGTTGGGCCCTTGAGCAAGGCCCTTAACCCCCTCTGCTCCAGGGGTGCTGTATCATGGCTGACCTTATGCTCTGACCCCAACCTCCTGGTATGCTGTGGTATGTGAAGAAAAGAATTTCACTGTTCTGAAATGTATATGTGACCAATAAAGACTCATTACTCATTATTATTATTATTATTATTATTATTATTATTATTATTTCATGTTTGGGTGATTAAACAAATAGTTAACTTAATAGTTAACTAACAAATAGTTAATTATGTCATGTCACTTTTACTCAACAATTGTAATCATTTAATAGCACATGTCACTTTACTCTGTTGTTGTACATCACTCTCATTTATCATCACAGTTTCATCTCTGCCTTAGTGTCCAAATATGTTTCTGCTCATGTCAAATGCCATAAATGTAAATAAGTGTTTGTTCTGTCAATGTTTAAATCTGAGCCTCATCACAAGTATTTCAATGCCCAGTGTACCCAGTGCAACTGTGCCAATGACTAATAATCGACTCTTGACTTGTCGGAGGGATGTGTTTTAGGACAGCCTGTTGCCAGTCGACCTGTGTCTGGCGGACCAGAAGGCGGCAGTGTGCGCGCGCGCGACGCTTTGCGGAGAAGAAGCGTGGGGTGAAAGGTCAACAGTGACGTTACTACGACAAGGTGTCGTAGAGCCGACTCTATCTCGACTAATACAAAATGGCTAAACATCATCCGGATTTGATTTTCTGCAGAAAGCAAGCGGGTGTCGGTAAGAACTACTGTTGAGGTGCATTACAGATATCAGAGAGCAGACACACAGATGCGGTTTAAAATCGATCTTTATGAACTCTGGGTTATCAGGATGTAACTAATTAGCCACGTTGTTAGCTAAGTTAGCAAGTTTAGCAAAGCTCGTTGTTGTGGTTTAGCATTTCTGCTAAATTCTGCTTAACTGAATTTACACAAATGAACCCGTTCAAAAGTTTACATACCCTTGATTCTTAATACTGTGTGTCGTTACCTGGATGATTCACGATTGTTTTTTTTATGTTTCGTGATGAGTTTTAAGTTCATGAGTCCCGAATTTGTCCTGAGAAGTTAAACTGCCCACTATTCTTCCGAAAAATCCTCCAAGTCCTGCACATTCTCTGCTTTTCCAGTATCTTCTTTTCCAACAGAGGCTATATGAAGTTGAGATCCAACTTTTCACACTTAGGACAACTGAGGGACTCTCACACAACTATTACATAAGGTGCAAACATTCACTGATGTTCCAGAAGGCATCATGATACATTAAGAGTCAGGGGGGTGTAAACTTTTGAACAGGCTGCTCGGTGTGAATTTTTATTTTGTTTAAAGTTCTTATTTTCAGACGCTACATAAGATGTTTAGACCCCCTGGCTCTTAATGTATTGTGTTGCCTTCTTGAGCATCAGTGAATGTTTAAACCTCCTGTAAGAGTTGTATATTACAGGATTACTGTATTACTGAGTCCCTCAGTGGAGTTATTGTACATCACGGTTACAATAAGCCAACATATTAAGGGGCACCAGCAGAAATTTTGGCCCTTGACAGAATCTTTCACCTTAGATAAAGATTTTTTTTTTTGGTCTCCTGGTCGGACCTTTGATTTGATTTGTCCCCACTGAACACTCAACTAAATATAAAGCAGTCATATAAATAAATATATTTTTAATATGAAAATATCAACATAACCATAGTAACACCCTCACATGTATTAAAGCAGAGCTTTTAAATGTGATATTCTCTCACTAAGACAGAAACCAGCAGCAGTCAGGGTGAAGTACTTCCATAAACAATGTCTTTATTTGGGCCAAGTTAGTAAATTCCACATTTGAGAGCCTCAGACTGAGGTTTCTGAAACATTGATAAAGTGCTGCTCCTGAAAGTTTCCTATTTAGCTCACAAATGCACTGGTAAAGACCACATCCTTGTAATTTCTCACAAAATAAATCAAATAGATGTGTTAAACATTTGAAGAATAAGCAGAATAACTAATAAGGAGGCTTTAGACAGAGCTTACTAATGAAAAGACATTGTGGACTTTTTGATTTACTTTCTTTCTCCTTTTCCTTTGCAGCCATTGGGAGACTTTGTGAAAAATGTAAGTTTTAAAAGAAAACACAGCAGAGCTCAGTCTATACTTTGTATTTGACAGTTATAGGGAATGGTGAAAATATGTAGGTTTAATTAAATATTTTCAGCAGCATTAATTAATCTGTTGTACTAACATGTTCTCTGCGAGTCATCAGCTTTAACTTTTTCAAACTCAGATCTGTGTCATGTCATTTGAAAAATAGATTACATCATTGTTGTATTATCTGGAAATATATTTCTGCCACCAATGTGGAGTCGTCAGTAAGCATTAGACTTTTCAGTATAGTACAATAATATTGTGCCTTCCTGTCTTAATGGTAGTTGTGTTAAATGTTTTAATTTCTCTTGCATGTGAAAACATTTTGAACACTGATTAGCTTTTAAGCCTTTAATATTCTGTAAGCTTCATATGTTTTATCTAATGTGTTAAACTTGTCTTCAGGTGACGGGAAGTGTGTTATCTGCGACTCTTATGTCAGGCCTTGCACACTTGTACGCATATGTGATGAATGTAACTACGGCTCGTATCAAGGACGCTGTGTGATATGTGGAGGGCCAGGGGTATCAGACGCTTACTACTGCAAGGAATGCACCATTCAGGAAAAAGACGTAAGTAAATTTCTATTTAATATTTTCTGTCCTTGCCAGTAGGAGATCAGTTTTATCTGTGGGTAAGAAAAACGTAATGCAATGATGCAAACTACGACCTAGCTTTGCTTACTAATGTGTTTTTCTTCCCTCTGCTGTACAGCGAGACGGTTGTCCCAAGATCGTGAACCTCGGCAGCTCGAAGACTGACCTCTTTTATGAGAGAAAAAAATATGGCTTCAAGAAGAGGTGAAGCTGTAGGAATTTGGAAGATGACCTTTTACATGTTTTCAGCAGCTATCTTTTGTACAAGTATCCCCCCCCAAATGTAATAAATAAAACTGTTATACAGTATGGTGTTGCAGTTTGTCACTCTACTAGCTGTGAAGTAAAACAGTACAAAGAATCATATACTGAAAAGACGCACTCTTTAATAACATAAGCATGGAACATTCAGCACAAAGTTTAAAAAAAAAAAATAAAAATAAAAAAAATCTATAAACCAGAGGTCATAACAGCACAGTTTAATGCTTTCTCTGTTCACAAACGCATGATTCCACGCAGTTATTTACTAGCCCTGGTAGGTATGTTAAAGCAGAGAACTGGACTCTGTCTCTACAGATCAGGAGTTGGAATGATGTTTGCTCAATAACATGCGTGAACTAGATTGACAGTGACTCCAGACCAGGGAAGATTTTTTAAATATAGAAACAAAGTATCCTTTCAACATGAAAAAGCTTTGAATAGACATGCAATACAAATTGTACATATCTTCTATTTCTAGTTAGAACCTGGAAATCCAATCATTTGCATTTTGAACCTTGAAGCTGGTCAGTAAACCAACCCTTTCTGGTGACCAATCAGAATTTCAGTTTAAAGTCACACTTAAAAGGGCTAAATAGATTTATTTGCTTAAAAAGCATTTACTCTGTGCCTGGTAGACAGTTTCATCCTGGAAGAAAAAGAGATGTTATTCCTTTTAGGAAGCACTAATATATCAGCTGAACTTCTAAGAGGTCAAAATGGTACTGAGACACAATGCCATTAACTATTTTATAATATTTACAGATAATTCAAAAGCAGCTCAAGTAAATGCACAGATAAGGAGATGCAGAAGTTGTCCCTGATAAACACTAATCTTAAGCAATTTTCGGACAGGAATAGTCTTCTAAACGTAGTTTGAGTTACAATTCTCAATCACCCAACATCTGTGATTCCATGTATCGATTCAGACAGGACTAACATCTGTGTTTATTTAAAAAAAAAATAAATAAATAAAATAAAAAAAAATTATAGAACTGGTTGCTTATAATAAACACTAAAATAAAGACATGATTACTTATATAATTAAAACATTATATAATTGAGTGAAGAAATAAAGGTGAGTAATCTTAGCAATTTACGTGATTTGGCTCTTGTTGATTAAATTTTTTTTTTTTTTTTTCCCCCCCTTCTTCACCGAGTAGCAAAAACATCTACATCCAGACTGATTTGCACGCAGCAAGCAGAAAACGCGCATGTAAGCGCTTCTACTGTAGTTCACGTTGGCCAAAACACACAAGGAAAAGCACTGTGAGAAGATATTATCTGAAGTCAAAGACATTTGCATTCAGGTGGGTTTAGATTTCTCAGAGGATCACAGAGTTAACTGAAGACCAGTAGGTAATTTACTCTGGAATTTGTTATATATAAAAAATTTATTTATTTATTTATTTATTTTTTGTTATAAATAGGTTGTGTAAGAAAAACACACTTGGCAGATTTAGACGGGATTAAAATCACGAAGTACGTCTGTGAAACACTAATTTCTCTAACGTCTCCTGGAAAACTAGTCCCATCCGAATAGTGCTTAAGACAGTATGGTCATTTTACTACCCTGAAAAAGAAGCCCTGCCATCAACCATGAGTAATGGTTATGCTTTTGAGCAGAAAGAGCTAAACAGCCCTTTTAACTTTCACCACAGCTGAAACACTCTACAAAATTTAAAAAAAAAAAAAAAGCATAGAATTAATTATTTACCTTTATGAAACTGTAACAAAATTGCTCAATTAAATACACATCAGCCAATTTGTTATTTTCAATGTAGTTTAGTGGTCACATGGCTAACTTTCTCCCTCTGTTTGTTTTTCCATCACCCTATCCTAACTCACCAAGTCACATGACCACCAATTCAATCTGAATTTCAACCATAATTCTCTTCATGCTTCCAGGAAGAATGTCTAAGGGGATTTAAAGCATAATAAAGTAACCAACCTTTTTTTAAAAAATAAAAAAATAAAAAAAAAACACCCCTCTTTAACACTTAAAGTGTACTGGCACAGGGCCAATATAAAACATTCATAACACAAGCATGCTGGAGTATTTATGAAAGGCTTGTGTCAAAAGTGAGGTTTTATGGGACTTTGTCTTTAGATCAAAGGGAGAAGAATGAACCCTTAATTATGATTAAGGGCTGACTGAGCTCATTGACTTTTTTTCCCCCCCCAAAGTTATTAATTTGAGAACGTACAGTGTTTCGAACTTATAAATACAAATTTGATTACCACTTTATTTGGAGGGTATTAAAATTATTCATATGTCTGGCATATTGGCTCCATAAACAAGTTGTATTCACTTCATTGTACCACTGAATGCAAATGCATATTAATACTTCAGTTGAAAAGTATTCAATACACTAAATACATTTCTTCAAGGGTAAGATGACAAGGGGGTACTTTATGAAACCTTTTTAAAATGCTTGAAAAATACAGATAATATGTACACCATATTAATATTATTGGCCTCTTCTCGCTTTCATGTAAAGACTAACCAATACACTTCCTAAAATCTTTGTCATCATCTCACAGACTTTGACATAAGCCTTAAATACATACTCCGGTATTGCTTTATAAAATATTTAAGCAATATTTGTGAACACCCATTGCATGGACGATTTATATAAACTGTTAATAAAAGTTACAATTTAATTTTAAAGATAAAATTTAATTATAAACATAATGAAAACTGGGTTGGCTTGATATAGTTACAGTTAGGCAGATACATTTGCTTTCATTGAACATAGCATCATAAAAAGGCAAAAATGTGACTGTAGTAAAGGTTTCAGTTTAATCATGAGAGTGGATTTACTGACTTCTTTTGAAAACGCAAATCGTCCAGCTGTTGTTTGCTGGGATCAGTCTCTTACAGTGATCCGTATTTCGCTTCATAGCAAGCCATGATTTTCTTGCAGCGTCCCAAGTCCTTGCGCAGCTCAGCTACCTCCTGCCTCAGGGCCATGTTCTCACGCTCCAAGAAGGCTGCACGGACTGTGATCTGATTCTCCTTCAGTCGCCTAGCTTCCCGGGAACGTTTTGCTGCAATGTTATTCTTCCTCCTCCTTTGCCAATATTTTTCATCCTGGAATAGTTTGCAAAAAAGTGTTGAATACAATGCAAGGACAATGTGAACTCTCTGCATAAGAAATGTTTTAGCATAATTGGTATTACTGTTTTAATATAATGAAAAATACTTTCCTAAAAAACAAACAAAAACAAACAAACAAACAAACTCACTGGTTTAAATGACTAATTTGTTTATATTCTGGGAAATAGAACCAACTGATTTTGTTAGGAAATATCATGGGCAGGGACAAACAAAAACAATAACTGTTGGAGTAAGGGGGCACTGGTCAAACGTTACACAGGAGTCAGCAGAATTGGTCAAGAGTGGTGTAAAATAAACAAACAAACAGTCCTGCACACACTTCCAGCTGAAATTAAAGACCTACCTTATGTTCTTCAGGCACAAATATTTTCTTGGCTTTCTTGATCATTGGTTGGGGTTTGAGATCCTCTTCATTGAAGCGATGCTTGCGAGGGTCAAAGAGTTCTCCTCCAGGTAGACTTGAAAGCACAAGGTCTGCAGGATCGGGCTCAAAGTTCACTGCTATCTCAATGTCTTCTGGGTCAATGGGGTCTGGCGTCAGACGTTCCCTCGCTCTGGTTAGGCCTGAAATGTGTGGTCAGAGTATGCACTGAGCTGGAGCACTTACAACACACAGGAACATCACTGATATTTGCGATTTCTTAAAGAACATCATTGATCTTCTATAAAATTATGTTTGTTCTTTTACTATTCAGTGAACCCATACAAACATCTGGGATCTATTAGGTTTTTGAGAGTGAAGTTGATTTTACTGAATTTCTATGTGCAATAGAATTTGAAAATAAACTATGTTACTGTATTACTCATTTTTTCCCCCCACATGTTTTCTGAATATTTTTTTAAACAAAGCATCACTAAACTTGTATCAGGGTGTACGACTACACAACACTGCACAGTTTTACATCTTCATTTTATACACCAGATTCAACCAACGAGCTAATTACCAAATCTTTCAAGAGTTACATTTGGTGAATTTGGAAGACACAAATTTCTATTGGTCTGTGGCCACGACCTGCGTTTAACATTCCCCCGCTATACTGACCTGTTTTGGTCTGTGTTGAGTCAGAGGTTGATATAAAAGTTGTTATTACTTCTTCACACTGCTCCAGCTCCATGGTTGGTAGAAGAGAGATGGGATCCGCTGAGCTAGGTTCTGTCTTTGGGATGATGAGAGTTTTCTCTAGAAGATGCTTGGAGCTCTCTTTTGCAAGGTTCTTCTGCTGGACTTGTTCAGAAGCAGGGATACCATTCTCCATGAGAAATTCCTCCAGATCCATGTACTCAAGATGAAAGGTTTTGCCATCATAAGGAATTGTCTTGTCCCAGATAGCAGGGGTCAAGGCAGCTGATGGCCCTAATCCACTGACTCCCCCTACAGAGTCCGCTTCATCTCCAGAAAGCTTCTCTTTCTCATTTTCTGGGGAAAAAAAACAAACAAAAACAAACAAAAACAAAACAAAAACACTTATATTAGCATAAAGTTCTCCTTATATTTTCTGGCTTCAGTTTTTTTTGTTTTTTTACACTATAAACATTAAGGAGACCTGAACATATGCTTGAAAATTGGAGATCTTATATAAAACAAGCATGTTTACTAAATCACCCTATGTTAATGAGTGTGGCGATACAGGAAATGCTGCATTAATTCTAGAAACACACAGAAGACATACACAGGTCCAGCTGGTACAGATACAGCATGGAAACCACGGTCATGAAATGAAAAGCTGGAGCTGAATTCATTTCAACTATTAAATGACTATTTAAACGTTCACCGTACATAAACCACACAACTTACTGAAAAGCCTACACGGTATTTCTCACTCGTTTTATTGTGACCACAAACTATGACTAAGGTTGAGCAAAATGACAAATAAGACAATATTATTCTCTGGGAATGTATGGGTATTGTTAGTTCACTTATTACATTGCCTGACTGTTCCTTTTTTATTTTCTGTTTTAAACAATTTATTTTTGTAAACATTAGTATCATTAAACAGATTTTCGAGTATTGCTTTGCTGGCGTCTAAACCTAAACATGTATATTATACCACTTCAATACAAGGCATGCATCAGGTATTGCTTTTACTTATGCACTATATACTTGACATATACAATGTGTGTTATATCTTGAAGACTATAGCTATAGGCTACATATTAATGCCTATAGGACTACTTGCCCTTTTAATTGCTTTATTTGTCTTCTTCATACTTTCAACGAGTTGTTCCCACCCCCGCTACATGTCCTCCATAACACTGTGTACACAACTCGGTAAGAAATCCGTGACCTACGTACCATCTGCACAGTCCAACAAATTCGGCGGAGGAATTTCCAGCACTTTCTTTAACGCCACTGGAAATCCAGCCGGAGGACTGTTGCCTTCGTCCAGACATACCGTTACCGAGGACATTTTGTACGTGCGTCTTCCTTTTTTTGGGACTAATTTCTGCGAAAACACCAATAGACACTACCGCACCCTATAAACAAGGTCGTTGCCTTTCACGTTCTCCATCCGCTGCCTTTCACACGATTCTCCATGTTGCACGCAAACAGCTTGTTTCATATTCACATTAAACCCCGTCCACTTTGGACGGACTGACCAATCACACTTTTCCAACATGAATAATATATTGAAATAAGACCTGCGTGGGCGGCAATACTTAAGTGAACGCGGACGCTGCTTGTGTTACCACCCCCCGCGTTAATCTATAGCGTCGACGTCAGAATTCAATGAAATCTGTTTCAAATAATCCAATCTAACTTCTCAAAACTTAAACACGACGAGGGGTGCAGGTTAACTACAGTGTACTACAGTAATAAATCTTAAATGGGTAAAATATCATAAAATATCAGTTAAGAACACAACGCTTTGTAGAATACTTTTGTATGAATCGTGTTTTATTGGTAAGCTCACTGCAATTTTATATCACATTTATATAATGTATATACACCAAAAAAAATGACAGTAGAAGGCTTAGTAAATGAAGAATTAATCCACTTCTTAGGAACACGCTACAGAGCGCGCACACACGATCACATGGCCCTGCACGTGCCGTGATCAGAAAGGAAACACGCAGACGGACCAATGAGACATCTGGTAGCTACAAGGCGGTGCCGCGTTTATGTACAAACTCTCGCGAGATTTATAGACGTTGCCAGGAATTCTTGTTACCAAAGAAGCCAAACTGCGTTACTCAGACTTTGACGAATAATAGCAAAACATGCTTAAATGGGCACGTGGTCCCTGCATACTACTGTAGTAACTTTATTTACACGATACCCAAATCTAACCAAGAGTGATGTTTCTTAGTTACAAAATGCTCCCTCAAAATGAGCATATAAAAAGATTAACATTACCCCTTTCGCTGTCAAATTAAGTTACCTAGACAAGTCCGGGCAAGTGTCAGGTGTTGTTAACTAAATATCTGATATTGAATAAGCATTCGTTATTATATTGTACTCCCCTATAAATTACAAGGTCCCTATATAGACCATGTATTTATTATATACCAAAGGGAATCGTGCTAAAACGTATGCATTCCTTCCAGGCTAAATGGCAAGGACAAGTCGATAGGACATTGCACTTTACACAGCAAGGTTAGTGTGGCAGTGTGCAACAACTTCAGATACCGAATCAGATAAACACCTAATTGCGGTTAATTTGGCATCTCGGTTCAGTTCATCTCGACAATGATTTATATCTTCTGTTTTGATTTCATGATGTAAGGATATTTGTATGCAAAAAAGGTATAATATTTTGAGTGTAAACATATTAAGCATCTCCTAGTGTATTCTGAGAACTATATTGTGACAGAAGATGGTTGCTAAATGAAAAACCCTAATCTAATCTAATCAAAACATTGCCTTCTCTTCTGGCTCAGTGGCGCACAACTTCAGGCGAGAAACCCAGTACCTGCTCTATTAAATCTGGTCATTAATTCATGAGTTTATGAGAATTTAACAGGTTGTCATAGCATTGGACTGGTGATATTCACGGTAAGGGTTTGCAACTGAATTTAACATTTCGTCATATGCACGTTACAGTGTATTACTATGATCCAACTCAGCAATTTATTGTACAATAATAAGTTCTACTAGCCATTTCAACAATGCATACAACTTTTTTTTAAACCAACAGAATCTTACAAAACAAATGGTTTAAAAATAAATAAATAAATAAATAAATAAATAAATCACCAGACTGACAAATCTTAATAACAAATAGTATACCGTTTAAATTGACTGTGCAAACGATCAGTATAATAAGTCACACTGAAAATCAGTAACGTGCTTGAACTACAGAATAATCTTGCTGTTGAAACAGTGAGCAAAAATATTACTACAACCCAGTTGCAGAACTGAGTTTTATACACTTACCGTCGTCATTCATAGGGGAGAAGGAGAAAGGGTGCTCGAGCAGGGCTTTGAATAGTTCCGGAATATCTGAAGACATTTCAGTACAACTCATGTTTTAACTAACAAATCAAATTATGAATGAAGACAAGCCGGAAAGTTCTTCACAATTTTCAGAAAACGAAACCTTCCGACATCCACAAGCTGTACGAAGTTACCTAACTTCCGCTCACAAATCTTAAACACCAGCTCCGTCTCTCTGAGGATAATTACTCACTTAGCTTTGATGTGTGTGATTGGCTGTCGGAAGTGCTCTTGGCAGCCAATAGGAATGAAGATAGGTTATCTAAGCAGACCAAAAGCACGTGTCTGTATCTCTTTCATGAAATTAAGCCAGCATTAATACTGACACTATCCAATCTACTGTTTCATTAAAAAAAAAAAAAGTACTTTGAACATTATTACCTCTGAAATATTAACCATGTTTTCTTTGACCAGTGACCAATAGAAATGTTGAATAATAATGAAGAAAAAGTATCTAATGGTGTGGTTTTCTCAAATTTGTAATAAAATAAATACAATGATTAGTCTTGATATCAGTATATGATCTGATGTGCTCTCTGAATAGCAAGCATGGTAGAGGTTTTAACATCAGGATAACATATGGTGTCAGACCTCTTCCTATCACACTCTATGAGGCCATTCGCAGCAAAATCGAGTTTAAATCAGTTTTCTCCCTCTAGGGTTCACTTTCAGAAAGTAGGATTTGCAAATTAGCCTGTTAACATAATTTGAGATTCATCAAAACCTGGAGTTCCAATAAGGATTAGACAACATCCATACCAGTTTCAGTGACAACTTGTAGTCTGAAACTAACCTGGAAAATAATGTATAGATAGTCTGACAAGCCTGCAATGTTCCAGCATGCCAAATGTTGTAGCTTTTTATAAATGCTTTTGATATGGTACACATAAAGCATGTTTCTACAGAGCTGTACATGTAACACATTGTCTATTTTATGTCAAGTTGGTGAAATCACACGAGTATAGATATTTGTTCTCAAAACATGGGTTTTTGAATCAATTAAAATTCTTGTGTAAAATTGTATTAAGTTACTTATGTACATCATTGAAACAATAAATTGTTAGGCTTGGAAGCATGCACATAATTCAAGTTGCAGGTATTTCAATTACGTGTCATTTATATTATTAGACAAATTTTACTGTATAATTATTTTTGAACATAGAACTCTTTCTGGAACAGACCCCAGATCCAAAGAGGTTATGGTTAGACATTTAATCATGCAAAAGATTTGGTCATTTAAAGCTACTGGCCATGTTTTTTTAAAAAAAATAAATCAATCAAATCAATTGATTGCTTGAGGTAAGAATTTAGAATGTTTCTTTAGTAGAAAAAAATGCTATTGCCAGCTACTTGCAGAACAACACTGTATAACATTTTGTTTCATAACAAAATGCTTCACACAAAATGTTCGTCAGGTCATCAGTGGTGGGAAATTTCCACACATCAGCTCAGGTACATCGTGTCAACATGCCCCAAATTAAGGCATGAAAGATATCTAATTCAACAGTTTAGCTGCATTCCTGATGAACAGGTGAAGTATTTTGTTACGAAACATGTTATAAAATTATGTTCTGCAAGTAGCTATCAATGGCTGTTTTTCCCCCCCTACTAAACAGGGTGAACTGTAATAACATTGTAATAACAACTGTAATAACATTACAATATAATAATATTGTGAATTGTAATAACACCTTCTCTTGTACTTTAAGAAATAAACACCACACATTCTAAAACAATCTGTTTATTGTTAAGCACTCATGAGATTTGGTCCACTGTGTTCAATATTCATTCCAATAAGGGAGCAAAAAGGAGAAACAAAAACAAAAAAAAATGTAAAAATACAGTACAAAAAAAGGCTTTTTTTTCTTCTTTCCAAAACCCTGATTTTTTTCAGCTATTAGTTGAAAAATAAGTCATATTGACAGAGAACAGCATCTTAATCATTATCCATAATTCTGTGTTCTGTTGAAAAGACATGACATCATGTCAAGATCAATGTTTAACTGTCTGCCATTCAAAATGGAGACTTTGCTTTAGAGAGTATTAAACACAACGGTCTAACCATGTGCAAACTCTTCCCATTTGTTCAAACTACTTGGGGAAGGAGTCAGAGAAAGTCCAAAATGTCACATGTTCACATTCAAATGAAGTAAACTCAAGTTGAAAATGACAAGGATGTGATTTAGTTGAGTGGATGGTGCTCTCTTAAACCCATTGAATAACTGGTGGCCAGAGATTTTGACCCTTTGATATGTCCTTTAACAAACATCCTCATTATTGAGACAGTGGCTGTAAACTGATTCTCTCTGCACCTCCTTCTCAGCTTACTCACACTTCCTCCGATTGTCTACCTGTCATCAAGAGTGGAAACTGCTACCAAAAATCAGAAAAAAAAAACTATTCTGTGGAAAGTGTCAATGTTCCACAGGAGAACGTTCAAGACAAATGGAGCTGCATGCCACAACCAACATCAGCCAACAAAAACCACAAAACCCATCCACCACCTTGCATCTATTTCATTATTAAAGTTGTCTAAGTATGTATATATTTATCATATTGAAGGAGAAAGATTATATATGTTGAGGATATTTATAATTGTATATATGTTTATATTGTATAAGGTGCTATGCAAAAAAAAACAAAAACAAAAAAAAAACCAACCAAAACAAAAAAAACAACCCTTATGTATGCTTAGCATTTCCTCACAATACAACTGACAATACATGTGCTTGAGGACTTTATCAGAACCAGGTGAGGAGTGTTGGCAGGTGAAGTTATGCGTTTTAAAATATAATTATCTCCATAATTATCATTCCACTTAATCCACCTGTCATATGAAAGGGAAAATAAAGGCACATGGTGGATCCTACCCTTACAACCTGCAACAAAACACATTCCAAACAAATCAGAAGAAAAAGCAATTGTGTATGAAATCTTTGGAGAAGAAAAAACAAAAAAACAAAACAAAAAAAAACCACTATACTTGTTTTCTAGCCCAAGAATAAACTAAACTAATGACCATCTTAAAAGCTCAAGCACATGTATCTACACAGCACCTCCTCCCTAAACTCAAAGTCTCTCAGCATACATAGATTATTCACTGTTATGTTTTATGTTCATACATTGATACATATACTTAAGAGAGAGTTATACATAGCAATTAACATATACATATATCAATAGGATATGGGAGGATAGACAGTCATAATAGTAATCATTATCGTAATCATAATAGTAGTAGTAGTAATAATAATACAATCCCTCACTGAAGCATACATTAAGATCATTCCAGAAACCCCAATGTATTCATACATGTTGAAATCCAGACAACTCCCAGCCTCAAATTCATAAAGTCTGCATTATTTCTAAGGTGTTAATGTGCTAACAGTAAGATTTACAGATATTTCTTTCTTTGAGTTGGTGGTATAGGCTGGGGGCAACCTCACAAAACTGACATTTCTGGAATGACCCTCACAGAAGCGAGAAGAAAAATCACTAGTCATCTAATCAGCAATACAAGTCATATAGCATAGTTCAATAACAACAGGTTCTATGTAATCAATACAAGGTCAGGCTATATTTTTATTAAGCTTTAACTGCTAGGTTATCAATAATCATTAGTAGTATAGTAAATATGTATGTCCACCATACGTATGGACAGGGCTTACTAAAAGTAGCAAGGTATATCATGAGTGTATATATCTTTTTTTGGAGGGAATATAATTACGCATAGGCACACCATGTCAACTTCATCTGTCTAAAGTCCTCCAAGTTCAAATTCATTCAGGTTCACTACCTGAAATGAGTAAATATTAGTTATGGAGAACTATTGTGGATCTGTTTAAAGTTAAACTGTTAAGAATTCAAGAACTCATTTTCGAATATAGCCTAGTGAGATCCAAAGTTTTATGATGGCACAGGGTAAATAATCTCAAACGAGTCTAATTCCAAGAAGTTATGCTTCTTAAACTTCTCAGTCAAAGCTATCACATTACTTCACAAAGCTATAATAACAGTAAAGTATCTTATATCTGACTGGTCAGATCATATTATAATGGAGGAGCAGACTGTTATCCAATCACTACTCTCAATTACCTTCTTTACTTATTACAAAACACTGCCCCTTTCACAGCTCAGTCAGTGCAAACTGAATGTAAAGGCAAGTTTGTGCACGCAAGACTGGATGGTGGAGATAGACAGGCAACAAACCTACATGCTAGTACTATAAAGAAAGAGCCAGACAGGCAAAGGATAACTGCCAAGGTGTGTTCAATACATTTCACATCTCTTTTAGAGGGCCTTTGCTGTCTATACAATCAGTTTCTTCTGCCAATATGGCAAGAATACAGAAAAAGGAACCACTTGAATGTTAAACAGGCATAATTTGGTTTAGGAATTTCAAATGACCTTAAATTACATAGGCTGTCATTACTGGTTTGCATACAAAACACACAGCCAAGTGTAATGTCAACAAATGTATTTGGGCATGAATGTTTGTGTTCACTATCACCATGTTAGGCTTACAGTCAGACTGCCAGCAGGAGATTACAGTGCTTCCTGAAGTTGCACTGAAGGGAATGGAGAATACAAACTGACTGGTTCTCATGACAGGAAGCCTCATCCAGGTAGTCACAAGGCCTACCACTGAATGCTTTGGTCGGGGTCACAGTTCCCCACTTCCTGACATGCGCCGCCCAGCCTGTCAATCAGAGCCACAAACAGAATCAGACAGACAGCACACTATAAAAACAGGCAAGATCACCAAGGCCACGACTAAGACAGCACAGGTTGCACAAATTCCATGCTTACAGATTCCTTGCAGTACATGATTTGAGTCACGTCAGCATAGACTACAGGATTTTGCAACAGTTTAGCTCAGGGGTGTCCAATCTTATCCGCAAAGGGCCGGTGTAGGTGCAGGTTTTCATTCCAATCAAGCAGGAGCCACAGCTGATTCAATTAATCAGTTGAGCTTGGCTTTCAATAGGCTCCGGTGTGGCTTCTGCTTAGCTGGAATGAAAACCTGCACCCACACCGGCCCTTTCTGGATAAGACTGTACACCCCTAGTTTAGATCTACTGAACCAGATCAACATTTAAGGTGCAATCAACTCATCAAAATTATAACTCAATGAAACATCAGTACTATAGAGGCCAGTCACCCACCACTGACGCAGTGTAATCAGTTGGCATGGCATTCTGTTTTTCTTCAGGAGGTGGAGTCATCAGGGGGCCATCTGATCGACGGTTCTGATTGGTCAGTGATAGCCATAAATCATACATCTGCTGCATGTCCCTCACTGTAAGTGAGACAGAAAAGTATTTTTTTAAACCAAAAAGCAATAATGTAAAATAAAAGCTTCACTTTAGTCCTTCATGAAGAATGAATGCATGATACTCACAACTGTTGTTCTTCATGTAGGTCCACACATCTCTTTCTTCTGAACTGTGCGCAAAAGAGCAATTCCCAATGTAGTGGCACTTCTTCTGTTTCATCACATGAACACACATCTACAAACACAAAAATGTAACCACGTTATGATTCTTAAGTGTGAAGCCTTGCTGTAAATAATTCGCTTTAAATTCCTACATTCACAAATCACTTAAAACTTAGATAGTCATTTTCTCGATCTAATTTGAGTCCAAGTTTCTATGATAGAAGAAAAGAAGAAAGAAGGGGGGGAACAGTATTGTCCTAAAATTTGGACAAATGCGTGTAGCCACCTACATGGCTAACAGAGAAAAGAAAGAGCTTAGAACTTACGTCATACTGCTGGGGGTAAGTCCGAGAGAAAGGAAGTGGCCGTACAACTACCCACTTTTTCTTCTCAAACGATTTTACCAACAGTACCCGGCGCTCTTTTGTCCAGCTGGAAGTAGAAATGAGCAAAGGTGAGGATATGTAAAACAGACAAAATGCAGTCCATTATTCAGTCCCTCCAGGATTCTGTGATTTTGCAATCGCAGAAATTAACATAAAATCAAGGAAACTCTAATATTCAGAGGACCTTGCAATTTTTCAAAGTTAGATTTTCTGGAGATTTGGACAAAGAACTCTTCAATTCACGTGCGTCGAACATGAGTGCAGCTAAGCGGTCTCATTTACCAACATCACTGCGAAAGACCATGCAAATTCAAGTAGTTTTCAGCAAAAAAAAAAAAAAAAAAAAAATGCGCAAATTGCATCACAAATTTAGAAAACATCCGCAGCACAAAAAAAAAATAATAAATCCTGTACGGACTGATTATTTTAAAGACATGATGCCTTTGAATCATACAGATTCCACATGTATCTGACTAACGGATTACATTTTACATACAGAATTTTAGTCTTACATACATTAATTTTAGTTTAAGTCACACTAACCACAAGCGACAAGCAACCATTCATTACCTATGGGAGTGCACAGGTCAGATTTTGATTTCAAGCAACATCAGAACTAAGATTTTTTTTTTTCCATTAAAATTAAGTTCTACGATATACAACAAATCCAACTGACTGGCTCCAGTAAATCGTTAGGTCCATATATATTTGGACACTGACAGACGTGTTACCAAAACATATTCAAGTTATTGTTAAATAATGAATATGCGCTTAACGTGCAGTCTCTCATCTTTAATTTAAATGTATTCGCATCCACACTGGAGGAAGGGTTTAGGAATTACAGCTCTTTCATATGTAGCCCCCTCTTTTTCAAGGGACCAAAAGTTATTGGACACTTGACTCAAAAGCTGTTTCATGGACAGGTATGGGCTATTCCGTCGTTATTTCTTCATCCTTCATTAAGGAGGTAAAAAGGTCTGGAGTTGATTCCAGGTATAGCATTCGCATTTCAAATGTTTCATTTCAAATCCATTGTGGTGGTGTACAAAGCCAAAATTATAGTGTCACTGACCAAATATTTGCGGATCTAACTGTACCTCAGCCCTGTCTTATAGCATTACATCCTACCCACACTTGGCTCATATGAACCTTACTTTCAACAGAATCTGCTCAAATGAACAAAAATAGAGTAAATTTATAAATATCACTTCAGTGCAGTTTCCAGCACAGATAAAGATAACAGCCAAGAATTTAATAATATTTAATGGCACTAATGGATTAGGTAATGGACAGGTCAGATGTATAGGTATGTGAGCATCACTGTATTTATTGTATTACACTAAACCTTTTCTGGGATTGAAGCACTGTCTTCATTTCATAATAAAGCATGAAATTGGCTTTGTGAATTGACAATCAATTTGCTGTGAAAGTATACAGAAAAATATATCCCACAACAAAAGTTGTGCAAAGCCAGCTGAAGGCTTAGTAGTAGGTTCACCTGTGCTTGGCTTTTGCAGTGCAGTATTTCAGTGCCTTGTCCGGCTCATTGACCTGACCCTCCCTCCAGCACTGGCCACACACAAACTTCATCTTGAGGTTGAGTCCACGTCCTCGGCCACACGTGCCTCCTCCTGAGCCTCCACCTCCAATACTGTCACCGCCCACTCCAACCCCTCCTCCGGTCACAAAACCAGAATTACTGCTAGTGCTGCTGGTTTGATGAGGCACATGCATGGGCTGAAAGACACAAAGTGGGTGAGGTAAATTATCTTTCAAAAAATAAATAAATAAAATAAAATTTAAATTTATATTATATATATTATATATATATATATAT
>JANDJT010000032.1:15527044-15605479 GCA_024331685.1 Stegophilus panzeri
TAAATAAAATAAAATTTAAATTTATATTATATATATTATATATATATATATATATATATATATAAATTGCACACTAATCAGTTTTTAAAAACTTTTTGGAAGGATGAATGAAATAATTAGGCATCTAGGCAAATTTTTATGTAAATAAGAGATGACCAGTCAAAAGAGCCTCACCTTCTGTCTTTGTGCATTCTGCTCCAGTCTTTGCCAGTGTCTCTTAGACTCCTGCACCATCTCCTCATGGGTGATACCTAATCACGCATGTGTTCAGACAAAAGTTAAAATTTCTCTTCTTATTCTGACTAAATCTCGCAGCATTCTGCATGATTTCTTTAATTAGCTTATTTACTTTGAGGCTGTATTTGTCATTGTAAATGAGCCGTGTCGAGAACGTGCCTCAACATTAGCGTTGATCAACATGTGCACAAGAGTACAAAGAAAATCAGCCTTTCCGAAATGTTTGTAAAACTGGCGGAAAATTAGTTTACGCAAACATTTACACACAAGTTTACTCTGCTATTAAAATAAATGAGGTAAACGAGGCCCAATTTGAGCAACTAAGTATTTGTGTATTTTGTACCTGTATCCTGTTGCAGCACCCAGCACTTGAGCTCAATAACTGAGTGAGCGAAAGAACAGCTGTCTTCCCTCTGGCAGCCGTAGCGCACCTCATGGCGGCATACATCAAACTGGCATAGTGGATGGAGCGGACGAATCTTACTGTAGCGCACATTGGCTGAGCGTACCACGTGCACCAGGCACCTACCATACCACATGCAAAGCACACACACAAACAAACAAATGTATTAGTATACCAAAATCATACAGTATACCACAATCATCTGAACATTTAATTTAAGAGCCATGTGACTTATAAAAGTGCAGAGAAGGGGGGGAAAAAGAAAAAAAAAAAAAAAAAAAAATCAATCAGAAAGGTCGCTCACTTGTTATCATCAAAAGGATGCTTCGCAGTCAGGTTGGAGCAGACACCTAGATTCTCTTTGCTGCGCTTGCTTATAATACGAGGCTTACTGTCAAAACATTCCTACAATAAAGCAGGGACAGAAAAAGAAACCATAGAAAACAGTTTCAGGTAAACATCTATGTCCAAAATGAGCTTTTAATGTATAGGAGTTTTGTGGCACCGTGTTGAACTACCTCACAGAGGAACATGAACATGCCCATATGAATCTGCAACAAGCGCGTGACACTAAGTGCTCGTCTCTCATTTGTGCCCAGGGGGTCAAATAATAGCTCTCGACTTAAAGCTCCTTTCCTCTCCTGGGTCCACACATCTATCTCCTCCTGGCAATAGGCAAATGTGCAGTTTTCTCCATATTGGCACTCCTGACGCTCCTGCACTTCTGCATGGAGAGGTGCAAAAGCATCAGCAAACTCATACAAATCAATTGGACTCAAAATGAGTGGGGAAAAAATGTGGAAAACAAAATGAAATGACAGTCATGACGTTTATGACATGTAAACAGGGCAATACAGTGAAATACCTTTGCAAAGAACAAATGCTCCAAGGAAGTTATTGCGAGCAGGGCGAGGTCGTATCCTCTTCCAAGTGGTGTCTTCAGATGATTTTAGGCGACAGAGCAGCACGTCTCTTTTACAGCGATGAGCTGCTTCGGGCTGATACTTGTAATCCATGACTCGAGGACCTACATCAGGAGCAAATATCAAAACTTTGCTTGTTAAATGCAATGCAGATATAATACACAAAATATAACTTCAGCACTGATAGACTCGTCTCTCTCTCACACACACACAGTACCTATGCGACTGTAACAGGCATGACAGGCCTGTCTGAACTCATGGGTGGCAGCCAGTGGATTCTGGGACAAGAGGGAAAGGTTGGTTGCAGCTGAGCCATTCTACAGAGACCATAAATCAAAAATAGCTTGTTGAACAAAATATACTTAACCAAAAAGTAAACAGATGAGCAGCTGTCTATGAGGAGAACTGAAAGACTGAATAGTGAGTGAAATAAAGTGCTTACTGAGTGAATGGTACTATGGTTCCGTAATCCAGAGAAGAAACTGCTAGAGACTCTTCCTCCTGAGTGTATCAAGAGGAAATAAGCATAATGCAACAATGCTTCATCATTAAAATATTTAAAATATTAAACAATTCTGCAATTATTTCAAAGTTGAACACGCATCGGGATCTAAATAAGAAAAACAGATTAAAAGGGATGAAAGGACGTGATATTAAATATAATCAGTGCAGACACTGAACTGGAATGCTGTAATTGACATCGGGTTTACTGATGTATTTTATGCTGCGAGTGTGAACAATGTCAGAGAACATAACACAGATCACACACGACCTGTCAAAAGTTTGGAGACACTTGACTGAAATGTTTCTCATGATCTTAATCTTTTGATCTGAAGGTGTATGATTAAATGTTTGAAATTGGGTGTTAGACAAAAATATAATTGTGCCAACATTCATTTCTTTCATTGGAAAACTAACATTTTATTTATTTATTTATTTTTTAATGGATGAACAAAAAGCAGCCAATAAGAGTCCAGCGTAGGTGGGAACTCCTTTAATACTGTTTAAAAAGCATCTCAGGGAAATTCCTCAAGAACTTGGTTGAGAAAATACTAAATTATTTGGGATTTATCACAACAGATTTATCACAATTCCCATAGTTCCATTTGTGTTATTCCAGAGTTTTGATGACTTTATTATTAATCTAAAACGTGGAATAAAAAAAATTTAAATAAAGATTGAGTGTCTAAACTTTTGACAGGTAGTGCTCATCAACAGATTTCCACTAAAATGACAATGATGTTGCACATAATTTAGTAACAGAAGCTTGCAAAGACTCAGCTCAGATATTGAGAGTCAGCCAATACACAAAGCTCTGATATATCACAACAAAACCTAAAAAAGGGGATTCGCCGCATTCCTACAGATAACACAGCTGTAACATAAGATTACCTGGTAATGTATACTCGGAGAGAGAGTCGAGACTTTGTGTGCCAAGCGATTCAGCTCTAGCCCGCCCAACAGCCTCCCCAGCCCCAGCAGTGAAAGGAAGGAGAGACTCCATGGCTTGTGAGCTCTCACTCTGGCCAAGTGCTGAAAAAGAGTCCAGCTGAGTGAGGGGGTTGATGGTGGAGCCAAAATAAGGGGGAGTGAGCGGGGATGAAGAGGCTGGGAGAGCAGAGGGGTAGGCAGTACGCAACCCTACAGCTGTGTTTGGGAGGTTAGTAGGAATGGCACCTTGAACAGGGTTCTAATGAAGAGACAAAGAAAGAAAGAGATTTAGTCAATTAACAAAACCATGTTTAAAAAGCACAGTAAACTTTGAATACAACATTTATTTCTAGAACATATTTTACATCTCAATGTATTTCTGTTTTGTGAAGCTTAGGTCTAACTGTAATACAGTTCAGAAACTTATAGCTAACTGTGTGTATGTGACTGGAAAGACTCAATGTGTTCATTTGGTAGACAATACTTTAGACTATGTCAAATATATGACCATGCTACCAATGGTTGAGAAAGGTTGTTGAGAATTGTTCAGCCCTATGACCTTAAAGTGTTGATTATGGACTCACCACGCTGACCTCAGCTCCTTTTTCCAGCAGACTCTCCAGATTCGTAGTCATAACACATTCACCCACATCCTCAGACACTGGCACAGAATACTGCACCTGCCCCGTGGACCCCTGACTGGGGCTCTCAGGGGTGTCCTGGGGATCTATGGGACTCAGCGAGGGCATTGCAGGATCATCACTGACAGGAATTGGGGTGGCCAAAGGTGCAGGGATGCACTGGGCATTTGACAAATCTGGGCATTATCAAAATCAGGGTCACACACACTCAACTATGCAATTACTCAAAAATGCCAAATGAAATATTGTCATCTAGAAGCAAAGCAACATTTTCACATCTATATTCGAGTATATTAAAATGCAGCTGTACCTGACCCAATATCTGTCAGCGACTCGAGACCATTTGAGGATGTCTGAAGAAAGATTCAGTATAGGAAAAATTGGACTAAATGACTTTACACAAATTATGTCTATACATTGATGCAGATAGAAGCCTATATTTACCTCCCCTGCAGAAGGTGTAGTTTCCCCATTACTTGCTGGGCCAGATGTTGTGGATTCAACCTGGACATATATTAAAAAAAAATTAAATAAAAACACAATACATACTGGTTACAAACTTCCTCTAAAACCTTGCACTGCCTTTCATTCGTTTTCTCACAAATACCATAGAGAATGAGTATAGGTTACATACCTGAGGACTAACATAGGCTTTGCGGATTTTCAGGCCAAGTTTGTTGGCCAGGTCCTTAGCCAACTCACTGACTTGTCTGTCCTGTATTGACGACATAATACATACAGCCATGTCTAATTAATACATCAGATATTGTTGTGATCAACAGCTTTTTATGCAGTGTTTATTTATTTATTTATTTATTTATTTTTTACCACTTATTCGAATTATGGCTTCTAGCAGGGATGTAATAATATGGCACACTGTAGCTTGAGAAAAACTGCATTTTCCACGTTGATTCAATCCAGGCTAAAGAAATCACAGCAGCAACTGGGAAGTTCATAGCGGCAGACATGAGACACTACTCGGTGGTGGTGAACCCAAGATTCAAAAACAAATCTAGCTCTACACCAGTGAAAGCTTGGCTAAGGAGAGAATGCTCCCCCATATTATGACAGCTACCTATCAGGTACGGTGAAGGAAACAAAGTGCTTCTTCTGACACATGTGAAGCCAACTACCACATTTTGTTTAATCTGTTCATGCTACATCACAGGCCTTTATTTGCACCTGAAGCTATGTTTACATACAGCCTGATAATGCATTAATAATCTGACTAGAATAATAAATGTTCATGTAGACACCTAAAACTGAATAAGAGTTTCAAACAGATCACAGTGGGTACTTATTTGCTGTTTTTTTTTCTTTTTTCGATGATGCACTCGGGCCTACAGAGCCAGCATACAAAAACAGTCCTGTGAGAGAACACGCGTGTAAAATGGTTAACCTCTCATTATAGTAATGACTTGTCACATGTCTATATATTTAATTTGATTCACATGTACTGTGCATGTAAATGGAGATTTTCAACAGTGTCTGCTTTGGGTGCATATAAATAGCTCATCTGCAACCTGCAACTGGAATGAAATCATTTGGATTAATACAAATACTTTCATGTCAACATAGGCAAGATAACGTACGTGAGGAGAAGCAAGCAGGCATCCAGTGCCACACTCGTAGGCCTCTCTGAATCGACCCAGCTCTCTCAAGCACAGTGCCTTCCTGTAGAGTGCTCTCCGGTTGCCCTCAGACACAGCCAGAGCACAGTCACAGTCCTGCACCCCCAGCTCATACTCTTCCTGAACAATGACAAGAGCAGAAACCGAAGAGAATCAATTTCAATCAGAGCACGGCCTCTGCTCGAAAGCAGACAAGCACATTACTTTCACAGTGCAACATTAAGGGTGTTCAACAACTGAAGGTGGAAAGAACATGATATATGCACTCACAAGGCTGTAGTGTGCAGATGCTCTGTTCACATAGAGACTTTCAAGCAGCTCTGGAGGAATGACCAGCGCTTCAGACTGAGCATATCGAGCTACATTCACACCTTCGCTGTAGTGTACAGCTGCCTGCCTCCAATCTCCATCACGAAACACTGTGTTACCTTCGTCCAGCAAATTGCACACTAACTGAGTCAAAAACGTCTGCAAAGTAGAGAGGAACATGGAATTATTACTCAAAATAACACACTGCCAATAAATACGCATTACACTGAGAAATAAGATGACGCACTGACCTCATAACCATCAGGATCAGGGAAAGGCAAAGACGATCTGCAGAACCATAATACAAGATCATTAAACAACCAATCTGTAATGCAACAGTCAGCATGCAACAGTCAGCAAAAAAAGACACAAAATAACATACTGAATGAATCCCAGGGCTTTCTCTATTTCCTCCTTGCGCTTCAGTCTCTCTAGCTCCATTGCTATAAAATGGAAAGGGGGGGTGTTTACTGATAATTAACATTTGATAGAACATTGCACCAGTTATGAAATGTAACAGAAAAATGCAAAAATTGAAATACACTGTGTCCTAATTATTAACACATTTACTGGTACTTGTTATTTGTGTAGAAAACAGCTAGTAATTAGAAGCTTGGATAATGTGTACATTTCTAAACATTGGTTTATAACTGAATGAAATGTAACTACTATATATGTATACATGTATGTCTATATGTGTGTGTACAATCTTTTAAAACCAAGCTGTCTTTACAGCACATACACAAGGCTGCTGTCTAACTATGGCTTTTCGGAAAAGTTTTTTTTTTTTTAAAGAAATATTAAAAAAAAAAAAAAAAAAAAGTCTAAACCTCTTTGCTCGCTCGGTACGCCTCGCTTTTTATTCACTTTAATCATTATTTAAAAAGAAAGAAAGAAAAGAAGCACTACCAGCTAAAAGAAACCTGCCTGCTAACCTAAATAAATGTTTACCCTGCTGTATAAGCTCTGACTGGCCGCAGCAGGGTAGATGAAGCTGTAGGGTTAGCTGTAAGGTTAGCTGAAGCTGTAGGGTTAGCTATAAGGTTAGCTGAAGCTGTAGGATTAGCTATAAGGTTAGCTGAAGCTGTAGGGTTAGCTATAAGGTTAGCTGAAGCTGCTGAAGCTATAGGTTAGCAGAAGCTATAGGGTTAGCTGAAGCTGCTGAAGCTATAGGGTTAGCTGAAGCTGCTGAAGCTATAGGTTAGCAGAAGCTATAGGTTTAGCTGAAGCTGTAGCGTAAGCTAGCCTGAGAGGCAAAATTAGCCGTAGTTACCTTTTAACTTCATAAGTATACTCTCAGCGTTGAGCTATAAACATCTCACTATTACAAATTATCTGAGCAGTTTTGGGTCAAAATTCATATCTTACATCCCATGGGTGAAAAACCATTTCATTACCGAATTTAAAGTATCCGCTGTAGTGAAATACTGAGCTGTTCTGTAATATATTGGCGCTAGCTAAAAGGCTAAATTCCCGGACTGGGCCTGTAAGAACAAGTAACCTAACAACCATCTCGTGCGTTAGCTAGCTATCTTACTCCTGTAGTAGGCAGATGGCTTTGCTTTCTACTTACGCAAAAATATATACATTTGAACGCAGATATAAATATAAGCATATTATTACTGTACGGTGTTTTGTTGCCTGGTGTAGCATTAGCAAGGTTAGCTTCTGGTAGAAGTTGTGCATAGGAAATCAAACTCCACATTCAACAACACCAGGATCATATAAACCGCTGGTTCTCAGTAAGCCGCTTTGCGTTAGCTACTTTCAATTAAAACAAAATGAACAGCTTTTATTTATTATTTTATTAAGGCAGTATATGATTAAATCAGCGAACGTCGACTAGACAGAGATAATTAAAACAGCGGCGTGTTTTGTGCACATTAGCTCACCCACCTAGGGCAAATCGTGTTCACTTCCACAGTCTGTTTTAAACACCAGTGAATTCCGTAAAAAATTATTCAGTAAGTAAATCTCGCGCGACTTATGTCTTTATTCTCCTTATATTATCCTTTTAAAAATTAACGTTACCAAATGTAGACGGAACATGTGAGACTTCCCTGTCGATTTCTCTAAGTTGTGCCCAAGTTGAATTGGGCCGGTGAGTGGAGACGGCGGGTCCTAAAGAGAGCCGATTACAGAGCATTCTGAAAATAAACGCCGGCAGTAGGGGCGCTGTTACAGAGCAGGTGTCCTGGCATTTCATCCTACCTGTCAGATTATCCTACCAGGGCATGCGCACAACACGCCCATAATTTTTACTACTTGCGCGTGGACGTATTCATGTAAGGTAAGTTTTTGACTCTTTTTGTTAATTTTTGCTACTTGCACATCGATTAAAATCTCATCAGGTATTTTGCACTGTCAATTCATCCTACCCGTTTATTTTATATTGGTAGGTCAGTCTGATAGGATATTCTGCACTGTAAAATCATCCTACCTGTTTATTTTATATTGGTAGGTCAGTCTGATAGGGCATTTTGCACTGTAAAATCATCCTGCCATTGCCTAATAAGAATCTTTAGCAAAGTTACACTGAATTATTTTATATAGACACAGATGCGAAGCAGAAACCCACGGTAGGATTTTTCGATGTGGTAGGATAGATCGATAGATGTAACTATAATTTTGCGATACGGTAGCAAAATCTGACAAGGTAGGACAAATCGACAGAACACCGACTCAAACACTGTACGGGTGCTTCTCAGTACTCAAATTGATGCTTCCTTGTTTCCTCACTCCTCCGCTCTCCAGCCCGTGACCCTGAAATTGATTGACATCAACCATCTTGAAGGACATATAAATTCTCTAATTGCACTGCGAGGAGGCAAGGAACGAGGACTGAGGAAGCTTCCAGAGGATACGCTAGGAGCGAGGATACACAGGTGTATCCTATGCAGAAGAGTTTCTTGTCGAAAACCTGACGCACATATAAATTCCCCTCCTCCATTACATCTGCCACAATCTGAATGATAATGAATCTTTGATGATGTTGACGGTGATGCTTGAGAGAGCGAGGATATTCCATACGACTTGCTTCAGTTCCTCTCTACTGGTATCTCATCCTTGCTTCCTTCCCTCACATCCTAAGGGGGTGAAGCTAAGATACAAGGAAAGGAAATGAGGATGTACAAATAAGAAATGAGAAGCACCCTATATACGAGTGGACAACATGGCGCCATTTACTCCCATTTTGCGGTTTTGAAGCCTTTTTGGAGTCGAAATGGGAATCGCCATATTGCAAAAATTGCAGCTAGAGTCTGTGCAGTAGAGACTGTGGAGCCAGGGAGAAGTAGATATGACCAGCCGGACAGTAGGTCCACCTCTCACCTGCTCATATTAGCGATGGACACAATATGTGAGCACACAGGCTGATATTACCTGAAGTGTAACTTAAGGTGGTCCATCAGCCAACTCCTAGTGGGAAATACAGCATTATTAATTAAAGTGTAAAATGCATTATTAATTCATATGTAAAATGATCAGTTGTAGTCATATAATTTTCACAGGTATATTGATTTTACCGTTGTCTGGAAAAGATTTTGAGCTTTGAGTCATGAAAGATTGAGCTACCATTTGCTATCTAGCTGTCCTTATCCATCATTTAAACCAAAGTAATGTAAGTAGAAGTAGCTAACATAAGGCACCACCTGTGAAAATATTCTGGTGACACTCAACACAATCAATTTTTTGAGGAAAAAAATCACAGCTCTCTCACGGTTCATCTAGCTCTGACACCTGCAGCAAATTACCCATCTGAATGGAGAAGTGCGCTTTTATACTCCGCTCCTTCTATTGGTGGAGTTTGTTTAAAAAGGAGTGACTGGCTAAACTTACCGAATTACTTCAAGTGTTAACTAAGTCATCCATCCAATCATCCATCCACCTACACAGGGGTGCCTGGACCCTATCCCAGGGGAGTCAAGGCACAAGGCCGGGGACACCCTAGATGGGGTGCCAACCCGTCACAGTAAGTCATACACAGTCAATTGTAAATTATTATCAAATTTAGCTAGTGTTAGCTGCCTTGGTTTACTCCGTGGCAGCTGCCTTGGTTTATCACTTTGTTCACTCATGTTGGTTTGCTAGTTATATCAATACAACAAACTACCTTAGAAATCAAAATGAGCAACATACCAGAAAAACTAAACAAAAAACCTCCCTGCTGAGTGTCTGTTAGAGCAGCTTACCAAAGAATCAGACATGCCTTTGCTACAGAACTGTCAGGAGCTTTAGTTGTGTGTTGGAAAGTGTGTGTGCCTTCATGAGGCTCAACTGTCATTGCCAAACCTGTCAATCACTTCATCAACCACAGCCTTTTATTTATCACCAAATATCTACTAAAAAAAAACAAAAAACGCATTTATTGTTAGGAAAAAAACCCCAAAAGCAAGAGCTTCTTAAGGCAAATAAATTAAATGTTCTTAAATGTCTGATGACCTCAACCAATTGAGCATGTGTTTCGCTTACTGAATTCAGAAAGACCCACAAACAAGCAGCAACTGAAGGCAGCTGCAGTAAAGGCCGGGCAAAACATCTCAATGGAAGAAACTCAGCATTTGGTGATGTCCACGGAATTAAAGCTGAAGGTTTACACTTCAATCACATTTTGATTGCTACAGTGGCTTAGTGGTTAGCACGTTTGCATGTTCTCCCTGTGCTGTGGGGGTTTCCTCCGGGTACTCCGGTTTCTTCTCCCAGTCCAAATACATGCATGGTAGGCTGATTTGCATGTCCAAAGTGTCCGTAGTGTATGAATGGGTGTGTGAATGTGTATGTGATTGTGTCCTGTGTTGGATTGGCACCCCGTCCAGGGTGTACCCCGCCTTGTGCCCCATGCTCCCTGGGATATGCTCCAGCTTCCCCGCGGCCCTGTAGGATAAGTGGTATAGAAGATGCATACATGCATTTCATATCCACTGTGGTGGTGTCCAGATGCAAAAGTATGAAAATTGTGTCACTGTCCAAATACTTATGGATCCGACTGTGTATATATAACCACTTTGCTGTTCTGCCTACATGGCCAAAAGTATCATTGTCATGATGAAACAGTTTTGGGGCCTTTAGAGCCACTGAAGGGAAATCTTAATGCGACAGCATACAAAGATATTCTAGACAAGTGTGTGCTTCAAACTTGGTGACAACAGTTTGGGGAAGAAACTCATATGGGTTTAATGGTCACGCGTCCACATACTTTTGGATGTGCTGTGTAGTGTACAGTCCGTTCTGCGGTTCAGCACCATAGAATGACCTAAACTCAGAAGACCAGCAGTTACTTTGTGTATATTTTTCGGATAGATTTCTGGCTTTTCGTTTATTTATGGGTGACTAAAAAGAAGGCCTCGTGTGTACTTTGTTAAACGGGACTTTTATTGAATACGGATGCGTGTTCGCTGTTGCTCAGCGCCCCCGGAAGTAGCCCGATGTTTACATATTTTTGTTCCGCCGAAAAACAACGGTAAACCAGCTGTCTGGGGGAGAAAAAAAAATTAATAAACATTTAAAATCTAAACGCATTTCCACCAGAAAGTCTTTTGAGAAAGATTTGAGTAGATATACTTCTCCGTATATTACCAGGCTCTCACCACGCTTTCGACTGACTTTCTTGTAGTAACTGTAACTAGCTTTGAAGTTAATGTTGAAAACGAGCGTCTGTTGTTTTACGGCTTTGGACGCTTAAATGTAACGGTTAAACAGCTGTTTCTGTAGTTGTGTATTACTGAAATTAATAGCACTGCATCTCTGTTGAATCTTGTTGAAAGTCTTGCTCACAGCTTTGCTCATTTTGCTTTATTTCTCTGCCAGTTACTACAGTTAGACGAAAATGCCTCTTTTTGGTAACACGTTCAGCCCCAAGAAGACTCCACCCCGGAAATCAGCATCTCTCTCTAACCTCCATACAGTAAGAAATAAATACTGTGACTACATTAAACTCTTTCTTTGCTTCAGAGATTAGTAATAATAGTTATTAGTAATAATAATAGGCTAATATCTGTTAGTAGTAATAATAGTGCCCACACACACACACACACACACACACACACACAACATTTCCATTATTACTCAATAAATACACACAACAGTACATAACCTTTCGCATTTGTTTTCTTTCAGCTGGACCGGTCCACTAGGGAGATTGAGTTAGGGCTGGAGTATGGAGCTCCTATGATGAATATTGGAGGTCAGAGCTTGAAATTTGAAGATGGGCAATGGATTACAGGTAAGACTTTTCTCCCGATAAACAAACACACGAAAGCCTCTTGTGCACTGTTGTTTTATTTATTATTGTGAAGTGCTTATTGGCCTTTTTTGGTCACTTTGTCACAGAGTCAGGACCTAATGTGTCTAGCAAGGAGGTGCAGAAACTGAAGAATAGGAATCTGCAATTAGAAGAAGAAAACAACCTTTTAAGGCTTAAGATAGAGCTTTTGTTAGATATGGTGAGTTAATGCTACCGCTTATAGGTACACACAATACACAATAGATGTTATGAAATTAAGACTTGTATGTCCTTAATGTGTCCTTAAGAATTTAATGGTTAATTAAAAAGACTTAACGCTGAATAGGCAGTGGTTATGCTTTCTGACTTGGATTCGTGTAGGTTTGTTCTTGTTTGAGCTCCATAGGAAGAGAAACCTTGTGTCTGAAGGCTTCCAGAGATACACCTGAACTGGTGTAACCTTAAACAATGAACATAATATCTTTCCCTTCGTAGAATGCCTTTTAATGTACTGAATTACCTTTGAAACAGACAAAAAGATCACAAACAAGTGAGACAATTTTGGAGCTATGAATTTCGCAAAAATGTTAGCAGGATAAATAGTGATTTTTTTTAGGGCACAAATCAGCACAAATGGACATTTATTTTCTGTTCATGTGGGGGTGCCAACCTTATGGCGGTCCCAGACAGTATTTGCTCTGTGGTAGTTCAGCCCCATGTCAGATCAAACTGATGCCTCTTGATCTACAGCCATTATCCATTTTATTCTTGAATGATAATCACTTGCGCTATTTAAGATGAAAGCATCTATTTTTTGTTGTTATTCTATATATTATATTGACATTAAATCAAATCTCATCTCTGACAGCTCTCGGAAACCACAGCCGTGTCACATCTAATACAGAAAGAATTAGACGACATGAAGAGTCACTACAAACAAAAGAAGTGATGGGAAGCATGGATTTCCGATGTTTGTGTTTTGGACGTGGGTTGTTCTTCAATGAAATGATTTCTACTATTTAAATATGAGACTTCACTTCTTGTGAAGTTTCTTATGAAATTGTGAATAAATAAATAAAAAATGCATAAAACTGTGCTGTTTGTTTAATGCTTTTTTCCTTTACTAATTGTATAAACAATAAAAATAAATATTTTCTTAGTCAAGGCTGAGTCCCCTTTCCTTTAATGGATCTCTGCGGATGTTTTTCAGTGTTATGCTGTGTGTAAAGAAAATATTAGAGTCTAAAAAGGCTGTGTTAAAATATGAAAGTATGGTTTAAAGTATGTAAGCTGTACTAAGCCCATCAGAATAACAGCTATTATCATTACGTATTTACCAAAAAGCCTATATCTATATAAAATATTTATATCTAGTACTGAACATTCTGAAGTTTTGCAGTCAGGTAGAATGATCCTAGAAGGCCAAATCAGCCAGCACTGTTATCTTTCCTTAATACACTACTGCACTGTTTGCAGTTTCACTTCTTAAGAAAAGGAGATTACTTGGGTTGTGTTTGTTCTAAAATGTGCACACAGATTTGTGGGGATTGTTGTATGTGGTGCATGGGGAAGTACAGTAGGATTCAAAAGTCTGTACCTTTTTTAAGAAAGGGTTTTTATTGCATCAGTTCCGAAAATGAATACGACGTTTTCACATTCCATTTTTTAAAGTAAGAAATTTGTATTGGTTTTAAATACATGATAAAATAAAACGAGTTATTTTGTGAACTCACTGGAGTTTATTGTGTTATACACGATAAATACAATGCGATAACACTAATTGTACTCATCTTACATCAGCTGTAAAAATGATGTAACAAGTTAATTTTACGTTTCAAATTAATTGTGTTGTTATATTTAAAAAAAATTGTTTGTGGACCTACAATATATTCCCTCTGACAGTTATTTCAGCTAATGTAGTTGAATGTACTTTGACTAAACATTTAGAACAAGTACAGTACAATATATTTTTTAATGAAAACACTGCACAGATCAAAACAAGTCTTTCACAATACAGCTCACTCCTGTGCACATGTCTAATAAATATGAGCTTCATAAGGAATTAGAAATGATTAAGTAGGAGGAACAAGGGAGCATGGGGTTTATTTGGCAGACTTTCTCAGATTGGGATCATAAAAGAAGAGAACACAAATCAGTGCTAAAAGTGAAGTAGTGATTTCAGTAAATTGGAAAACTTGCAAACAATTAGGATTTACCTTTAACCATTAAGTGAAGAAACATAGCTGGAAAATGAACACAGGTGAGGAAAATATGTTATTTCTCCTTTTATCTGGAATTCTTGTATGTGTGGGAACAGTGGAGCTGAAATAGTCATCAAGTAATTTTCTGGAAGGCCTTTTCTCCTCAGAGGACTAGTGAAGTAAGTACATTTACTTTTCTTTTTTCCCTTTCCTTCCTAAACAGGCAAAAACCTGTTTTAATCATTTGTGTCAGCATTAAATATTTTGTGTTTATAGCTGAAGTCTTCGTATATAAAGCTTAATGATTTTTTTTTTTTTTTTTAGCTTTGTGAATCATATATATGATCTTGAATATATGGACAAATGAACACATGCACATGATAAATTAATAAATGATTACAGAGAAGGAAAGTTTTATTAAGAGCTTGTTCTTTGTCTGTTACAGCCATAACATGATTATACTGATTCAAATTTAATGGTATAGTTTAAATGAATTACATTTTACATAAAAAATCATTAGCATATATATACTGTATGTACAGTACTACAGATCTCTGGTTATGTAGACATGTGACATCAATTCCTAATCAGTAATCATTCCTGTTTTTTAAATTAACAACAAAATAGGTCATTTAACTAAACAAGGAATATGTTCTTTAAAGATCCATACCTTCTCTGCAGGAATTACTTAATAGAACATGGGAAGCAGTGTGGTAGAGAGAAACAGATTGGATCCTCCAGATGGAGGCTGGGGCTGGGTTGTGCTGTTTGGTGGCTTCATTATCACTGGTTTCTCCTACGCTTTCCCTAAAGCCATAAGTGTATACTTTAAAGAACTAATGCGGGACTTTGGCTGTGGCTACAGTGACACGGCATGGATTTCCTCTATCATGCTTGCCATGCTTTATGGCTCAGGTGAGAAACAAAGATAAAAGAAATAGTGCACGTAACATGTTTACTTTTCATCGATTGATCAAATCTTTCTGAATCCATAGATTATCTTTACTTCTTTTTCTGAACAGGTCCACTTTCCAGTATCATGGTTAACAGGTTTGGATGTCGCCCAGTGATGTTGATTGGGGGATTGTTTGCCTCAGCAGGCATGATTGGGGCCTCTTTTACCACCAACATCATCCAACTTTACCTCACTGCTGGAGTCAGTACAGGTGATTAAATGGCTGTATGTGGTGTTTAAAGCATCGGTATCACACAACTGTTGTCCACTGTAGGACAAGGTACCACACTGAGTGCACGAAAGAGAACTTTCATTCTTCAAAATTCGCAGAGTTCCCCTTCATTTTTCTTGATGAAAACAATGTCTTAAGTCAATTTTCAGAACACAGAATAAGAGTTAAATGTATATAATGACTCCAGCATTATTAGGCTGACTGGGAAGCCATTTCTCTGTGTAATGTATATACTGATAATATCTGAGAGACATATTTATTAGACATTAAACTCTGTTTCCATTGTATTAAGATTTATTGATATGAGATCATTCAAGTACTGCTGCATTTTGTTCTCCACAGGGCTTGGTCTAGCTCTAAATTTTCAGCCCTCACTTATAATGCTTGGGTGTTATTTTGACAAACGGAGACCTCTGGCCAATGGACTAGCAGCAGCTGGGAGCCCAGTCTTTCTCTCAGCTCTTTCTCCACTAGGACAAGTGCTGCTGGATCGCTTTGGCTGGAGGGGTGGCTTTCTGATTATGGGAGGGCTGTTGCTTAACTGTTGCATCTGTGGTGCTGTTATGAGACCTTTGGGATACAAAGTTCGGAAATCTGCAGCCAGGGATGAATTAAATGCTCACGAGCTGAAAGAGATGCTCCCATCAAAGGTGGGTCAGGAAGAGAATAATCTGGAGAAGGCTCAGAAGGAAAGCCCCAAGAAAAAGAAACTCCTTGACTTCAGTGTACTCCATGACAAAGGACTTATCATTTATATAGTAGCCAAATTTGTAGTTGTGCTTGGTCTGTTTGTCCCTACAATTCTCTTGGTCAACTATGCTAAAGATCAAGGAGTTCCTGACCAGGAAGCTGCCTTCCTCCTCTCCATTATTGGATTTATTGACATCTTTGCTCGACCCACATGTGGTCTGATGGCAGGACTAAAGTGCATACGAGCCAAAATCCCCTATTTCTTCAGCTTGGCCTTAATTCTAAATGGCCTTACAGATGTTTGCTCAGCCAGAAGTACAGACTACATGGGATTAGTGATCTTTTGTGTATTCTTTGGCCTTTCTTATGGAATGGTGGGTGCATTGCAATTTGAAGTGCTGATGGGAATTGTGGGGACTAACAGTTTTTCCAGTGCCCTTGGTTTAGTGCTCCTTATAGAAGCAGCAGCTGTGCTCATTGGACCTCCTTCTGCTGGTAAGCCACGCTATAGTGAAATTAATCAACCTCTTAATTAAAAGTTGTATTTTTACATATTACAACGTGGCTTTGAAGAAAGTATGCATATTTCTTTGTCCTTCTCCCCTGTATACTTTTATGTAGGACGATTAGTGGATACTTACAAGAACTATGAGCTGATTTTCTACATGGCTGGTGGAGAGTTGATGGCTGCTGGCATATTCCTTGCCATTGCATCTTATTTCTGCATTAAGCTCCAGAAGAACAAGGACAAATCTGTCATCCAGGAAGCTGATATTGAGGGCAACAGTAACCATATTAATCATGAATCTAACCATGCTATGAACAATAATTAATGTTAAAGTTGAAATAATTCAAAGAACTGTGACAGTAAGTGATAATTATGTATTAACTGTATTAATAGTGGTTTTGATTTAAATCATTGTCCTTTTGCTAAGTAAACTTTATTTGACCAATAAATTATCTTTTGCAGTCCTATTAGTCAGTCTATATTTCCTTGTTGTTTTAGATTATGTTAGATTATTACTGTTCTTTGACAGTGTGAGAGTGAGTGTTGGGTCTTGCATTCATAAATCTCTCTGTGAATTTTGGAGAGTTACCAAAGTTGTGAGTTTATAACTAATATCCACCCCTTTATTCAAAATTTAAGGCATCATAAGATAAATGCCACAATTCCATTATTTTGCCACAAGTCCATTTTTCATTTATTCTGTAATTATTCAAATAATTTTAAATTATTCAAACTACTTAAGTTTCTATGGTAACCTCTCATGCTCAGATAATTTCATAATCTCTTAATAGCATTCAAAACAGTGTTACTATGAATGCAGACTTTAATACACTGAAAAAGACACACTATTAGCATTACATAAATATATATAAATAAAATTGGTTTCACTCTGCCCACGTTTATCCAGGGGAACCTGGAGCCTATCCCAGGGAACTCGGGGCACAAGGAGGGTACACCCTGGACGGGGAGCCAACCCATCACAGGGCACAATCACATACACACTCACACACCCATTCATACACTATGGACACTTTGGACATGCCAATCAGCCTATCATGCATGTCTTTGGACTGGGGAGGAAACCAGAGTACCTGGAGGAAACCCCCACAGCACAGGGAGAACATGCAAACTTCGCACGTACAGGGTAGCGGCAGGAATTGAACCCCCAACATTGTTTGACTCAGGACAGCTGTCATTTGCTGCTATTGTCAAGGAATTGTTTGACGCTGTACACAACAGCGTTTCACCTTCGCGTGTTCGCTGAGAGAAGGATAATGGTTGAGAGGCTGGAATTTGGCCAGTAATTGCTGCAAGCCTTTTATAATTGACCAATTGGTGTCTGAGAAGGTGGGAATTACAGAAAGGGGTTAAAGCTATGCAAACCTGCGCACACATGATGCAGTATTAGACAATAAGCACATCATAATGAAACTAAAGCTGAATCCCAGACATTTTCCCAAATTTAGAAATCCCGTCCGGACGCTTTTTAAGGTCTGAAAAAGAGGACACGTCTGAGAAAAAGAGGATGTATGGTCACCCTAAATTAAAATATGAATGAATGGTGTCATGCTGCTGTGACTTTACCCTTGCAGGCTAATTCAGAGGCTGAGGGCAGCCATTTTGATTTGAAATCATTTTAGTCCTTAATTGACTCAGTCAGCCACCTCAGTCAGCACTTAAGAGTCAGTCTTAGACTTTGCTGAAAGTTGCTTTTAGTTTCTTTATATAAAAAAAGCTCTCACGCTTACACAAGTCCTACTTTTTACAAAGGTTTTTTTTGCACTTAATTCAAAGTTTAAGACTATTCTTTCTGAGAAGATTTATACACATGGCCCAGGTTATTATCCACTCTGCCCCGGTCTGTTTGCTGTTCACACTTCAGTACAGCAGGTGGCAGCATGCAGCTGTTCTGCTGGTTTAAAAACCCGCCATTAAAGACACCGAAGAAGAAGAAAAAGAAACGTCACACTCAGGAAACAGCAACGAGAGGATCCCGCACTCGAGGACCTCGATAAAGACACGAAGAGTTGTTCTTCTGTTTGTTCGATTTTTGAAAACGAGCTCGTGTATACTTTTTTTTTTTATCGAAGCAGCAGTCAGATTTTTATTTGCAGTTTCTCCTCGAAGGTTTTTCTACTAGTGTCACGATGCCGAGAGGAGGTAAGAGGACCCCTACATGAGTTTAGATGATGTTAGCCGGTTTGCTAACAGTGTTAGCCGCGGCGTCGCATCGTGACTTGTGCACAAGAAGCTAACGTGTAGCTAACCAGAAAATAAACCCGGTGCTGCTTCATGCTTCAGCCTGGCACATGATCTGAAAGTTTTATTTTATTGTCGAGCGGCCAGTCGACTGAACACGTATTTATTAAACAACTAGAGCTAGAGTGTTTCCGCCACATGAGCAACCTCCGATCATTATTCATACTTCTCTGGGCTGTGTCTGATGTTTTTGTCACTTAGCTCGTGTTTATTGGCTACTTTCTTCATTATCAATGTTGACATTGGACATTTTTTTTTAGGTAAAAAGGGCCACAAAGGTCGGGGGAAGCAGTTCAGCAATCCTGAGGAGATCGAGAGACAGATGCGAGCGCAAAGGGAGATGGTAAATTTCCAATATGTTTATTTCACTGCAATTCAAACGCCTTTGAGGTGTTTATTTGTTTGTTTATTTGTTTGTTTATTTATTTGTCACTGATTATTTTAAGTCACTCAGTCTCTAAATAATGTGGTGAATCATGTGTTTGCAGGAGGAGAACAGTGGTGCAGAGCGGGAGAGCGGATCTGAGTCTGAGGAGGAAAGCAGTAGTGAAGATGAAAAAGTAAGTAACACATTACTCATTTTTTCCATCTTTTTCTTTTCTTTCCTTTTTTTTTTTTAAATGAATGTATAACCATCAGTAAGTATGGATTTCTGCTGGCATGTTTGATTTGGTTGGGAGGGTTACTTTAACAATGTATTCCTTTAGTTACAAATTACTTCATAAAAAAGTGTAATCAGTAACATAATCCAAGTATTGTGATATGAAAGTAATCTGATTGTTTTTGGATTAATTCAAGGTCACATATGTAAATAAAGACAAGAGAAAAGCAATGTGATCTAATACTTTTGTTTAGAGCTTAAAATATGTTCAGTGTTTGGATTTGTTTTAATAAAAATAAATAAATGTGTTGCTCATGAGAGTCACAACTGGGAAGAGAGAACCAGAACTAAAATCATTAGGGCTGGGTAAAAAAAAAATATTGATTCTTCGATTTTAATGGGTCTTCGTAGATTCGGGAAATCCCCGAATCCCTTCTTAATGTTCTGCTTTACTTGAGAGGATCTGAATATTATCTGTAGTTTGCCTGTCGTTCTGAATGTCGCCATCTTTGATATTTTGAAAACGGTTTTATTTCTTTTGTCATAATAAGGGAGTCACAAGCTTTTTTTTTTTTATGCTTTTGACTTTTCTCAGTCTTTTTCTTGAAATGGTTCGTTCCGGTAATGAAATTTGTTTCCCTATCTATTTCTCTGCCCGCTTTGGAAAAAAAGTCGCAAAACATTTTCTGTGTGTGATAATCATACCTGAGCCTTGCAAATTCTTGAATCCAAGAAGAAATGCCTTAAAATGCCTTTCTGCACTTTTACTTGGGTGTTCGTCGACTGACACAGAAAGATGATCCTCTGTGTCTGTCGTTTTCTTGCGCCATCAGCATTGGTGCTCGACAGAGATGAGGATTGTTTGGAAAAAGTCTGATATTTTGTTTTGACGTGTGTTCCTGATGCGGAAAGCTGATCCTCGCTTTCCTTGTGTGTATTTTGGCGCTCTGGATGAATTTGAACTTTTTTATTATTTATTTATTTATTTATTATTTATTTATTTTATTACGTCGACACAACAAATTGTGATAGGCTCCTACTCACAGAACATGTGATTAATGTGATTACTTTGTTTTTTGACTTAACAGATTACAGTAGTTACCAGTTTCCACACAACAACGCACCTTCATGCATTCGCTGAGAGAAGGCTAATAGTTGAGAGGCAGGAATTTTGCCAATAGTTGCTGCAAGCGTTTTATAATCGACCAATTGGTGTGTGGGAAGGCGGGAATTACAGAGAGGGGTAAAGCATCGCAGACATGCGGACACATGATGCAGTATTAGACCATAAGCACATCATGACACTAAAGCCAAATCCCGGACATTTTCTCAAATTTAAAAATCCTGGCCGGACGCATTTTTAAGGTCTGAAAAAAGGGGGTATGGTCACCCTAACAAAAGCATTTCTTTGATTTTAAATGAAAAAACTTTTGATCCTGGTGGAATTCCCTTGTTTTGTTTTGTTTTTACATAAAATGTACCTGTAATTTGATTACTTTGTTTTTTGACGTAACTGTAACGGATTAGTTACCAGTTTTTTGTATCCTGATTACATAATGCTGTTACATGTATTCTGTTACTCCACAAGTCTGGTGTTTCCCTAAATGTGTTTGTGTATCTGGTGAAAGAAGCAGAAGCGGAGTGGAGTCCAAGGGTTGATTGAAATTGAGAATCCCAACCGTGTCTCCCAGAAGAGCAAAAAAGCCGCAGAGGTCGACGTCAACGCGCCGAAAGAGCTCACACGTAGAGAGAGGTACTTCTAAACACCCGGATTGAACTTGAGAATGTTCCTTCAGCTGTGTTTTTAGCTAAATCTGGTCTGTGTTGGTTGCAGGGAGGAGATTGAGAAGCAGAAAGCTAAGGAGCGCTACATGAAGCTGCATCTGGAAGGAAAGACAGATCAGGCCAAGGCAGACCTCGCCAGACTGGCTATTATTAAAAAACAGAGAGAAGAGGCAGCGAAGAAAAGGGAGGAACTGAGGAAAGGTGAGTTTAACATGCTGTGTGATGTTCTAGTATACATAATGTACACTGGACTAATCTCCATATAATGTCTGAATTCAAGGTACTTTATTATTATTATTATTATTATTATTATTATTATTATTAATATTGAAGAGCTTCCATTATGCGTAACAGTTTTCTGTCTAAAAGCTGAAAAGATCTCTTCTATGTGTGTTCTGTTTTTTTAATCCATTTCAGAAAAAGAGGCACAGGAAGCCAAATCCAAACGTTAAGGTTCGTCCCCATCCTGAGGACTCGGTTAATGGGGGCGGGAGGGAAGGGACCAAATTAATTAGGGAGACAGCTCAGGGGTGCCCAAACACTGTCTTCACTGGCAGGGACAGGCAGCGATTTGGACATTCAGAGTCACATCACAAAAATTGGGGGTTAAAGACATGAACTCAATGGTCTGCTTATTGGTACCTAAAACAGGAAGCGATCGGCAAGACCAGGATGCCCTCATGTCCTTTCCCCCCATACCTCCGATGTGTTCTGATCCTACAGCTGCAAGAGTTTACTCTTAAATTTGCTCTTTTTGATATGTTTTAGTAAAGTTTTGATTGGGTTGTTGGCCAGGGTTGCGTTCTTATTGACGTAATCTGGCATGTTTCTAGAGAGTAGGGTAGAGTAATGAATGGAGAAACACTATCAAACTCATGGACCACCATCTGCTCATGTTCTGACCTTATTGCTGTATGTTGTTTTTTTTTCTCTGTGGATAAGCTACACATAAAAAGCACCCTTTGTACTGAACAAAATGTTTTTTGCCCCACTTTTTTTTTTTTTTTTTTGCATGCTAGTTGCAAGATGTAGCCACCTTCTAACAAATGCCGGTAACGGTACACCATTTAAAAACAAGTGATTTATTACTTTTGAATAGAATGTCAGCAGTATTATGCATACCTATTCATGTTAACAGTATGTATGGTTATAATCAGAACTTCTTACTTCCCCCTTTATTCTGCTGTGCTTACATTTCTCAGTAAATTCTTTTTATATATGTGTGTATGTATGTGGTTCCCGCTCATGAACTCATAAACATACCTCTTGTATATTAGGCCTTGTTCACAACTGGTATTAACATCTGTCTGGAGTGATCAGAAGTATTTTCATGCATGACACGGTGGGTTAATTGGTGATTTGTATGGAGTTCACACTACAGATGTTGTGGTTTGAGGGATCTGATTTCAGTGCATGCCTAAAGATGCACAGGAACACGTTTACACCTGTTCCTGATGCTTTCTACTGATCAGTTCCCCCAGCGTGGATGCTAATACCTGTTCTGAACAGGGTCTCATATGCTTCAGCTTGTTGGTGGGACTTGAATTGCCTTGAATATTAGGGGAAGCAATATTACAGTGATGCAAATGATTAAACATTCAGCTCAGTTTGTAAAGGAATATATTTACAAAAGTGTTTAAAAGAGTTGTAAAGTGTTCTCCATGACTGAAATATTTACATGCATTATTGATAGGAAGCGATTGTATGTTTATCCTGATTTGATTTTGTGGTATGGTAATAAATACATTAGTACAATCACTTGTTTTTCTTTTTAAACAACATATATATATATATATATATATATATATTTCTATTTTTCTATTTTTCTACTTATGACTTTTTGCTTGCGCAGTGTGCTAGAGATCATTAGGGCCTTGGCTTTAATTCCCGAAAAGCTGAGATGATGTCTAAGTGTAATTGTACTCTTATACTACAACCCCCAATTCTGAAAAAGCTGGGACGGTATGGAAAATGCAAAAAAAGTCATTTGAAAATTCACTTCACCCTGTATGATATTGAAAACACATTATTTAATGTTTTACTTTGTGAATTTAATTTATTTTTTAAAATATACACCCATTTCAAATCTGATGGCTGCAACACCAAAAAAGTTGGGACAGTCACCTGTTTACAGCTGTGTAACATCTTTTCTTTTACTAACACTTACTAAGCGTTTGGGTGCTGAAACACCAGTTGATTAAGTTTAGCAGGTGGAATATTCCCCCATTCATCCATTATGCATTTCTTTAGCTACGCAACTGTACGGGGCCTTCGTTGCCTTATTTTGTGCTTCATAATGAACCACACATTACCAATCAGAGACAGGTCAGGACTGCAGCCAGGCCATTCTAGCACCTGCACTCTCTGCTTATGCAACCATGCGCTTGTAATCTGGGCAGAATGTGGTTTGGCGTTGTCCTGCTCTGGATGGCAGCAGATGTTGCTCCAAAATGTGTACATATATTTCTGGTTAATGCTTCCCTCACATGCCATGGGCACTGAAACACCCCCGTACAATGACGGACGCTGGTTTTTGGACCTGACGCTGATAACAGCTTGCACGGTCCTTTTCCTCTTTGTCCCGGAGAACACGACGGCTGATTTGTCAAAAAACCATTTGAAATGTTGACTCGTCGGATCACAAAACACAATGCCACTGTGCTACTGTCCATCTCAGATGAGACCGAGCCCAGAGAAGTCAGTGGTGCTTCTGGACAGTGTTGATGTATGGCTTCTGCTTTGCACAGTAAAGCCTTAACTTGCATCTGTAGATGCAGCGGCGATTGGTGTTCACTGACAAAAGGTTTACCAAAGTATTCCCGAACCCATGTCCGGATATTCATTACAGACTCATGACTGTTTTTAAGACAGTGACGTCTGAGGGATCGGAGCTCACGCGCATTCAGAAGTGGTTTTTGGCCTTGCCCTTTACACACCGAGATTTTACCGAATTCCTTGAATCTTTTAATTATATTGTGCACTGTAGAAGGTGAAATGCCCAAAATCTTACCGATTTGTCTTTGGGGAATGTTGTTGTGAAAATGCTGGATTATTCGCTGATGTGTCTGTTGGCAGATTGGCGAGCCTCGACCCATCCTTGCTCTGGAAGGACTAGGCCTTTTTTGGAGGCTCCTTATATACTATGATTAAACAATTTCCTCACTTTCTTATTTCAACTTGTCACATCGTTATTTGTCCTAAATTGCCCCTGTCCCAACTTTTTTGGAATGTGCTGCATGCATCAATTTAAAAATAGATGTTTACCTTCAAAAAACTAAGCAGTTGATTAGGTAAAACATCAAAAACCTTGTCTTTATACGTTTTGTGTTTAAGTACAAGTCAAAGTACATTTACAAATCACTCCTCTTTGTTTGTATTTGCATTTTCCATAATGTCCCAACTTTTTGGAATTGGGGTTGTATAAAAAACCTTGAACAACATGAAGTAAAATCCTCATCAAAAGCATTATACCTGAGCAAATCATGTGGAAATGTTGACTTTTTGATTTCGTTTATCGATTAGTCTTTTTATAGACACCTCCTCCATTCCTCATCTATCTTTATTACTCAAAGGCAAACAGGGCATTTAACAGTACAGCAAGTCTCAGTAAATGAGAGGAAAAATGCCTTTCTGCCATAATAGTGAGAGGAAAAAGAAGAACTGCTGACTGAACAAATGAAAACCTTGGGCTTCTGTCATAAACCTTGGACGTCTGCCCCCCTGTCCTTCACAGATAAAAAAAAAAATACATTAATATATAGTTGAATTGTTCGTATACACATTAGTATCCACATTATTTGCTGTGAAGGATTTCTCACTTCCGCTTTCCCCTGAATTTAAAAGGACGATATCCTAGAGGACGAGACACTCTGTGTGTTTGCAGTTAGGCCGTATTTGAGCCGAGCTCGACTGTCAGCAGCACTGATGGTAGCGGAGAACCACCATCAAAAATGGTAGACATAATATCACTTATTCTCGCTGATGGCGGACCCTGACCGTGTATCAAGATGAATTTGCAGTCTGGATCAGTCTGGGGTAGTGCTCAGCATTGAACAACTTCAGGTTAGTAAAACACTCATCCAAAAAAAAGTATCATGCACATAACAGATTAACAGATTATTACTTTAGTATCAGTTTAGTAGTATTTACTGTAGCTAAAATCAACATCTGAAAGCAAAGCCTAAAACACGCAGTCCAGGTCCGAAGTGCACTTGATGCTTTTAAAAAGGCAAACCTTGCTTCCTCGCCATTATGTGTTATGCATCAGCTTCATGTGACTGCTTAACTGTTTTCTTATTGCGCTTGTGCTGTAGTTCATTTGCGCCATTAGCCCTGTGGGATTGAGAAAACACAAACAAAAAAAACAACAAAAAAAACAAACAAACCCGCTTTACAGATGTCACGTGATCCAGCTAGCTCATGCTCACATCCTCAGCCATTACAGCATCAACCAAAAATACACTGGCGGCTGTGTCCTGTCTCACACACTTACTGTTTCATTATGTACTAATGAACAAGGCATTACTTTCTAATGGTGTTTGAACTTATGACCAAACCTCAACCACGAAGCCCGACTGCTTTTAATGATGAAACGTCTGCTTTTCAAATTTTAATATATTTAAATGATATTTAAATGTATATTTTCAAATTCCCGACGTGATTCTCCCCTCTGGCCACTGGGTGGCAGTCTTACTTATAACTCCTGCTCTGAGCTTGACTATGAAATTGAATCATTTATTTACAACTACTGTATATAAGCTGTCATTAATGCAGAACATTCCCTTGAAATATCAGTATTGCACATTACAGTTCTTTTTGTTTTGTGGTTATTAAATTGATTATTAATTTCTATTATTTAGAATATAATAAATTATAAATGTTGGGTCAGACGTTAAAGTTGCAAGTAATTAGGTGCTTCAGAAGTAATTATGATGAAAATAGTGTTAATAAATGTTACGTGCACAAAATGAAGTGCTCCTAATTGCAGTGTTCAATGTGACTAAAGTGAAGTAATGACTGACAGCCACCCTGACTGCAGTCATATGAAGTGTGACAGTTCAGTTAATGCAATGCAAATGATGACATTTTAAGTAAGTCAATCTGTTGCAAATTTCCAGCTCATGGCAACTCTCCAATGACATTATTTATCTGTCAATAATTCATATATATATCTGTCAGAATCATAAAACCCATGTAACAGACCTTGTTGTGTAAAAAATATGAAGCCAGGGTTGGTGAATCTACTGATCACAGTTCTGTTTTCACTGTAGCAATATATGACTGAAAGAGTTTCACAGCGTGATGCATAGAACTCCTTCCCCGTATGCATGTTTTGACTTCCTCTTTCTGGACTTGAGGCGTGTGCATTTCTGAGTGTTTGGTCGAGAGCTTCGAGTGGGGAACTTGAGTAAATCACATTGGTTTCCTTTTTACATAAATCATATGGAAATATCAACCATCAAATGAGACTGACTCTGACCTGAGCATAAGAAAAAGGACTGGAAGGTGGTGGGAAGAAAAGTAAACCATCATAATCATGCTAAAGCAATTTAACCTCTTAAAGCAGTTTGGAAATGTGGGGAAGTAAGTACTTTCATGTGGCATCTAATGATAATGTTTAGTGATCTATCGTGTCTTGATGATCTCTAGTTTACTGTTGTTTGTTTTACTGAATATCTATCATGTGTATCGCAGCTTTAGATTATCCTCATACCCTGAATTTATCAATATGATAGGCATCTGAAATGTTCTGGCCAGAGAATGTATTTTGACTTAGCCAACATCAATTTTTATATAAGGAAGTTCACTCACTGACCCAGAAAATACATGCCGTCATTCATATTCCTTTCTAGGTTGACTAAAAAGCCATGGTAGTATTTTAGGTAGTATTCCTGATTTGTGCTTTTTTTTTTGCTGAACTAAGGATGTCTCCAATTTTCCCAGAGAGAGGAAAGAGAGGAAAATGTCATATGTATAATTCATTCATAGATTTTATTATAACCATAACAACAAATATGGTTTGTTTTGATGCTACTTAGAGAGAGCTGCAGTTGGCCTTTGTACTAGATTAAAATATAGTGGGTGTTAATGCAGTGCTGCTGTTTGCTGTAGGCTGCAGCGTGTGTGCAAGGTGCAGAGAAAATGGTACGTTTTGCATCCTGCTAACTGATGTTAGCACTGTTATTCAATACCTCAACAACATGTCTACACGTTTAAAGAGGAACAAAGCATCCGCCAACGCTGAGGTGTGTGCGTAGCTGCAAATCTAACAGCAACCATTAATAATAACATGAACACTTGTCTTTTGACCATAAAGTCTTTCATAACTACTTCAAATAAGCAGAAGAAATATAACTGAACATGCACCATAAAACTTATCCAGTTTGGCTAAATATCCACGTGTCCATTCATTTAGATATCTAAATGTTTAAGAGGTGTTGATGTATTTGTCTTAGATGCCAAAAAGAGAACTATACAGTGCTGTGAAAAAGTATTTGCTCCTGATTTCTTCTCTTTTTGTGTATATCTCATAATAAATAGTTTTAGATCTTCAAACGAAATACAACATGAAACAAAGGCAACCTGAGTAAACACACTATACATTTTTTTTTATTGAAGCAAAAAAGTTATATCACCAATTAGAAAATCTAATTGCCCCCTTAAACTTAAAATCTGGTTGTGCCACCTTTAGCAGCAATAACTGCAACCAAATGCTTACAATAACTGGAGATAAGTTTTTCACAGTGCTGTGGTGGAATTTTAGCCCACTCTTCTTTGCAGAACTGCTTTAATTCAGCCACATTGGAGGGTTTTTGAGCATGAACTGCCCGTTTAAGGTCCTGAAAACAGCATTTCAATTGGTCAAAGTCAGGACTTTGAATAGGCCACTCCAAAACTTTAATTTAGCTTTTTTTTTTGAGTCATTCAGGACTTACTCCTATACTTTGGATCATTGTCTTGGTGCATAATCCACTTGCGCTTGAGTTTCAACTCATGGACCGAAGACTAGACATTCTCCTTTAGGATTTTCTGATAGAGAGCAGAATTAATGTTTCTCTCAATTATTGAAAGTGGCCCTGAAGCAGCAGAGCATCCCCATACCATCACACTTCCACCACCATGCTTGACTGTAGATATGATGTTCTTTTTGTGGAATTCTGTGTTTGGTTTACACCAGATGTAATGGGACCTCTGTCATCCAATCACTTCCACCTTTGACTCATTAATCCACAGAACATTCTCCCCAAAAGGTTTAAGGATCATCAAGGTGTGTTTTGGTAAAATTCAGACGAGACTTAATATTCTTCTGGGTTAGCAGTGGTTTTCACCGCGCCACTCTTCCATGGAAGCCATTTTTGCCCAGTGTCTTTCTGATAGTGGAGTCATGAACAGTGACCTTTATTGATGCAAGAGAGGCCTATATTTCCTGTAGTGGATGAGTCGTTGCTGTGCACTTTTAGGAATTTTGGAACGTCGGCCACTTCTGGGAAGGTTCACTACTGTGCCGTGTTTTTCCATTTGGAGATAATGGCTCTCACTGTGGTCCTTTGGAGTTCCAGAGCCTATGAAATAGCTTTGTAACCCTTCCCAGACTGATGTATTTAATCATTTCTGGAATTTCTTTGAAAAACGTGGGCATAGTGTGTTACTGGGTAAGACCTTTTAACTAATTTCATGCTGTTGAAAAAGTTATATTTAAGTCTTAATTTTGCTTGAACAGGGTTTGCAGTAATCAGGCCTGGTTGTGTCTAGTCCAGCTGAACCCCATTATGAATGCAGTTTCATAGATTTGGGGAATTAGTAACTACAGGGGAAAATACATTTTCATACAGGCCCAGTTGGTATTGGAGAACTTTTTTGCTTCAGTAAATAACATTATCATTTAAAATCTGAATTTTGTGTTTACTCAGGTTGTCTTTGTTTTATCTTAGATTTTGTTTTAATTTCTGAAACAATTTTGTTTGAGATATACACAAAAACAGAAGAAATCAGCAAATACTTTTTCACAGCACTATAACTGTATAGAGAAAGATAATATGTCTCTGTTTCAGAGAGAGCTAATATGTCAGACCCTCAAATTAGCCTATTTTACCCATCTGCACTTGTCTGATATAAACAGAAAGATGTGCATACGGTTGGTGAGAGCACCTGTGGTGACAGCAGCATTTCCATAATAACAGGGCGTGGTATCCTCTATGTGTCTGTGGTTTCGCTTGCGCTCTTATCTTATGTACTTTGAAATGATGTGCGGCTCATAACCTCTGATGTCAGTTAGATCTCAATTATCTCTGAGGTGTCACAGTTTGCATTGTTGTATATGACTTGACACACAGCAGACCTACTGGATCAGAGGTTCAGATGCTGTTCTTGTGTATTGCGTCTAATGGCTGGCTGACCAAAATGTACATTTGATTCATGTCTCCCTGATATACTGTAAGCCATAAATCTGCCCTATAACATTGTTTGGGTAAGAAGTAAGAGGACATTGCAAATGGCATGTAAAACCTATGTTTGTTGCAGCTTGCAGTCGCTGCCTCCTCCTTCCCCTGCACCATTCTCTTTGGCCTGCTTTTTAACCACAACACACTTCACTCTCTAATTTTAGGACTTACTTTTTAGTCTGAAACAGCTTCGAACTGCACACGCAAAAGTGTGTGCCACAATTTCTCATTTTAGCCACACTTTTCACAATTATCAGACCTTTAGGTTTGAATTATATTAATGTGTTAACGATCATGCATTAATAATACATACAATTACTTTATGCATAATTAAAAATCCCAATGCTGACTGTGTAATAGAGAAATGAATCAGCCATTTATAGAAAAGATGTTATTTTGTAACACAATATAACATAATATTGTTGTGTTAGAGGTCCCTCCTAAGAACAATCAAAGTAATTATTGTTATATAGTTATTATTTAGGCATTATAGTAATACGCTTACTGACTAGTCACTTGAACTGATGGGTTTAAGTTAAAGCCTAATAACTTAACATTTTAATAATACCTAGTAATGAGATGTAGTCAAAATAAATACAATAGTTGATCTAAACCGATAATGTGAATAATATGAACTATATAGATAGGAATATGAGCTTCAGTATTCTGTGGTTTTTTTTTTTGTTTGTTTTTTTTAGATTGGAGTCTGTGGTTATCGACAAAACAGTGCTATGCAAGTGTAACAAGAGCTTTTTATTTTCATGTGATGCGGTCGCAAGCATAATGCTCATGGGTAAATCGAAGATCATGAAGATTACGAACATGAATGTGCAGCAGTCCTTAATCTGCCTGGTCTGGGTTTGGCCAGTAGTTTATAGTTATATGTTTAGATTATATGTTTATATTTTGCAAACCAACAAATTTTTTTAGAAAATACTACAGGCAAGTACAAACACTATCGCTTCCTCTTAGGGATGTAACTGAATCTGAATACATTCGGATTGAACAGATAATGTGGTCTAAACATATACGGTTACAAATAAGTAAGCGTCCTATTCTATGCCTGACCTAAACTCTCTTACACTATATGACCAAAAGTATATGGACAGCTGATCATTACACCCAAAATGATGTGCTCATTCCAAAATCATGGGCATTAACACACCTAGTCCGCCCTTTGTTGTTATAATAACCTCATTTTTAATAACCTTATAATAACTTTTAGGAGTGTGGAGGTGGGGATTTATGCTCATTCAGCTACAAGAGTTATATAGAGAGGTCAGGCACTGAAGTTAGAATTCCAGTTCATTCCAAAGGTGTTCAGTGGGGTTGAGGTCTGGGCTCAGGCCACTTGAGTTCTTCCACATCAGCTTTGGCCAACTATGTCTTCATGGATCTCAATTTGCGCACAATGGTATTGTCATGCTGAAACAGGTTTGGGCCCTTTAGTTCCAATAAAGGGAAATCTTAATGCTACAGCAAACAATTATTCTACAAGATTATTATACAAGAAATTCTATACAGTTGTGTGCTTACATTGAGGCCGATTATGAACTCGAGTGATATAGCTGAGAGACTAAATAAAGTAATGAATAAATTAAAGTTCTGCAAATTGCCATTCATTGTTATATTTTGTGGTTGAAAATTACTTCTTTTTACAGTAACCATGGTTTTTTTTCAGTGTTTTCCAGTGTTTCTCGGGCATAGTGGTTGGGTTCACAAAAAACAAGCATACAAAAACCTTCCGTTAGAGACCACATCTACTTTTGGTTTAAATCCTAATGCAGATACATATACAAATTTATTGAGCACTACACAAATACAGACACAAATACAGATAATCCCATTGTGTTACACTCCACTGTGGAAAGAAATTTCAGGAATAAAAAAAACTCTGATGGCTCCAGTAAATAATTATGATGGTACATATTTGGAAATTTGTTCTTAATCATTTGTGCTTAATATTTAGGATTATGTTCCTAAAATATGCTGTGCTGATTTGTTCCAAGAGGTTGATTTTTTTTTACACTGAAAAGAGAGTAAGAGAGTACAGGTATAAGCAGTATTAAAAGAATACAAGACGTGATAACTTATCCGGAAATAAACATGTGGTATATAATACCCTTCGTGCATTGTATTTAACCCATTATACTCCAAGAACATCAGTTAGTTATGCATCTTAAACCAAATTCTTTAGTAGTTGTGCTACTTCTTAATGAATTACTAATTAATATTGAATTAACATTTAATGATTTACTCAGTAACTACAGTGAAACTTAAACAGAAGAGGTATGTAGTTCCAAGAATTGGGAATGTGGCACGTCTGGATCATAAACAGCTCTAGAGATTTACTAGACTGCAAATAGGTTGCAATAGTGATGTCTTTGGGTTGAAATCTTGTAAAAATAGTGCTGTTATTATTTTATGAAATCTTGTAAAAATAGTGCTGTTACTATTTTAGGGCACAAGATGCAACAGACCTTCTCTCGGAGGATCTGGTTTTGGTGAGTCATTTTGACAGCTTCATGAGTTACTTTGAGATGCTTTCTGTAGACTGCATTAGCTACATACAGCACCAGTTCACACCCTTTCATATGGCCAGTGTGTGTAAGCTTGGTTGCTAAGTGTGCATGTGGCTGTGTGAAGGTGGAGCAGCGTGTGGAACCAACCAGGAAAGCGGCTCAGATCATCCACAAGAAGCTGGCCGGATGTTTGCAGAGTCAGCAGGGACTGGACTCAGAGAGACGAATGGTGATCCTTGACTTCTCTGTTTCTGTCTTCTCATACCTGAATTCATCTAACTATAGAAATTATAGGATTTTTTTTTTTTTAAAGAAAATAGCTTTCACTGCCTGAATTCATCTAATTATAGAAATTATAGGCTTTAAAAAAAAAAAAAAAAAAGCTTTCACTACCCCATCCCAAAACTCCAAAAAGGCATTATTTGCATTTGTTAATCTTGCCTTCTAACATTTTGCCTCTTTTTCTTTGCATTTTTCTCCTTGTGTCATCTTTTAGAAAAAGCTCCCCCTTATGTTGCTGTCTGTCAGTATGGCTGAGAGCTTTAAAGATTTTGATGGTGAATCCTCTATTAGGTGAGAGTTTATGGACCAAGTTTCCAAACATACACATAATGTAAGCTATCACACATTGCTCTTTGAACTTTCTGTAAGTTAAAAAATATCTACACTACATATAATAGCTTTCCACTGAGAGCTAAACTGAGCAGAGGGAACAGGCCGAAAAATGTAGCAATCAGTGGTCATGAAAAAGGCTAGATTCTGGTTCCTTAACCACAACTGGCTGTGCCTTTTTTTTTTTTTTTTTTTCTTTTTTTTTTTTTGTTACAGGAAAGTTCTGGAAATGTGTTGCTTCATGGAGAACATTCTGGCACAAACATTAGCAGACTTTGAGGTGAAGCTGGAAAAAGATGTTCTGGAGCCTCTAAATAAACTCAGTGAGGTAACTGCTTGTGTTTCTCTAGCATCGTTTTCTCATATGTCATCCATTGCATTCAAAAGCACTAAGAACACAAACTTTATCTCTAATTAGGAAGACCTTCCAGAGATTCTGAAGAACAAGAAGCAGTTTGCAAAACTGACAACAGATTGGCACAATGCGCGAACCAGGTGATGCTGATGTTCTGTAAGTTGTTTAAATAGAGTAACTGACCTTGAACTTTGACCTTGATCTTTCTTTTGTTCTCAGAGCTCAAGGCAGTTCAGGTCCCCAGGCCAAGCAGGATGGACTGAGGGAGGAAGTGGAGGAAGCTTGGAGAAAACTGGAGTCAATTAAGGTGTGAATTTCAATCTGCCATGATTTTATACACAAAAAAAGTGTTGTTGCCATTTGTAGACTGTACTGACCAAAGTTTGTCTTTCATAGGACCAGTATTCAGCTGATCTTTACCATTTTTCCAGTAAAGAAGATGAATATGCCAATTATTTCATACATGTGAGTACTTAATATCTCCAGTAGGGCTGGTATGAGAATTACACTATTACAATATTCTGTTGGAGTTGGACTTCATACTGTGATCTCCCTTTAGCTCTTGGAGCTACAAGCTGAATACCACAAACTCTCCTATGAATTCTTGGACAAAAATATCACTGAGCTCAAGGAAAATCACAACCAAACAGGTGAAGAGGAATGAAATACAATTTTTTTATATATATATATACAGTTTCTCTGTGGTTCCTGATTGGTCTTTCAATTACTCAATGTATTTGTTTAATGTTACAAATAAATATATGTCCTTGTAAATTCCTCAATTTTTGTATTTTCTTGTTAGAATAATTGCAGATTTTCTACACAGCGCAAAAGCATTCATAATTCACTAAGAAGGGGAATTCCCCTTTAACAAACCTCAGGACTAACGATCTGTGTGTGTGTGCGTGCGTGTGTGTGTGTGTGTGTGTGTGTGTGTGCGCGTGTGTGTTTTTTTTGCAAAACAGAACCCCAGGTGGGTGTCTCATTAAGGAAGGTGTATGGTGAGTCTCTAAACTCCCACCTTAAGAGCTGTGGCCAAGAGATTGCTGAACCCATTCAGGAGTGTGTTAGACTGCTGCTGAGGACAGGACTCAGAGAAGAGGTGATCCACTGGATGAACACCTACAAACACACATGCTAAAGATGCACATAATGAAAGCAAAGGCCAATTAAGGATTATGTATAAATCACCTGGCCTGTGCTACCTTTCAATTTTAGCCACAGTGAAGTGTGTCCCTAAGCATGACTGACCACATGACATGCACGCTTGCACTCACCCACACATGCAGACCTAAACTGAAACCCTCAAAGTAGCACTAGTATTCATGGTTGCTTCCTCAATTTCCATATGACTTGTTCTGAACACTGCATGGCTCCTCTTAGGGCTTGTTCAGGTTGACCGCGGCTGCTTCTGTGGTAAAGAGGCTGAAGAGCAGTCTGAACTCAGGGACAGTGGATCATGCTGATTTCAGTGCTGACCCTCATGCTGTAGCAGGTAAGAGGTCACCAGTAAAATATATCTGGCAATATTTTAAACTTGCAAATATATGAGTTCTATAAAACATTCCTAGAGTTCATAGATCAGTCCATGCAGGACTTCACAGAGTTTGTCATTGTTGTGGCCAAAAATGCCTGATTTTGCTGCAGCTTTTCTCAAAATTTGCGATGCAATTTGCAGTTTTTTCTGCTTTTTTGCAGAAAACTACTTGAATTGGCGAAATTGCAAGAACTTGTTTTGCATGGTTTTTCGCAGTGATGTTTGTTGTTAAATGAGACCTTTTAGCTGTACTCATGTTTGACACGTGTGAATTGAAGTTGGCTTTGACTGAATGTGCATTGTGAAAACATCACAGGGTGCATTGTGATGATGTCACATGATGCGTTTTGGCCTAAAACTGTGGAAACTTTGGTAATTTTGAAAATTTGCAAGCTGCTGTGAAATATTGCAGAATATTCCTTGATTTTGCCATAATTTTGGGGCAGTGGTGGTAGAGGATAAGGCTCTGAGTTACTGATCGGAAGGTCGGGGGTTCAGGCACTGTCAAGCTGCCACTGTTGGGCCCCTGAGCAAGGCCCTTAACGCTCTGCTCCAGGGGCGCTGTATCTTGGCTGATCCTGCACTCTGAGGCCAGCTTCCTGACATGCTGGGGTATGCAAAGAAAAGAATTTCACTGTGCTGTAATGTATACGTTGCCAATAAAGGCTGATTATCATTATTTCTGCGATCGCAAAATCGCTAAATCCTGGAGGGACTGATAGATAATTGTGGAATAGGTCTGATGGGTGGATATGGCTTGAGGAGGCTGGAAGTCTATTACAAAACACTTTATTGTCACATTTTCTCACAGGTGCGCTGAAATCTTACTTGAGAGAGCTGCCAGAACCTCTCATGACATCTGAACTGTATAACGAATGGTTCGAGGCAGCAGGGTAAATTCTTAGAAGAAAATTTAAATTAGAATATTAACAGCACACATTTAATGCCAACTTCTAAAATAAGATGAGATGATAATACTGTGTCTCCAACTCTATCTTTTAAAGAGAAAAAGAGCTAAACGACAAATTGGAGCGGTTTCGAGCTGTACTGAAAAAACTACCACCAGAGAACTATAACAATCTTCGGTACGTTCTGATGAATACTTTTTGTTGAATGCCATCCAGTTTTTAAGACTAACATTCAAAACCTCTTCCTGCCTCAGATACCTTATCCAGTTTCTAGCATGTTTGTCAGAACACCATGCGGTTAACAGGATGACTCCTAGTAATATTGCCATAGTGCTTGGACCTAACCTACTGTGGCCTCGTATTGAGGGGTTAGTATAACAAAGAGACACAAACACACTTTGATGCCTCATCTCATCATTTCAGTCTTTTATTAGCTCTTTATTTTGTATGCACAAATAATTTCCTTATCTCTGTTGATGTTCTGTACTATTTTGCAGAGAGACTTCTCTGTTAGACATGGCTTCTGCCTCTTCAGTCCAGGTCGTGACAGTGATAGAACCACTCATACAACACTCCAAGAGCCTGTTCCCTGAAGGTACTGCAGACCCGCATGGTTGGGAAATTTTTTTACGTAAGATTTCTGCATCAGTGTCCCTTGTCAGCTTAACACACTATACTGTTTTCCAGATGTCGATTTTGAGATTCCAGAACTCCCAGCACTGTCTCCATCTTTACCTCAGAAGTCCCCATTAGACACTGTCTCTCCTCCCTCTCCAACTGCCTCTGCCTCAAAAACTGACAGGTAATGTTTAAATCTTGCTCTTGTTCAATATAATGTATTCTTCAACGGAATAACTAATGTTTCAGGTAGCTCAGGTTTCTCTTCATTCGTGTATAAATCTTTCATCTAGATTGATATATTTACACCTATAGTGTTTGAGATACAATACATGCTTAAGTATTTTAAATTGGTATATATTCTCCTTTTCTCTCCCACCCAGTCCATCTTCATCCGAAAACTACAGTGCAGCAATAAGTATTAAGACTGGTCCAATGAATCGTGGTGCAACAATGTGGGAGAATAGCAGTCCTGCTCCAGCCAGCCAGCCGCCTGCTCAGGCTTCTAGTTCAAATGCGGCTCCTGGTGAGGATCAGCCCAACACTTATCCTCAACCACAACCTCGGTCTCTGCTTCAAGCAAAGTCTCAACCTCAGACTCAGAATGCAACCCAGCTGAAGGCAAACAGCTTTCCAGAGGACAGCTTAGAGCAGCCTCACCATTCTCCCGAGGCCACACTGAAGATCAGCACTCCCTTTAAACGTATGGTGTTTTTCATTTAAATAAACCCTCTGCATTAAGCCTCAATGGCATGCACAGATTTTTCAAAAATACTCATCCTATATCAATCTGTTACTTTGTCTTACAGCAAAAAGGTCGTTTGTTCAGAGCAGGTCATTTAATAAAGACTCTGTTGTAAGCTATGGCAAACCCAAAACCCCAATTGTTCCCATGAGCGAGGTCGGAGTTCTGCCAAGAAGTTTTCCACTGGCCATGCCCGCAATCTCTGAGGCACAGACGCAGCCTGCAGCCAAATCCCATGCTCCTCCAGCTCCTCCAGCGCCTCCTGTTCCTTCTGCTCCTCCACCTGAAGGAGGTCCTCAGAGAAAGGCTGTGGGCAAGAGACCCAATGTGCCCCCTCCACTTCCACCCCAGTCCCTGCCCAAGCAGCTCTCATCCTCAGCCCAGTGAGCCCAACCTGCATTCGCCTTCACACTGATTTACTATCATCTATGGTTTGGGAAATTAAGTTGATGATGTGGTGTACATATCATGCTTTCTTGTCTTTAAAATTGCTCCTCTTATTATTTGCACTGTCACATTTTCTGTAGCTTATGTGAAACCTTACTCTACAGATCGGCATTCCCCAATAGGTTCCTGTAGGTACAAATATAACACAAAGAGAAATCTCACTTCCTTTGGTTTCAGCTTTGTGTGCTAACAGTAGTGACGTATGCAGTTACGATTTCCTCAGCAAGCTGGGATTTTTATCTGTAGTACAGCAGCAAGACAATTATAATCACACATGTAAATAGTGATGTAACTTTTGTTTTATGTTCTCCTTGTTTTTTTATTAGATATATTATTTGTATTGTTATAAGGGTACATTAGTAATGTGCAGATTTCCTGTGTGAAGGAACACATTCGTGTATATATACAACATAGATCACATGATTGAGAAGTCAACTCCTCTGTCAAAATATTTTTTAAAAACGAATTCATACAAATTATTGTCATATTAGCTGTTATAATCTACAGCTTTAGTGTGTCACACAAAATATTGTATAAAGTTATTATCATCAGAAAACTTGCCAAGAGTGTTTTTTTATTTATTCCTAGGATATTTGTGAATGCAAAAATATTTATTGCTTAATAAACTAAATAATGAACTGAAAGATTGCAGTACTATTAAAATGCATTTTTGGCTTGTCTATATTTTCATATATCTCAGCCTAGTATATTAAACTGAAATGCATATGAGTACTTTTATGCATTTCATAATAATATGACAGCTGTTTCCCACATAAAATATGTCTGTAATAAGGCTTATGTATAACATGGGCAATTAGAGCCACAGAGTCTATATGGAGAATTATGTGTAGTAAACCTCTGGAACATACAAATGGGAGTGCTGGTGTAAATATTATATATACTGTACCAGTCAGAAGCAGTTCATTTTGTTGACCTTATAGCTTAGCCTTTATACTGTAGCTGTAACTGTTCATGCACTTGCAAAGAGAAGTGTTATTCATATAGAGTTTCTGTGGCAGAAAGCTGCCTTGCCTGGATTCATGCTGTATGGACTCTGCTCCTGGTTTAATGTTCATATTGCTCATGTTCATAGGAAACTAATAGCAATGAGGTCAATTTGTTCATTGATTGTCACAATCAAACACTCAGTACATACTTCATATCCACATCTAAGCTAAAAACATACTCCAGCATCCATGAGATACATAACAGCCTTCCACAGCCACACCTCTTAAGAACCTAGTATCATTCATCTGCATTTTTTTTCCAACTTCATGTCCTGTGTTGCTCTTAGTTCAACAGATTACAATCATAGAGAGAATCTTGGTTAATACTACTTTTTTTTTTTGCAAATTTCAGTTTCATGATAAACTTCTTTATATTTGGCACAAGAGAAATGTAATGCATGAGGTTGTTCGTCTTTCAGTCTAGACCTTGATCTCTTCCTCATCATCAGGGTAAGCGTAAGGTTGTCTCCTCTGGGTGATGCTCGTGTCAGTTTTCCTGTTCGTTCCACTGCCGTAATGTCGGGCTAGCACATCTGCAGCCTCCTGGAACCTTTTGGCCTCCATGCCATGCTCCTGGGCAGTGGAAGAGCGCACAAGATCGCCTACCATAATTGGTTTCAGGAATTTCCCATTCATCACATCCCCACACCCCCACTCTATTCCGTAAAGGCGACTCCGGCCCTCTGAATCCTCTCTCAGAAGTGAATCCACCAATGAGGTCCTGGTGTCCGAGGTCATTTCAGTGTCACCATTGGTCCAGGCCTCAGGTTTGTGCTCCATTTCAGAGTTGTGATTGGCTTCCACATGGACACTGGGCCTATCAATCATGGCAAAGACTTCTGACATGAGCGAAGGGCCAAGGTCGACGGTGAAGGAGGTCATGGAGTCAGAGGGGCTGACTGAGTCAGGGACGGTGAGGGTGAATGGCAAATCTGTGAGAGAGCCACGGTGTATCTCGGCAGAGCAGGATGAAGGAGCTGCACTCTGCACAGGCCTCTCTGAGCGTGATAGCCTGGGCAGTGTGACAAAACCAGACTCTACACCTATAGACAGGTGGAAAAAGCAGACAGAAGTGGGAATTGGCATGAGCCATCGTGTGCTACTACTTTGACTGGAGATGAAAGAGAAACTTCTGGCTATATGAATTTTATTTCTCCTTTACCCAGAAGATGGCAGTGAAGACTAAAGGGCTTTAAAACATTTCCTGCTATTGAATATTTTATGCTGTGACAGTACAGACCATCCATCAAACTCACCAAGATAGCTAAAGAAATACAAAATCAGCAGCTGGTTAACATAACTAGCCCTTGACTTATTCAATGTGTACACTATGTACAAATAATTAAAAAAAAAAAAAAAATTATGGAAAAGCCAATCAGGTATTTACAATTTCACACTGGGCTTTGAGTTTCCCAAAAGTCCTGCAGCACAAAGATCATCATCAAATGGTAGCGCAAACATTACACTGAACACTCTTTCTACCAGTTTAGAGGACTTAAATTCACAATGCTGTATAGTTCTTCGTGTTTAATGTAGTAATGTTATGATTGTAGTATATAAACACTAAGATTCGTGTGCATTGAAGTATGTCACATTTGAACATCTATCTTCAAACCAAAAGGGCAGGCTTAACTCAGATCTGAGATTGGGAACGGTTTACTTAAGATAGATTCAAATTTATCTGAAAAACAGCTGAGTGCTCAGTAATTATCACAACTCAACACATATACAATGACAGTCATTACGTCTGTCTGGTAAATTTGCTCCTACACATGGCTTTTCCTTCAGTCTGTCTTGTTAAATTGCCATCTCTTCACTACTTCTGGTATTTCTTTGGAAGAATTAGAGAGTGATGACTAGAGAGTGTGCAGAATCCCCATGAGATTAACATCTCTTGAAAGTGAGAGAGTGATAATAACATAGTAACTAAACAAGGGCATTTAGGACATTAGAGAGCACACCGCCTTTCTCTGGAGGCATTCACAAAGCTGTCTGTGTCTGATGAAGGCCAGTTAGGTCAGACAGGGGGGCGTAGCTGAAGTGTGTATGAGTATCACAGACATTGGAATTCAGAAACTGAGTGTCTGAACCTTTGCTACGTTGTAACAAGTTTATAGATGATAATCAGTGCTATTATTGCTGAGTGAAACATTGAAAGGGCAAAAATCTGCCTTTGGTAGCAATGTTTTGGGCTGAGTTAAATAGTTAAACTGTCATACTGGTAGTGTTCATATTGAACACTCTCAACCAGTTTACAATTATTTTGTAAAACTGGGCACTGGTTAGTGTCTGAAGAAGGAAGAATTACACCAAGGTTGGTTGAATTAGGATCAACCTAAAAATATTTTGAAATAGTCAATCAATTGCTAGTACCTATGTTATTGTGAACAGGTGGAATGTGTCAAATATGTTTTACCAAAAGAACTGGGCTGAATTTCTCAACAGCACTGCAGCACATGTTAACTTTATGATTTAACTTATGCATTTGGGAAATGGGGCCCTGGTGTGGTATTATATTGGTCTTACCATACGAGTAAGTGCTGTCTTCAGGTGGTTTGGGTGTGCTGGGAAACAGCACCTTCACAGGGCAGCCATTGGGTGAGTCCACATCCAAGCGAGGAAGGGAGATTGCATTCTTTATGATGGGGGAGATGGGTGGAGGTGGAGGAGAAAGGTCTCTGGAACCCCCCTGCGGTCGATCTGGAGTCTTTCGGACATGCCGTAGGGTGCGAGAGAAGAAGCCCTCGCTCTTCTCTGAAGCAGTGATGGAGTCTCCATCACCGCTGTTCCCTGCACCACCATGGTTGCTGAGGAAGGAGGTGTCCCCAAATACATCTCCCCCACGGCCCACATGCATAGTGTGGCGGAAGTCTCCCAGCGGCGGGCTGATCATGTCTGGAGTCAGATCACCTTTAAAGCGACGCCTCCCTGAGGAGTGAGAGACCAGGCCTTTCAGCCCAGATAGTTTGCCCAAGTTCATGACTGCTGAATTTTCCGAGCTTACAAAAATAACACAGGAAAGCACAACAAAATCTCCAAGTATCAGTATTCCAACTAAAACTCTTGGCGTTCCAGTGAGGTTTTTTTTGTGTTCTATGCAGTAGAAAGAATCTGGCCTAGCTCAACAGGAAATTATCCACACATTACCATTCATGCAAAATTATGCATGGCTCAGAGCTTCTCTAAAAAAGTCAAACTAAAAAAAGTGCAGCTGAGTGAAATGTTTCTCAGAGAGAATTTTCCATAAGTATGAACACAAAGATTTTTCGCCACTGGTCGCTGTCCATATCCAAAATGATCCCACTGAGATAGATGTGAGATGAAAATACTCATGTCCCCAATTCCTGGAAACCTCAGATGGGTATGTGGTCAAAGAAACTGGGCTGCACAGTTGTTTTGGGTTTTTGGTTTAGAAAACACAAGTTCAGAAATAAATCCAACTCCGGCTGCAGAGATCTTTGCGGTTTAGGATTGGATCCATATATTCCATCACCAGCGAGTTTGAGAGTATCCGCTGCTGTATGTTGAGGAAGATCAAATGTTAAGAAAATATCTGCAAACTTCGTTTTTGCAAAAAGAAGAAAGTGACGTGGTGCATGTGGTATGAGTGGGTAGCACTTGGCTACATAAATAATTGCACGTTTCTGCTTATTTTATGCTTTGAAAACTAAGTTAGGTTCTGTGCCAAATCCTCCAGGCGAAAGTCCACTTCCCTTCCTTTAAAAAAGCAACTTCTCGTTCAAGGACCTTAAGTCAAAGGGAGAACTATTTTGGTTTTGCAAGTAACACTGGACAGTATCTTGACTATTCATTTGCAATATCTCTTGCAAAAGCCTTTTTAAGTAGTTTCTCAATCTCAGACTAAAAAAAATCTCTTTACAAAGTACAGACCTTATTTGTAAATATTCAACATCAAACCCCAAAAAAAGCATCTGATTTGCATAAAAAAAACTTACTCTCAATCTTAAACTATTCTCAGATAATCAGTATATACTGCCCTGCCTTAATGTTCTTTTGTTGTTAGTTTGAGATGGAATTTGTAATGGTCGTTGCTTTTTAAATATTTTGACAAAGTAGCACACATTTACAGGCCCGTCTATTTTATGAGCTTTCCACTGAGACTGGCCTCCCACACATGTTAGTTTGACTCCATTAATGAGTTATTACAGCGCTCCAACAGCATTACGTCAACTCTCAACCAGCCCTTGGTTTGTTCTTGCCCATGCACCAATTGTTGGTGTTTTATTTTAACAGACTACTCTTTTAAGAGCAGTAAGATTTTCTTTTCCTGCTCAGCAATAGATCTCATGCCCTCATACGTAGAACAGCTCAGCTCAGCTCAGTTACAGATATGTTGTTCTATTTAGCCTGAAGTACTTCAACAATCCTCTGTTTGCTGTGTACTAAGTATAATTCAAGTCTGGATTAACAAGGGATCTTTGCTAGTGTCCCTAAAAAACCTCTTGTCTCATCCACCCATAGGCATGATTCCTAACAAAGCAGTGGAGAATTAAAAAGTCAGAGCATAACATCTGTATCAAATGATTAAAATTTGTTTAAAGTAAAGAAATAACTTTCATGCCTAATTAGTCAGACTGTGTACTCCCTTAATCCCATTCCACTCAGTAACCTCTGCCCCATCTACTGCCGATGTGTGTTCTCGATGGGCCGGCACAACAAACTCAGCCCAGACCACCCCAGACAGACTTGTTGCTTTATCTCTCTCTGAGGCTTGACCAGAGGCTTTCTTTTGGCATCTTCCTTTATCTTCTTGATTCTCTGCTCCCAAAGTTCAGATTCACAGATTCACTGGCCTATTCTTCAGAAGGGTCAGACCAAAAGACTTAAAAAAAAAAAAAAAGTATTTTAAATGCAATATAGTAAAAGTAATAATCTGCACAAGAGTCAGGGGGAAATAAGCGGTTTGTTGGGCATCTCCTCTCTTCAAAGCCCTCTGCCTCCCTCAATCCATTTGGCTTTTTGGCAGTGTGGAGGGGTGCCTTGAAAATTACTGTCCTGCAGCAAAAGGGAAGAGGGAGGAAGATTCTTGTAAAATAAGATTACTATCACCTAAGCAACAAAATGATAATTTATTAATACGGTTCACAGTGATGTGTGCGCAAGTTACATATAGTGTGTGATGTATGAGTGTTATTTCTCATCATGTCTTTTTAGGATGAAAAAGTAACTATGTACATGAAGTGAAGATTTTTTTACTATGGAATTTACTATCAATTGGCACTGTCTTACATGTCTTACTGTCTTGATGCTACAGAAAATTACTTGAATTTTAAATCATGCCTCTGAAGCCATATAAAGTGACTAGAATCTACATAGGTTGCAGAACGCATACACTCCATAAACCTCATGATGCAATGCATTCAAAAATTGAGACCGTATAGGAATGGTTCTGCTCTAGAAACCAGACAGAGAGTGGATACATTAGGGAGATGTGCATGTAAACTTCTGAAACCAAAGAATAATGGGACCCGTGTGCGTGTGTGAACACATTCCTAAGAAGAATATCACTAGACTGAAAAGTGTCTACATCTAAGATTGGAAACACATTTTAGTTCATCTGCTCATTCTCTCTACAAACCCCCACCAGGCTGCTAGTGTATGGATACGAGACTGATGCAAATCTACCCTCTGATCTGATAAACAGATTCCTATTTACTGGAATGAAAAAGATTCACGGTACTGGTATTTCAGACTCATCGCTTTTTTCCAGACTGTCTTCCCAACAATATTTACATTTACATTTACTTATTCATTTAGCAGACGCTTTTAACCAAAGTGACTTACAAATGAGAAAATACAAGGAATATAACTTCCTTTTGGTTTCTTTCTTCCTAAACTCTGCACATCATACACACACACACACACACACACACACACACACACACACACACACTCTCTCATGGAGTCTATGTTACTTTGTAACTGAGTTGACCAGGTGGACAAACAAGCAAGATAATGACTCATTTATCTTCACCCAATGACCTATGTCTCCTACCCTCTTAGTCACATTGATTTCAGTGACTTGACAGGCACCAAAAACCAAAGCAAACTTTTACAATGACACAAGAAGAGTTTAAATCAAGTGTGCATCATAATACACTTTTAGAAACATGTCTTAGTTTACTTAGTTTATATATAAATATATCAGATAGCCTTTAACAATGCCTTTGACAAAAGAAGAACGTATTGAAATCATTCTCATGGCTGGATCGGGAAGCTGTCATAAGGTTGAGATGGACTTAACAGCAAACACATCACACACAACACTGTTGCCAAACTTATTAAGAATTTCAAAAATAGTGGAAGTGCTGCAGACCAAACGAAAAGTGGATGTCCACAAACATCCACTGACGAAGGCACAACCAACCTGGTGCTGGCATAGGATGGAGACTCCTATGTATGGAGACTTTTGGGATACCCTGTATTATTGGTATTATATATGGTATAGGCTTGGGGACTATAAAATTTATCATTTTGTAATTTCACTCACATAGAAAAAATTTATTTTAATATACTACATAAAATAAAATTGACTATTTACTATTATAAAACATTATTTTTGTTACTATACAGTAATGATATTTATTTATGTTAATGAATTCTATCATTAATTCTTTTAAAATTTAGATTAACAAAACAATGCATGGAAACTACTTCAAGTCTGCAGTGTAAATCCATTAGGCCTGTGTTATATCCACCCTTATAAAATGGAGATCTGAGATTGTTTTTTCAAAGTGGTCTGCACATGCAGACCAGCACATTAGTGGAGTAAATAATAGTCTTAACAGCGAATCTAGTATTTTACATATACAGCCATGACTATGCGACATGAATGCACAATGCAATGACTCACATAGATTCACATAGAAATGGGTCAGGACACAAACATGACACAATAAGTAATTTCAAATGTGAACTTTTACACATTGAGGCCTTCTGCAATATTAGTATTGCAAAAGTATTGTATTTCAACAACAGTGATTAACCAACAATATATTGTGCAATCCTAAAATTGTGACCAGGCTTACTAATTCTCATTACTAATTCTTCTTCATAATGGAGGACAGTTTTACTGAGTTGTAGTTTGTGGCAAATGCATGCAACCAAGAAATCGATTTGAATCTTTTTATTGTGTTTTGAAATACATTTACAGGATTATATAATATACTTACTCCATCCAAACCATGTCAAGTACTGTGAAAATGAATACAACATTATTTAGTTAATAAAAGAGGTTTCTTAATCATATATGCCATCTTACCTGACGAAGGCTAGTTCACCAGACTCTCGTGGATAAATGAGATTTTATTCCATGTTTATGATATATTCCAGCCTGGAGTTTAATGAGCTTTACGTCTGTAAGTTTTCCACACTGAGGCAGCCTCTGCTCTAGTGAACATGGGCAGCACACACCACTAGCAATCTGACACACACACACACACACACACACTATTACAGGCAGCAGTGTGCTCGACTAGTGGGTGTATTTGGACTACGGACAAAAGGGGCGGGGTTTTCTCGGGAACTGAGGAAAATCCCTTATTTTAGCAACAGAGTGCAGCGACTTTGTATCAGTTGGGCAAAATAAAACAAACCCTTAGCATGTTCAGAGTACTCTACAATAGTTAATTTAACACAGGGAGTATTAAAACAAAGTCAGATTTTAAGTGTTCAAATGCCCAGGCTTGTAGTCGGTATAACGTTTAGCCTAGTTAGGTTCAGTGGGTTTTTTTTTTTCTAAAAATGGAAGCCTTTTTTTAGGGAGCTACATAGCACCTTTAATGGCTTCCCCAAAGAAACAAGCCAAAATGGTTCAGCTTTACTAGGTACTGTGACTAGGTAAGGCTTTTCTTTCTAAGGGTTCTAAATGAAATGTGTAGAACCTGAAGTGGGAAAATTTCTTTATTCGTTTAGAATAAAGAAATATCAGTCAAGTCTCTTTATATGTAACCATTTCCTTTTCCAAAAATAAACTTCTTTTCCAATTCCAATCTTTGCCATTTGTTACAGGATCCAAAATCCCAAGTTTTGTCTAATATCCAATCCATCTTTCTTTCTTTTTTTTCTTTTTTCTTTTTGCTAGTCTTAGCCTGATATTGGTAGTGGCTGTTGGATTGGTGCCACCTCTAGTTGTTAAATGTTTAATGGTTCTAGCTTTCTAAAGAGCTTCTACTTGGAACATTTTCTAATAGGGAAACACTCTGTTTTAAGGTTTTATACAGAACCATTCAGAATGCCCAAGTGGGATACATCGAAGAATCGTTTAGGATGCTAATGAAAGAGCATTCTTGCTTGAGAGGCTCAGGTGAGGTATAGAAACACTGCCTATACTTATTTACACATCAAATTAGCTCATGTGCTCTCAAAATTAAAATGTTAATGTGGATTTTCAATAATTATCTATCTGGGACAGGACAGCGCACTTCTGGCTTTCTGATGAACATGAGCATATCAAAGAATCATTTAAACTTACCCACAGGAATCTTTGGCTGGTCTTTCTGCTTTTGATAGTACAAACACATGGACACAAGGCAACATGTTTACTTATGGTTTATTTCAATACCATGACCTAAAGTCTTTTTTTTTATTTATGCAAATTAACAGACCAACGCAACCTCTATAATCAATTGTTTTCAATTCTGTAAACACTGTTGGATTGATATAGTTTATAGTGCACTTTGTTCACCAAAGAGAATGTGGAGAATGCAGTAGTTTGTCAAAATCAAAGCCCCAATAAAAATGTGTTTCTTCTTTGACTACCCTCATTCTTCCTGAATGTGTTCATACTTTCCTCATTAATATCCACTGAAGCAACCTATACTAGAGCTTCTCAGAGTAAAAATGCTTTTCTTCAAGCATGCCAGCTATTTGCTAAGAAAAAATGTGTAGCTTTTGGAAAAGGTTCAGATGTTGGTCCCCAAAGGGAGGCCAGATTACATTTTAGCCTTTGTGCTCCACACATCTGACTTTTCCACAATCCATCTTACCATGTCTTCTTTCTTCGTTCCCTTCCTTTGTCACAAGTTCAAAGGATCCATCCATATGTCTTTCCTGGTCCTCAAAGATCTTATTTTTTGCACCTAAAACTTGTCTCTAATTCTTCAGTAATTAAAGAGGTTTGTCCATTTGTTGACTTTTTTTTTTTAATAATTAGAGTACAGCAAGGATTTTTTCTTAACCACTGATCATTGAGCTCTTATTTATTCTTTTAAAGTGTTTCTCTCTCAGCTCCTTTTGCAGTCCCCTCACACAGAAACCACTGGTATTCAGGCCCCTCAGCTGTGATTCCTGTGCTGTGAGGAGAGCCAAAAGGGAACCAATCCAGTGCTGAACTTTTAGCTTATCATGGAAATGTTTATTAAGCTCAAGGTTGATGGATGTCCCGGGGCTGACTCTGTGCAGCATTACTTTGTAATGAGCATTGGGACAACAAACAGTGCATGCTGAAGTTTATAATGTCACAGTTCACTTGAGGAACACTCAGACAGATATAAAGCCATTTAAGCCTGCTTTCAACTGTTTTTCCATATTGTGAAAATAGTCTTTGACAAAACAATGAATTTTTAAAATGATCTGTGTAAGATTCCTACATTTGGTTCTTAGTGTTGGTTAAGTGTTAAAAAGCCAGGCCTCAGTGTATTCAATGTTTTTATTGCCTTATTCTAAGTTTGTTTGTCTCCTTTGTTCTTCGTTTGCTTTTTCTCCAATCACTGATGCTTTGCTTTTCCCTCTCCCGCTCTGTTTTGCTTCTTGATCAGTGACTGGGGCGATAAGAAAGTTGCTTCTGATGTTTGTGTGAATATGGCTGGCATCCATGCCTGGTGATCATACAGCCAGGCGAGATTGCGCCTCTGTGCTCTCTCTGTGTTTAGACTATACCAGCATCCTTTTGTGCAGATATGGATCATGGTGTCATTTCCTGAATATGATGAGGGAACCCTTACTGTAACGAATGAGAAAACAAGTGTCCAAATCTTAGAAGATACTGAAGGCTGAGCTTTAGTGGAAACAGTGAGTCTGTGTTCTCACATGTTGCACGGGGTTACTTGCCTCTTGGCCCTGTACTGACTGGCCCATGTGATTACTACTGTGCATCTGGCTCAAAGTTGGGCTGAAACTGGTAGACAATGCTTTTTGGAATTAGATAGAACCTCTTTGGAAATATCCCATTCAGGCTTTGAGTGTGATTACCATGTATGTCTTTACTAGACAGTAACTGATATATGGTGAAGTCATAAAGTTGAAACACAGGGAAAAGGGATAGAGGAAGAGGGGGGAAGGAGCTTGGGTAAACTGGCTAACAGACATTTTTCCCAGAGAAGAAAGCAGGCTGTTCAATAAATTACCTTTATAAATTTTAACCACTTTAGAATTTACACAGGAAATGGACACATTTCATTGAAACTTCAAGAAAACAAAAGAAACAAATAAATGATGGCATACCAAAAGTCAAGATGTAATATAATTTTAAATCCTTTGATTAAACCCCTGTAACATTTCATCTGATCTTAGTCTGTGTAGATTTTTTTTAACGGTAATCCATACAATACTATAACCATAGCAGTAATCTGTGTTTTAGTCATATTCCCTCTGTAGAAATGGTGTGCCATATGGCTACAAATACATATTTAAATATTGTATTTACAGAATTTAACTGAATTCAAAAGATTATCTAACTGATTTTATATCTTGTGTTTTAAGCTCAACACATTCAGCACATATGTCAAGGTTTGCTCACTGTTTGCAGCCTCTAAAATGAAAGATGGTTTAAGGGTCATTGCTGTGAATTATTAGCTTGCTGAAAATCTTAACAGACTTGTGTTTATAAAGGCTGTTTCCTGATCTACATTTCCTTTTTAGTGCAGAGTACAGTGTGTGTGTGTGTATGTGTGTACTATGTGTGTAGTATACAGTATGTGCTTCATGGACCGCTAGAAATTTTTGAGAATGTTGGTAGCAGTGATTCTGGTTATTGTGTTCAACAAATTGTAATTAACAACCACCATCTGGCTTTATGAGACACAACTAAAATAATCCTTTGTTTCATATTCCCCTGCATAAATGTTCCTCTAAAAAGCAAATATTTATTTAATTGTTATGCCAGGTCTCCTATTTGAGTTCCATTAGGAACTGGAAAGCAGTGCATGTTTGGATTATAAAAGCCAGATGTTGCCATCTGAGAAGGAAAGTGGTAAAATGGGTAGATGTGGGAGGGTGGGACTGTTAGACTTTAAGACTTTTCAGCACTGAAAGTTCCTCATTTAAACGAAAAATAAAGGGCAGACATATTTTTCTTGTAACCATTTTATGATTAGTTAACTCAGTAAAGGCTTGTGTGCTTGAGAAGCGACTTCTCAGTCTATCTGTCTCCATTTCCACCTGTTCCCTCCCTGACTTCCTGAAGAGTGTCCCTAATTAACATCCTGTTGGGAGTGGACCCTCTCTGAGCACTATGCTTCTTGGATGGAGGGGTGCAATGAGACAGGGGTGGGGGTGTAACTCAAGGAATGTGTTTGGACTGCATTCCCATTTCCGTGAATTCTGGCTTGTCAGGAAGTGAGGCTCAGGCGGTGGACAATAGACAATAGTGAGGCTAGGCCCTTGCTGGTGTGAGGCTCCAACAGGAAAAGCAGCACATGCACATAAACATTCAGCTACAGAGTCATGGCTGGAGTCTTCCACAGTGGATAAAAATAACAAGTTGACTTGAGTTTTTTTTTTTCTGGTGCAAAAGGGATGATCTCAGTGGGACTCCAGCAGCTTTTGCTCTGCGTCTCTTACTCAAGTAGCTGTGGCTGAAGGTGGTGGTCATGCAGGCTGGGATTTGAAGTGGCTACTTATCCCGTGGACAAAGTGGGACCTCTGCCTAATCCTGAATCTGTTGATCTCATAACACTGATAAGGAGATCGTATGTAATTATGCATTTGTCTACTTAGTTTTCAGTGTACAGCAAAGACTAAAAAAGATGGTCAAGTCTATGACTGTCCAGAGCTGTGAGGAATGTTAAAGTATGACGTTTTGGCCTATTTATGATTGTGTTCCATGCCTATCCTCACACAGACAAAATGGCCTTTCTTCTCTTTCTCTGCAGGCAAAAACGCCTTTTTGATGAGAGAGGTCAGAGGAGAATTGCCAGACTGGTTTGAGCTGCAGGAAGGCTGCGGCAACTAAAAAAAAAGAAAACATTCTTTACAACCATGGTGAGCAGAAAAGCATCCCAGAGTGCAGAACAAATCAAACCTTGAGGTGGATGGGCTACAACAGCAGAAGAAGAGCCAAAAAGAAGAATCTGTGGGCATAGGCTCATAAATGTCACTGGACATTTGAAGACCTGAAGTATGTTGCCTGGACTGATGTCCCTCTTGATTTCTGCTTTGACATGCAGGTAGTAGGGTCAGTAATTTGTGTCAACACCATAAATCCATGGACCCCAACCTGCACTTTGTCAAGAGTTCAGGCTGCTGGTGGTGGTGTAATGGTGTAGGGAATGTTTTCTTGACACACATTGGGCCCTTTAATACCAGTCAATCATTGTTTGAATGACACAGCCTGCGTATTGATGCTGACCATGTGCATCCCTTTATGGTGACAATTTACCCATTTTATAATGGCTACATGCAGCATGATAACATGCCATGTCACAAAGCACAATTCATCACAAACTGGTTCCATGAATATGACAATGAGCCTATTGTACTTCAGTGGCCTTCCCAGTCACCAGGTCTGAATCAAATAGGGCACCTTTGGGATGTGGTATAACGGGAGATTTGCAGCCTGAATGTGTAGCAGACAAATCTGCAGCAATTATGTGATTCAATCATGTCAACATGGACCAGAAGCTCAGAGGAATGTTTCCAACATCTTATGGAATCCATGCCATGACAAATTGGGCTGTTTTGTAGTAGTACCAGTTTTAGTATGGTGTTCCTAATAAAGGGGCCGGTGAGTGTACGTCTGTTAAAAAAAGAATAAACTTTATCTTAACTCTCCTCAAATACGCACACAAGCCACTGAGTGCAGAAAATTATTGTTTACACCATTTAAAGTAAAATTCCTGCTCTTCTACAATTATATATTGAATGTGAAGTTACACGTCTTAGCATAATTAACACTAAACTGTGGTAGGCAGAGGAATCTTAATCTTAGTGTGCATGTTTGTGACAGCTGATGTAAGTGTAGAAATAGACTGGAACACTCAGTAATTTGCATTTTTCTGCTGAAGTGAAGGCATCAAAATCAGAAATGCCTCAACTCAACAAGTGTGACTTGAAAACCAGGGATGAAATATGAAACTTAGGTGCAGCTATTTTTATTTGTGGACAAATAGAAATACTTTTTTTATGCAAATACAATTGAAACAAATTGCAAACATTGTAAACTACAAAACATCACCCTCTCACACAGGCAAAACCCTGCTGTGTGATGTTCCTTCATTTTCTTTTTCCAAACAAAGAACAGAGCATTTATAAAGACAGGCTCAGTCTCTCAGGCTGTTGAATGCTTACCAAATCAGCAGGGTTCAGAGAAGACCGGACTGGAGCCTGCGGCTTCTGCGTGTGATGGCCTGTCTGAGGCTGCGCGGCCTCGTTCCCAGCCACCACTCTCTGGAACATTCCTTGGTCAAGGGCAGGAGTGGAGAGGAATAGAAGGCCTTATACAGCCACGCTTGCTGAATGTTTACTTCATTGCTTGATTTTTTTGGGCACAGGAAGATCTACACATCTGATTTTGTTGTGCTGCATGTGGACCAACTCATTCTCTGAGATAAATCTGCTACACGTTGCTTTTGTGCTTTCATAAAATAACATGCCCAAATCAAATGAGCCTTCGGTCTTCTGGTCATATGCAAATCTATGTACTGTATATTAGATCACCTGTGATTGAGTATGAAATGCAACTTGAGCAGAAACAGGAACATGACAAAGTCTGTGCAGTACTTCCACTGGAACCTCTGACTGATACATGCACTCTCCTTCCTACCTACTAAAAGGCAGGCTGTCCCAGTCCTCCACCCGGTAATCTTATCCAGCTGAGCTTTAAATGATACCCAGTAACGGAGTTGTTAATTCCAGAGTCACCCAAAGTACAGTTAATGTCTAATGGGCATTTTTCAAACAATCTTTCAGTGGTTGCCAGAGCTGTTTGTGTGTGACATTTAGGTTAACCACTTATGAAGCAGTATATGCTTTAATTGCAAGCAAAGGCTCCACTTCTATTTAACAGGAATTCTGTCACATACAAGTGGTTTGGCCTCACTTGACTTTGTCTTGGGCAAAAGTCAATATATATTTTTTGTCAAAGAATGGTTTTACTTACTGTTTTGCTTTAATCAATTTTGTTTAAGAGAGAAAGCAATCAAAAAGCAATGTGAATTATTTTTAGTATCCTAGAATTAAGCAAAAGCCTTGTGAAGAAATCCCTTTTGGAATCCATCACAGTCAGAGAAAAACTTGTACTCATACTGTCTTTTGTATTTGTATTTCCAAAGATTGCATTATATCAGTGTTCATTCACATTTGTGTCTGCCTTTTGGAGAAACTACATATCAGATAAAGGCTAAATAAAGCCAAGCAGTGTGACTTTTATTGCTCTACAATCTGTACAGTCTTGTCTAACCCAGTGATCCAATCCAGAGGCCGAGGCTGTTAGAACAGATTTGTGTCTGACTGGCATTTCCTGTAGGCTGGCAGTGAATCGGAGAAAACTTCCTAACCAAGGCACCTTTCCCTTTCTGTCAAAATTCACATTAACCCCCTTCCTCCACAGTGCCCTCAAGAAGAACCACAACTTCAGTCAGTAACCTAAACTGTCCAGTAACACCTAATAGAAGAATAAAATGAAAAACATGGCATTTCCTGCTAATAGTAAATGAAAGGGACAAGCATTAGTCTGAACAGGGGAAAGAGGAAGAATATCACAGTAAATTACTCACTCTCACAATTCTCAGGGCTGGGAAAGCAGTACAGTAGTGATTGAGTAAATTCTTTAAAACGTATGAAAGTACAATATGAAAGCAGAATTGCATCAGTAGACCTATTTTAGGATTCACAGTGGGGGTTTCTACTTAGTGTATCACTTTTGCCTTGTTTCCAGCTCCCTCTGCTGACTAAACTGCTAAATTCTAAATGTGCAAACAATCACTTACACTTAATACTTAACAAATTATTTAAACCCAATTTATGTTTATTGTATGTATGTATGAAATGTACAATATCTGAGTAGAATCAAACAGGACACAAAATGTTTATAGTTGTCTAATGAAGAGGCCCCTATGCATTCTAGTCCTCACAGAGAGAATACAGGAGCTTTATTTGCTCAGCATATTCAAAACCTGGGCTGTGGACACAGGACACAAATATAAATTAGCCAAACAGCAAGTAATGACTATTCTTTTCATTGAGAATGTTTGACTATTGGTGTTTTTAACAATTACCGGCCAGGTGTCTCAAGAATGAGAGGGATGTTGTCGAGTCGAGGCTCGTTCACAATGTTTTGGAAAGCAGAGATGCCAATCTTTCCACGGCCAATGTCCTCATGGCGATCCAAATGGCAGCCCAATTTACCTGTAAAGCGCAAGTGACACATTATGGCAATATGCAAGCAGTAGAAAGTAGTTTTGCTACGTGTATGAAGAGTGTATTTAAAAGGAATAATTAGACAACTAGTTAACCAGTAAAAACAGATAAAAGGTACTGCTATTTTATAAAGGCACCTTTTGAGTCATTGAGATGAACAGCTCTCAGATAGTGAAGTCCAACCACCTGGTCAAATTCATCAAGCACAGACTTCACTCCTCCTGCTGAAGAAATGTCATAACCTGCAGAGACAAGTAGAGTTTCCTCACAACATTTGAACTATATACTGTATATTAATGTGAGCCATGGGACTGATTAAAACAATGTGTCTTATAGGTATTATGCTGTTGGATTTGATATTTTACAAAGAAAAATAAATCTTACTAGGGTAAAACATACTTCTCTACTTCTCACCTGCTGCAAATGCGTGGCATGTGTCTAGACATACTCCAACACGAGTCTTATCTCGAACATGGTCAATTATGCTCTTCAGCTCGTTAAACTGTCCACCCACAGTGCTTCCCTGTCCACTCATATTTTCAAGAACTAGTAAGAGGTTGCAAAACAGACAGTGAGTTACTAAACATTATATGTCTATGGTCCAATTTATCTTAAAAATACACATTCTAACTAGTTAATTATTGGGATCCATTAGCAATTAGTTTACCAGTACAGACTGCAGGTATTTGCTGGTGAGCATGGTTTATAGCTTGGGCGATCCTCTCGAAGCACTGCTCTTTGCTGGAGCCCATGGAGGCCCCAGGGTGGAAGTTGAACTGAGTGAGGCCCAAAACACTGCAACGACTGAGTTCATCAACCAGCATGGCCTGGCTCTTAGCAAATACATCTAAGTTGTAAGAAAGAGCACAGCATCCCAAACAACAGTTTCTTAACCTGCTTTTAAGTTTTTACACAGATATTGGTGCCATAAATGTAGTTTTCCCTTTAGATCACCTCCATTTTTTCCCACTTCTTACAGTTTGTATTAAATATAATGCCCCCTTTATTTAAGACAATTATGATAATCATAAATATCAGCAGCTTAAGTTAAAGTACTTCAATCTAATCTTTGCCATTAGAATGAAACTGCCAACAAATAGCATCTAATAAACACTGCTGAAAAAATTAAGCACACAGTATATAGCACAACCTGCCATTTGTATACAGAATATAAGATTTCTTTTTCAGTATCAAAATATGCAAAAATAAAGAATATCAGAAGCACTATGTAAGACTTATGTAAGAGAGCATGTCACGATGTCAAACATTACCTGTAATGACTTAATATATAACAAACATGTCAGTTGTTAAACGTGCACTATGACGTAAAACTATTAATATTTTGTCATGTAGTATTGCTTAGTGCACAGTTGCATATTGTAAGTTGCATCTCCAAGTTGCGTCTCAGTTTTTGGCAGGATTTATGCTTTTGTATTGTTGCTTTTACATACAGTACATTGATAATCTTTACTGATCAGTATAGTACGCAGGTCATACAGCAAGTACAAATACTCACCACAAGCAGCCAATCGTTAGTCATATAGTGCTGGTGAGTAAGAATCACTACTATCATACAGCAGGTGAAAACAAAGACTATTCAAACCAGAAAATATTGTTCTAGAGACTAATGTGTCACTACTGCGAGATTCAAGTAGGTTTGTATGTTTATAACAGTTGTACGGTGTATTACGTTCTTGATTTTGGCCAGAGTGTCCCTTTAACATATGTTTGTTTTCTATCAGCTGGGGGAATAGTATGTTCATGTGGTGGACAGACCTTCCTTGGGAGAGCCACAGTTCATCAGGTAAGATCCATGTGGCAGAATCTGTTTTGGGTCAAAGCCGTGTTGAGTACATGCTTGTTGGAATTTCACTGCAGCAGTCTGATCAAGGGCAGGTCTTTGCCAAGTGCGTTGGGAACCCAAAAATAATCCAAAACTGTGACCTCCCATGTCTACACTTGCTTCAACTGCTTTCCATATGCCTCCTTCAAAATATAAAGGGTTTATTATATTTGACTAATTTTACTACAATTATAGTAGAAATGTGCTCTGTGTGTCTTACCTGCTATGGAGACATGAGCACCAATGTACTTTTTTTGTTCTTCAGTCCTTCCTTTCTTTTCCCTCGCCATTTCTTCAGTGCTGTCTTCTGATGGTTCACCTAATTCAGCTGAGTCTTCAACTTCCTCCATTTTCACCAGATCTCTCTCTTTTCTCCTCTTCTCTCCTCTTTTGTGTGGACCCATCCCTTTTTTCAAGTTAGTTACCTGATGAAGACAACCAACACCAGCAGCCTGTTCCTTACATCATTTGAAGTTAAGCAACAAGGTACATAGGTTTAGTAACTATATAGCACTATACAGCTGAATGCAATATTGAGTGAATTGCATAAATTCAGCATTTCCTTCGTACCAATCCCACTTTTTCTATTTTAGTTAGGCTATTTTACAATACAATCTGGCATCCTCACATAAACCAGATCATCACTGTGCATGAATCTGTTGCAGGTAATGAGAATCAAAGGCATGATCAGGCGCATTCATGTTGGTGGAAACTTGTAAAGCAAACACAAGTTACGTGTCGGTTTTATTCTATACATCACTAGCATCGAGGATTTAAACAACAACAACAAAACTAAATAACAAACTACCACGCTTGGCTATTATAATAAAATCCAATAGATTCGTGACTAGTCATGATTATTCTCGTAAACTTCTTTACAGTATCCATGTCACCAAAATATTACCCCGAAATCTGGAAACATTGAAGTTTCATTTTAAACAGTCTTACGTTAACAGATCTCAGGTTGAATCAATCACACGCGACGGACTACCTCTGTGTCTCTGTGTATTTGCAGCCCCGCCCCCCTACACTTATATGTGGGCGGATCGTGTTTGGTGACGTACTGGAGGGGCGTGGTCACATTGCCTGCTATATAACGTACTGAATGCAAAATAAATAACAAGCAATAATAAAAATCACATTCAGTCGTCTGAAGACTCAACCAATACAGCATTATTTTTACAGTTTGCGATTGAATATTTACAAGAAAAACCGATGGATTCTATAGAGACACACACACACACACACACACACACACACACATATATATATATATATATATATATATATATAGAGAGAGAGAGAGAGAGAGATAAATATTCCTGATGACTCTAAGTTATTTTATTGTATTTTTCCGCGACAAAGATTTTGATTGTAGTGAATGGATTTCGAAAAATGACGTCATTGTTTGAATAGAGAAGCTTCCTACATGTAACCTGTTGTCAATGTCACTGTGAAGAGATTTGCTCACTCTAGACTTTATGTATATAATCGGTGAATAAAAGAGTGAAAAAACCGGAGTGCAGGTCATTCTTTGGTCAATAGCGATCTGTGGACTTTTAATACTGAAGGTCAAAATTTTCCCTTTGCTAACCCCCCCCTTCCGACAGCGCGCTGCTCACTCTCACACACACACACACACACACACAATTCATACCCGAGCAGTAAAATGGCCGACCGTCAACCAACTGACTTCTCAGTGCTTTAAAATCAGTTTGGTCTTTCCTTCGTTTACATTATCGCATTGCATAGTTACAAACAGCACTGTGGGGGACTCGTTTCTACAATTAGCCGCATCGCTGGGTATTTTTAATGGAGTGTGTTGGATTTCGCCTCGAATGCCTCAAAATTTACAATTTCGCACTGAAGCACTTTAGCAGTAGCTAGCTTCCTAGCTACAGTTCATGTAATTCCTGGGGTAAGTGGTTCTTTTTAGCGAATGAACTATCATATTGCTGCTTGTTAAACCAGTGATATTCGTGTGCGTCTGAAGAACCAAAGACTGATGCATAATTAAACATGTTTACAAGCTTATCCGAGTCGACGGTAGGAGAGAGAGAGAGAGAGAGCTAGTCTGTCTACCGTTAGCATAGTTAGCTAGCCAAGCTAATGCAATGTTACTCGGTTTTCCAGCTTCAGTGATTACCGAGCTTCCCAGCTCGGACTATAAAGCCCACGCCAGTATTAAAAAGTCGTTTGCACATAATGTGTTCAGTGGTTATTTGAGAGCCAGGACGATAAAACGTTTGAACGCGGCGTGTTTGTTTGACAGCGGACCGTAAATATTTGGCTAGCCGGCTAACTAGCAAGCTAGCGGGAGTTTTGCTTATTTATATTAGGTATGTGGCTGGCTAGCTAGCTGCTTCATTTGACGGGTCACCCGGTGCAGGTTGCTCAGAGTGGGTGAGCCTTTACTTGCATACCGTCGTAAATTAAGTTTGAATTCCTTGTTCAATAGGCCTCGAGTGGATTAGCTAGCGTGAGCATACTTGATAATAGCCCTTTAGTTGCTAAGCACATGCAGTTTGTTTGCAGCCTTGTGCTTTGGGGCAGATTTCAGCGGTTAACTTGTTAATGCATTTAACGTTTTGCTTTTATAAGTTTTAGCCAAATATTTATCAGTTTCGCCAAATATGGTGTTGTGGGCACGACGGTGTTGTTTAGCTGAAGCTGCGCACTATCTGTTGCACAGAAATGCTCATGAGGAAATGGGCGGGTGGCTGAATGGAGTTCTAGCAAAATTATTAGTCAACACACTTGTTTCACTTTAGGCAGTACTAGAATATTTCCGTTGACATACTTACGTTTGAAGTATTCAAAGGCCTTTCAGTTGCCCAAATGAATTGTTTTGTTCATTTTAATTGACATGTACCACTAAAGTGGAGTTAACATTTGCAGTGCTTTTTATTTCACTAGAAAGGAGCGTCTGGAAAGGGAACAGCAGTTCATGGAAGACAAGAAAAGGAAGAAGGAAGATAAAAGGAAAAGGGAAACCTCACAGAAGGTAAAGATGATGCTACGAACTTGAGATAGGCAGCTGGTGTTTGGAGTTACATGTTGGCATGTGGCACCTGAATTTGTTGTGAACCATCAAACTGCACTACATTTATTAATTGGCCAGAATAAGACCGAGATGTTCTGAGAGGTTCTCCAGAAATTTCACTATGCTCATTGGCTTTGTTTTTCTGGGGATACCCAAACAATTTAGTATTCCTAAACAAGTATGAAAAAACACATGTCGGATTGCATGGTTATATGAAAATAATTCACTCTGGGGTGGTGGTGTAGGGGAGTTTTACAGTTAAAGACCCAGATGGGACCAGATATGATGAATGAAGACCGGGAGTTAAGAGATGCAGTCAGTTGAAGAAAATTTTACTATAGAATAGTTTGCAGTCTCATCAGGAGAAGTCAGCTTCAACACTCAGCAAGAAGTTCGTAGGCCGATCTGCGAACACACTCATTACAGAAACAATTATACTCTCACACAATCACTAAGCTAGTCATGTCATGTTGAATGATTCTGATTGGTTAAGGCATAGATAAAGTTAGAAAATTTCCTCATATGGGCTGAGTCAGAAGAATATCCTCATCGATTATCTGGGCGTCAGTCACATCCTGGTTTAGACACACCGTGAACCCCTAAGGTCATCAATCTGAGTTTTTAGGCTCCAGTTGTCTCGTCAGATGATCAGTTCACCTCTGAACATCCTATGACAAGAGTGCACACACACACACAGATACACAGCTTCCTCAAGGTTGGATTTGGTTGAGCTATAGCTCTTGACAGGAAACTTTTTCCCAAAACATACTGATTAGATATACTTTCTCTCAGTAAGAAGTTCAGACAATATTTGTCATTATTCTCTAGTGATTGAAGATGAAAAGTAAAGTAAATGCTCTAACTAAGAATAGTAAGTCTCATAAGCTTGAAGAAGACATTCAAATCATTTGATATTTTGAAAGATAAATGCTGATTATAACTCCTTATAAATCACTCAATATATAAATATATATTGATTTATTGAAGAGGCAGGGGATTCCAGAATCTACCCTTCAGTGGTCCACCAGTCCCAGAATCCACCGGTTTTAGACCAATGTGGGATCCAATACCACCACATCTGGTCTACCAAGTGAGGCTGCTACGGGAGGTGGAGTGGTGACACATGCTCCCCTGGCGGGTTACAATTGTCTCTACACCCCATCATGGACATCCCGGATACTAAAAATTCTGGTCCCCATGGAAGGGGCTCTCCAACCTCCCACTTACAACAGGGCATTAATTTTGTCTTTTCCAGCTGGTGGTGCAGGCTGTTCGTTAACTTCAGCAGTCGCGTTTCCTCCTCAGCAGGGTTCACTGATCTGCAGGCAGACTTGAAAATTGTGTTCACGTTCATCCACTGATTCACAATCTGGTCCCATAGCATACCGCCTTATGAGCTGAACATCTACCCAAGGTTGAAGCCGAGTTCTACTGACGAAATCGCAAACCACTCTCCAAATTTAACATGTACTGGTCCAATCCAATTAGGGCCACAATTTTATCTTTCTGGATCGTTCCTGATGCATCCCTTTCAAAACAACCCTATTTCTACTTTTGTCTTATTTAACTTAAGGCTAAAACTCTATTCCTGACTACCTGAATCACTAAGTTTGGGAATCTCCCATCTGGTATGGAAGAGATTGAGTCAGGTTCGAGATTTTACACTATTATTTACTGGCATCTAGTGTGTCTTCACTCTCGGAGGTGGTAAACATTAAGTGCGAAGTGCACCTCACCCCCTGTTAAAAATAGAGCACTGTAACAGTATGTCAGGCAAAACCACACTACGTCGGTTTTTATGTACTATTCTTAAAATGGCTTATTTAGCCACAGTACTTGGGTTTAAACAACATTTATCAAATTTAATACACTGCGAGGGTACGTCAAGCAAACCCACACTACGTCAGGTTTTTATGCTTTAACAGGGCTCCAGATGGCGACTAAAATGGTCGCCAGTGCGACTAACTTCTTAATCCTGCAACCATGTTTTTTCTGCCAGTCGCCAGTGGCCATCGTTAACCACAAACAAAATTTATAAACAAATTAAATAGAAATGACCATACGTCTTGTTGTGTTAGGCTACTGAACTCTCATCTCCTCTTGCGCCTGCATCTACCTGCCCTATCGCGTGCACTCCTGTATGGTTTCCAATAAATAAACTCTGCACTCTTGTCCTGCAGGGGTTGAAGCATCGGCTGTATAGATGAACAGAAACAGGTTTAATGTCACGTTTATCGGGTTAAAAAGTTGGAAGTGTTCACTTTAATAAAGGTGTTTAATTTAGTTTGATGTGGTTTAGTCCGTTGGAATTTGAATGTATCCATTGTATGTAGGCTAGCTAACTGTGTAGTTAACTAACGTTAGCCAGCTGACAAGAAAACCAAATGCGCAAACGAAAAATATCAGACTTTTTCTCATTCTCTGCCCGTCCAAACCCTGCCTCCTCTACATCAGATGCCCACGATGTTGAGACCAACTCGACCATTGAAAGTTCTCAAGTGACATTTGAGTCATCCCAGCCCGTTTCAATCGGTGTGCAATCTTTTACAGATGATGACAGCCGAGCGCAGTGAGTCGAGTCTTCTTCTCCTGTCCCTGCGGCTCCTGTCCCGACAAGACAGTTTAAATCAGCTTGGCTACAAGAGTTTGCCTGGTTACGTTACGATAATGGGAAAATGTACTGCACCTTTTGTGCTAAAGCAGGACAAGATATTGCTGGTAAAACAGATTTCATTACCGGTTCGAGTCATTTTTAAAAAAGAAACCGTGAAGAAGCATGGTGACAGTAAAAAACATAAGAACGCCAGGGATTGTGTCAGTGCTAGGTCTGCCCCTCGTGCCACCCCAACCGTGAAAGCAGTGCAACGCGCTAGTGATAAAGTCGCAGAAAAAGAGATGAGGGAATGGAAAATAAAATTCAATGCAGCCTTCATGACTCTGAGCCTGAATAAGCAGGAAACAACTAGTTGTACATAGTTGAATAAAAAAGTGAAAAAAGAAACAAATGACTGGACATTTAAGTATTTACCGTAATATGATTCAATATGATATACTCAACATTGCACATATTGTGTATGTAAAGAATACATTGTGTAAACTATGGGAGGCAGAGTAAACAAAGACAGACAGTACAGAAGGGAAAGAAAAGGCAGTGGGAGGTAGCCGTTTAACAATGATAACATTATATATCACATCACTATATTTTGGCTCCTGAAAATTTGATTTGGTGCCTAAATATTTTGTTTAGGAGCCAATGGCTCCTAGATAAATTTTTTTTTTTGCCTGGAGCCCTGTTTAAACTTTACAGGCCTGTCCTTTACATGTTCTGTCCGCTTTTCACCTCTTCCCAGAGAGTGCGTACTTATGCGCTAGTGGCACGTAGCGGTGGCTCCCAATACACCAGCCCACTGCAGGCTGATGATTCAGACCCACATCTGTGTGTGCCTATCTGGTTCCGGTACCGGCACTGGCATATAGCTGCTCCCATTACACCAGCCCATTCCTGCCTGGTGCTTCACACCCACGCCTGAGTATGCCTATCCTACCCCTTTCTCTCAACCTCTTTCACCCAGACAGCACTAACCAGCAGAAAATAAATAAAATCTGCCTGCCTTGTTTGTTGATTAGCCAGGGATGTTACCAAAGAATGATTGCCCGTTTTCTCCACCAGAACTGTAGGGGAAATTTACAGTTAAAGACCCAGATGGGACCAGATATGATGACTGAAGACCGGGAGTCAAGAGATGCAGTCAATTGAAGAAAATTTTACTGTAGAATAGTTTGCAGTCTCATCAGGAGAAGTCAGCTTCAACACTCAGCAAGGAGTTCGTAGGCCGTTCTGCATACACACTCATTACAGAAACAATTATACTCTCACACAATCACTAAGCTAGTCATGTCATGTTGAATGATTCTGATTGGTTAAGGCATAGATAAAGTTAGAAAATTTCCTCATATGGGCTGTGAGTCAGAAGAATATCCTCATCGATTATCTGGACGTCAGTCACATCCTGGTTTAGGCACACCGTGAACCCCTAAGGTCATCAATCTGAGTTTTTAGGCTCCAGTTGTCTCGTCAAATGATCAGTTCACCTCCGAACATCCTATGACAAGAGTGCACACACACACGCGCACACATACACACAGATACACAGCTTCCTCAAGGTTGGATTTGGTGGAGCTATAGCTCTGACCAGGAAACTTTCCAAAAACATACTGATTAGATATACTTTCTCTCAGTAAGAAGTTCAGACAATATTCATCATTAGTCTAGTGATTGAAGAAGGAAAGTATATATAAAAAATTTACTTTACTTAAAAAATATGAGGCAGGGGATTCCAGAATCCACCCTTCAGCGTGATCTGTCGGACACAGAGCAGAGGATTTTTTGGTATGCCTGCATGGTTTGAAGTTTGTAATTCTGGTTGTATCACAGCAATTTGGCAACAATTACAATATGCTATAGCAGTTCTTAACATTGCTCCATCACCAGCCTGTCTTTTTTTTTTTTTTTTTTTTTTTTTTTTTTTTTCTTTTTTCTTTTCTCTCTGTCTCTTTCCTAATTAATTAGACAAAGTTAATAAGCCCCCCAAAAAAGTCTTGTCTTGTTACGGCGATATCCATAAGCCTAAAATCCTCTGTCAGGAAGTGCAGACACTCAAGACTTCTTCCATAAATATCACTGCTATAATTAATTTTTATATATATATATATATAAAAAAAATTTATAGTAGTGATATTTATGGAAGAAGTCTTGAGATATGTAATCAAGTAATTGTGGAATTTAGAGATTTTCTGAATTTTAAATATGACTGTGTTGCCAGTTCACTTTGTTGACATTTATACTTCTTACATTTCAGGTGGTCGAGCAAAAAAACAAAGGTAATTTTCCATGTCCCATAATGGTCTAAATTTGGTTTCTGTGTCTGATTATTGGTGATGTCTCTGTCTGTAAGGTTTCCATTTTTATTATTTGTACAAAAATATACCTACATACTTGTGTAGTTTCCTGTCTTAATCTTACTGGCCATATTGCTTCACTGCTACATTATTTGTAGGTCTTGTTTTGTCCTAAATTTTGGTTAACTTCAATGTGGCTTTCTCTAATTCCCTTAAATGTTCCTGGTTTTCCCACGACAGTGCCAGAACTGACCAAGACCCCATCTGCCCAATCTCCTGCCGTTCCCAGCTCGGTCTCTCCCAGCCCTGGCCCTATCTCTTCTACAACATCCTCCACTGCCACCCCGGCTGCTGGTGCCCCCCCTCAGGGTGGGAACAATGCTAAGCGGTCGGCGGTGGCCAACGGACAGCCCTCCCCCAGTACCCAGGCCCCACAACGCTACATGCCCCGTGAAGTGCCCCCTCGATTCCGTTGCCAGCAGGACCACAAAGTGCTACTGAAGAGGGGCCAGCCACCATTGTCCTCCATGCTGCTGGGAGGAGGCAACATTGGGGTAGACAGCCCCAATGCAACAGTGGCCACTGCCTCAGGTAACTGTCTTTGATTTGGTTTACAGTAGAGATCGACCGATATGGATATTTATTTATTTATTTATTTATTTATTTTTTATAACCGATACCAATCCTGATTATTTGCATGTTTATGTTCCCGATAACCGATATGCAGAACGGATTTTTTTTTTTATTGTTTTACTTCTGTTTTTGACACAATGATTACAACACCACTGAACTGAACAAACCATTTTATTTATAACAATTTTGTCAATTTCACTTCCTTCTTGCATACACAACAACAAAAAACATCTTATTTATACACCAATAAATAGAGCTGTCTGAAAGATTGCAAAGAATAAAAAAAATAAAGTGCACTGTTAAAGTGTCGGGTTTTTTTGTTTTGTTTTGTTTGTTTTTTAATTTTATTATAAATAAAAACTATGATGAGGTAAACACATTACCAAGCTGCTTAAACAGCATATCAAGCGTTTATGTAACGCATTTTATTTGTGCATTAATAGCTGTTATGGTAAATAAAGTTTATTAATTAAAGCAAAGCAAGTATACTTTACCTGTGCACACAGTTGTTGATGCGTCTCTCAGATACAGTGCTGCAATGGCGGTCTTGCACACAATGCTAAATCAAAACGCTCACAATGTGGCGCCATTTATCGGTGGATCCTATATTACAAAACCAATATCCGATTATGGAAAAATGCTCAAATATCGGTCGATCTCTAGTTTACAGAACAAGTCTTTTATATAAAATAACTACATGATTTTAAGGGTGGAACTGAAATGTGATCTGGTGGTTTGGACCCCCCAAAATTACTACTAGGCTGCACTTATTCATTTGTTAAATAGGAAGATGGTGTTCACTGTATATGTTGTGTCAAAGTGATTTGTTATTGTTAGAAGTGTAGTAAAATTTGACATTACACACATGAAAAGTAGTGTGCAACAGAAAAGTACTGTAGAACAGAAACTTCATTACCTTTTTTTTAATATAGAAATTGAGAGGCTACTGACTGTGGTATTCTGAAGAGATTTCTGTTATTCTTCTTTTATTTTGACAGATACCAGCTTGGGTTCTGCAGGTCCAGCTGCTTCCTCTCTGCCCCACACATCATCCTCCTCATCAATCGCTGCTTCTTCTACTACTACAAATTATGCAAATTCCATGTGGGGGGTGAGCTCTGGTAGCCAACCCCTCTCTCAGGGCAGGGAGAAGGTGATAGTGGATGGGTCAGACCTGGAGGAATGGCCTAGTATTGCTGCTGGGGATGGAGCCAGAACAGGAGATAAAGCCGTTTCTGGAGGTGCAGATGGCATTGGAATGCCAAACTGTAGTGCCTCATGGGGTGAAAGGCAACAAACGAAAGTTCTGGGAGGAGTAAATGATGGCGGGAAAGGTGTCAGTTCTGGTAGCCCCTCTCCACCTACATCCTCCTGTTCAACCAATGAATGTATGCAGCCTAGTAGTGTTGTGTGGGGGTCCCAGGGAGCCACAGGTGGAAATTCAGTAGCAGCAGGATCATTGCCCTCCGTATCCAAAGCCTCCCCTCTTTCAGGGACTGAGTGCTCCATTGGTGTCAACTGTGGGTTTCCAGGTGCCAACTTTAACCCTAATGCCAACCCCTCTGCCTGGCCAGCCCTGGTTCCAGATGGGGCTGGGGCAGCTACAACAGAGGGTGGCTCCACTCCTCTCCAAAGCTCAACATCATTGTCTGCCAACAACTCTCTTTCTGTGAATCAACCCTCTCATCAGCACCAACTTCACCAAATGCAATATAGAGACATAGAGCCATCCTGTAGAGAATGGGGTGGTACAGCACTGGAGCCAGGAGCAGGACCAAAAAACACAGCAGTTATGGATGGGGGTGATGGAGACTGTGGAAGTACTGGGGGAGGGGATCTTTCAGCATCTTCTTCTTCTTCCACCTCTTCATCTACTTGGAGAGCTCAGCCTTTACCTGCAAATTCCAAAACGGGTGCCTCAAGAACTGATGCATGGGAGGGTGGAGCTGAGGGTAGTTCTGTATCTGCTAAAGCGGGAAACTCATGGGGGTTCAGTGGACAAGACGACAGAGGAGGGCCTGCGGTTGGGAGTACATGGGGCACTGGATCTCAGGGAGCATGGAATGGGGGAGTTGGTGAATGGGGTAATTCAAATAGTGTTGGCAATCCAGCTGGGGGAAATGGAGATGGCTCAAGCAGTAACAGCAGCACCAGTGGTGGTAGTGCTGGAAACCCTTCAGTTTCTTCCTCCACAACTTCAACTATGACAAGAGCTTGGGACAATCAGAAAGGTTCTGGAGATGGAGGAACAGGAGACTCCACTGAGTGGGGAGGACAGGGAACCAGGGGTGGTGGAGGAACCTCATCCTCCAGTGGTGGGGGAAACTCAAGAAATGGCAATCAGCACCATGGCCACCACCGCTCTCATCAGCCTCCAAATGCTGAAGTGGCCTTACAGAATCTGCTCAACCGGCCTGACCTGGACCCCAGAGTGCTGTCCAATTCAGGATGGGGGCAGACACAGATCCGACAGAATGTGGCATGGGACTTGGAAAGAGAAGGAGGAACAGCAAGTGGAGCCAGATCTTCAGCGCCAAGCCATGTTCCACCATACTCTACTGTCACTTCAACCACTGCCCCGTCATCCTCATCTTTGCATCCTGGTCAATCTAAGAACACCAACCTGAACTCCAATTCAGTCCTCACACCCCAGTCTGTCTCACCACGTGAAGGCTGGGATAACAGTAGTAGTAGCAGCAGCAGTAGTTCCTCTCTGCCTAATCGAGGTCCACAGCCAGCTGCTAACAGTATCCAAAACCCTGGTGTTTCACAATCTGGTAGTGGAGTGGGTCAGTTAGCAGGGGGACAGAACAAGCCTTCAGGAGGCTGGGGAGAGTTAAGTCCATCTGAGAAACAAGGAAAAGGTTGGGGCAGTGAGGGTCCAGAGTGGAGAGATAAGGTAACAGGGGGTGGATCAAGTGGATGGGGAGATTTTAGACAACAGGGTACTCAAGTAGGAGGTGGTGAAGAGTTGGGTAATAATCAGGATGAGAAAGGGACTGGAGGTTGGAATGAAATGGGTAGAGGGGATGGGGGGAACTGGGGCCAGAGAAGTGGTAGTGAATGGGGGGAGCGGGAGACCAAAGCAAGCAGTGGGACTTGGGGTGATGGGAAGGATAATGGAGGTACACGTGTAGACTCAGAAGTAGGTACATGGGGAAGCTGGGATGAAGGCACACCAAGGAAAACTTGGGGAGCGGGAGGTACTGACACAGCCGGAGTTGGGGGAGGGGGAGACCTAGGTAGCAAATCTCACTCGGGTTGGGGTGGGAATGTACACAGTTCACAGATGCCAAACAGCCAGTCGACCTCTCTGAAAGGTCAGGCACAACAGCAGCAACAATCACAGCCCCAGCAGTCACAGTCACTGGACACAGGGGCTATGCAAGGGGGCTGGGGAAGACAAGGAGGTCCTTCAGCCCCGAGCCAAAGTTCAGGGTGGGCCTCGGGGCCCATACCCCAAATATCCAGTGGCCCTGGGAGCAGTTCAGAGCCAAGTGGTTGGGAGGAACCTTCTCCACAGTCTATTAGTAGGAAAAAGGAAATAGACGATGGAACATCTGCCTGGGGTGATCCCAATAATTACAACTATGTCAATTACTGGGACAAGAACAGTGGGTCTTCTGGACAGGCACAACCAATGCAGTCTCAGCAGCAGGGACCTCCACCTATGCCAGGAAGGGTAGTACCTACAAGCCTTGGGAATAGGGACATGAACCTCTCACATTCTTCCAATAAGGGCCCAGCAATGGGTAAGTATGGTATTTGCTAGTTGTTACAGTGCAATTATTTGAACTGGTAGCCACAGTTAATTTGGACTGGTCAGTGGATTACTAGACATGTTCAACTATTAACCAGTCAGATGAACGGAAGCACTGTCTATGTGGAACTAGCACAATTTTTATTTTACATAGCTATTTTGCACATCTGGATACTCTTCACTAATGCAGTTAGTAGTTTAATAGCCTGTAATATGTAAATATTATTAATAAATTGTGCGCTATCCAATGTTTTCCATTAATCTGCCTCTGACTGATTACTAGCTCCATCCGGATGGGGCAGAAGCAGCTCTCCCTCTAGTCCATGTGTGGACAATGGCACTGCAGCTTGGGGCAAGCCTGTCGAAACGTCCACTGGCTGGGGTGATCCAGATGATGCTGGGAATGCGTCAGGTTGGGGAAATCCCCCCAACCCAATCAAGTCTGGTGAGGAAGCTGCATTCCTGCATTAGAATTTTAGTGCAATTGATATTCTGGTTATGAGTTAAAAACACTCCACAAATTTTATTCGTCTCACCAAGGCTCGAAATTAAATCTGTGAATTTAATCTGTGCGACCTTAAAATATATTTGGGAGTATTTGTGCAAGTGCAAATAATTGTTGTGGTACAATGTGTTTTCATTTCTCTACAAAACATTTGTTAATTACTGCTCAATGTGTGCCTGCTGTGAGCTGATACAGTGACCGGTCCACCGTTCTATCCAGTGTTACATAACCAATTAAACTTCTTTACATTCTTAACTTTAATGCACAATTTAGATTTGGTTAATATTAGCTGAAAATCACTCCCTTTCACTGTGCTGCATTGTCACATGACGGGGAGCTAACTTGTGCACAAAATATAAAGAGCTGAAGAGAGAAAATGAAAAGAACACTGAGAGCAAGCCGCCTAAAGTTAAAGATAATGTAACTTCTGGAGTTGGTGATGGCGATCATGTGGTGAATGTGGATCCACCAGCGGAAAAGAAGGTTTACAGTTTTTGAAGAGTGGCTGAATGATTTCAAGTGGCTCTGCTATGAAAATTTCTCAATGCACCGTGTTCATGGTAAAGCCTGTGGGACAGAAGTATGGTGGCAAAAATCAGAGGATGTTGTTAACGAACATGCGATTGTTATTGAAGCTCGCACGCGCCTTATTGCCGTTCCAACCGTGAGCGGAAAATAGGTGTTCACGTACGGAAAGGGAATACACAGAGGAAAAATCTCTATGCTCTGCTCGTGAGAACTTTTTATTTTTGTCAGCAGTGGGCCAGCCCAACTGGCTTCACTGTAGCCTCAAATATCGTTGGCTAACTCGTTTTTCCGGAAATCAGTTCTGTCTGCTGCCTGCCAGCCACTGTGGCGAACCATCAGTGAAGTTACCTGTTCTTTCATGGGAGACATCGTTTCATCCACGGACGCTCTTCATGAGAGTCTTTTTTTTTTTTTTCTTTTTTTTTTTTTTTTTTTTTCTTTTCTTCTTCTTCTTCTTTCCCCCTTCAAAGACTCATGGACCACAATTTAAAGCCCTGATTTTCTCAGCCAATGAACTTAGTGGATATTGTTTGTTTCAATAGGTTCAAAGTCTATGCAAGAAGGCTGGGGTGAGAGAGAAGGCTCTGTCAGTGCCTCTCGTCACTCTAGCTGGGAGGAGGAGGATGAAGGCGGTGTTGTGTGGAACAGTGCTGGATCTCAAGGCAGTAGCTCTTCATACAACTCTGGGGGCTGGGGAGGCAAGAAGGCTAACAAGGTATACTAAGATAACTAAGTTTCCAACTGGATATTGTACTAGCTTAAATAAGATGTACATCTACTATTTGAAGCTGCTGTACTTGGTGTTTAGAATTAAAGAATTGTGTCCTTTGTCACCCTCAGGGTTCAGTAAAAGGTGGTGACTCTTGGATGAACCCTATGACTAGACAGTTTTCAAACATGGGGCTTATGGTTAGTATTACTTGAATAACTGAAAATATGTTAAAATGTTTTAATTCTTGTAGAACTTCAATAGTATAGTGTGAAATCATTAAACTAATGGAGTTGGCTGTTTTATAGGGAGAGGACCCCAGTGGCCGTCCTTTGGATCTGGCCCCTGGCCCTCCCCAAGATAAAAAGATGGATGGTGATAAACGAGGTATGGGTTTGAGTGATTACAATGGAGAGATGCGCAAAGGAGGGCGTGGAGGCGGAGGAGGAGTAGTCTTCCGTTCACCAGGTTCCAAAGAGGTGGGGCCTGCTGAGACTGGGCCTTATTATGACAAGGTAACACCATAAATTTTCACCTTTTTTTTTTTTTTTTTTTTTTTTTTTTTTTTTTTTTTAAATCAAGTCTCTTGATTAGCATTTCTGATGGTTAATTCGGTGCCCTGTGTATCCTTATATTTTCCTCTTTCACATTTCTTAACTTCACATACCTATTCCTCTCTGTTACACCTATTTCCTCTTGATCAAATCCTGTATTTGGCCCTGTCTGCTTTGCTCTCACTGTGATCAGCAGACCTTGCCTTTCACCAATCAGGATGGGTGCCTTGGGGAGGAGGGGCCTTGTTCTTCATATTCTCCGCCCACTGTCTTCAAGCCCTCTCCCCTGTACAACCACCCCAATCCCCCTAGACAAGTAAGGCTGTGCCACTGTATCTCTCATAGCCCATCTCAAACTCACTACATCACCCCTGGCCAGTTTTAATTGTTGCGTGTATAAATCCTTCATTACCCAAATCCAAGTGTCACCCCCAAAACTACCCCTTTGTTCTCCCTCCTATTCTCTGATGTTTGTTCTCTATCTTGGTAAGCGTTTTATTCCCTTTTTGCATTCAGGACTTAGATTTTTTTGGCTTACACTTTCACTTTCTCATGATCCTCTGTCTGCAGATGGGTGGTCATATATTTGGGAGTGGTAGTGGAATGGCACAGCCCAGGCACCAGCCAGGGATGCCACCCATAAACCCAACTGTGCGAGCGCAAGTGCCTCATCAGTTCCTGTCACCTCAGGTACATTACTTTTTAGGTTTTATTTTGCTTCTCTTAACTGAAATGTAGATTCAGCACCATATCCCTTTATTTTTTTTAGTTAATTATTTTACAGTCTACATTCTCTGTTGCCATTGTAAGAGTTTCTGTTTCTTTTGTATTGGCTAGATACATGAACCTTTTCTTGCCCTTTCATGCATATTGGCAGGGTTCGTACAAGGTGCTTGAAATATTTGAATTTGGCTTTTTGAAGTTTAAGTACTGGAAAACCTTGAAAATAGCCATTTTTTTATGTAGTGGTGCTTAAAAAGTGCTTGATTTACAAAAAGTAAATTAATACAAAATCGGTAAATAACTCTTTTTTTAAAAAAAAAAAAAAAAAAAAAAAATTTTTCGATAGAACACGAATACAATCCTTTCACTGAAAATATGGCACCCCGCTGCAGCCGTTCCCCCTCCTCCCACTATTCACGCACTCATTTTGACAGAGACAGCTCTGGTCCACTTCTCAGACCCCTTTAACGACTTTTCTTTTTCTTTTTTTTCCCCCCCAAAAAGAAGCACTTAGCGACAAATCTAGCGACTTTTTGGGCAAACCTTAGCTACTTTCCATAGAAGAGAGTGGGCAGTACTACCCTGCTAGTGCGAGCTCCTGCTTTCCTGCCGCGGGTACACCTCTCTGTGCGGCTACTCTGTTCAGTGAGGGGCAGAGAGGAGCAGCACATTCAGTGTGAGAGGAAAAAAAATGAGACATTCTGTCACTTCTAACTTTCTGTCTGAGTGATCATTTTACATGTACATATAGCCAAAATCACAGCACAGTCATTGTCTTTAATTTATGTGTCTGGTGATTTTGTCAGATGACGTGGTTTTTCTAAAATCCAGATTTTTTTTTTTTTAAGTGCAGAGCAGCAGCTTGGAAGTGACTGCTGGTTAACATAATGGGCCGCATTTCATACTCGTTCTATTGTCTGACAACAGAGACAGAAAAATATGTAAATGGGAATTCGACTGTATTTAAAATACAGTATGTGAGCACAGAGAAAGAAGCAAACCGACGTAAAGAGCTGACACTAGGCAGAATGCAAATATGATGCAATGATGTAACATATATGCTGATTAGCGCATGACCTCATTTAGCAGCTTTCCATTGAAAGTTGTTGGCAACAGTGCTCCTGTCACTCACCTGGAGTGCAGGGTGTCCCAAAAGTCTTGGGGGAAATTTTTATTTTTTTTTGCCAAATGTAACTTGATTCACAAAACACCCTCTACATGATTGCCATTTCTTTGTAAACACATATGGAGTCGCCTCTCCCAATTTTGGCCCCCAGTTTGGCAACAGTATTGTGTGTGATGTGCTCGCCATGTTTCCTGTTAAAGTCCATCGCAACCTTGCGACAGCTTCCAGATCCAGCCATGAGAATGATTTCAATACGTTCTTATTTTGTCAAAGACCTTCTTAAAGGCTATCTGGCGAGGTGGGGGGACCAAAAAAAAACTAAGCATGAAAAATATTGGAAGAAATTTTGCTAAATTTTTTAAATCCCCCTATGTATGGAGACTTTTGGACACCCTGTATTTTGATGTTATAGTGAAGACGAAGCAATGGCTGGGAAATGCAAATTTAGTCCAACATGGCTGCTAAAAGCGCCATATAAAATTGTATTGGGTTTTATTTATTTATTTGTTTTTGCTTGTTTATTTTGGGATTTAAAAAGAAGAAATAAAGAATATGTTTGAATGACACCTCTTGTATAGTCCTTGAAAACAAAAACAAATAGCTCTTGAAAAGTCCTGTAATTTCATTATGAAGCATCTGTACGAACCCTGATATTGGCTACAATAATCACTGTTTTGAGAAGGTTATCATTAACATTAGTTATCACTTATGTTAGCCAGTTAGCTTGTTGCTAAGCTACTCACTATTGTCCATTTTTGTTGCTGCACTGCAATTTTAGTCCAAAAGTTACAGTTTTTGAAGTTCACAATAATAGAACAGTACCATTAGTCACTCAGGCCTATAACTGTAAAAGTGCAGTTAAAGTAGCTTTTTATAAGCTTTCTGTGCGCTGACAGAACAAACAAGTTACGCTGTCATGGAGGCGTCCATGGTTTTTTCCACTTCGCATGCTGAACATGCCGAACTGGGAAATGATATTACAACTTGCATATTACCACTTACAAGGCACCATGAATGCAGTGTTAGCCTACAACTCTCATCTCAAAACATTACAAATAATTCTAGTTATGCAGTCAAAAATGCTTCAAAATATTGGTACAAGATGGAATAAGTTTTTATAATGCTAAAATCCAGGTACATATTCCAATTTCTGTATTTTATTAATTTCTATGTATTTGCCTCAGTAAATATGTATAAAAGAAAGATGAGGCATCAATACTGGTCCAAAGCTCCCACATTGGTGCATCTTTAATAACAACTGCACCTAAACAGTGTTCTATATTTAACCTAGTACTGTGATTATTAACTGAGGCCAATACTGCTATAAACTAATTTAAAAGTAGAGAAGGGGGACCCTGTTCACAATGTACATGGCCATATTGATTTGACGTCACTCCGTAAACAGGGAAGGATCTGGTCGTTGTGAAGACTACCCCAAGTTGATAAGTTGAAATTGCAAGTCGAAGGGCCTTTTCGGTGGCTTTTACTGGTTATAGGCGGCGAATTAAAAGTTCCAACTTCACCTTGAATGCAGCGTAATTGTGAGTGTTTGAAATGACTGACTTCCTGCTGCTGACCGCTATCAAGTTGTTGTGCTGGAACAACAGTGATTGATCATGGTGAGCTGCAAAGTATGGGTTATACCTGCATTTGATTATTTACAAAACTGTGTTCATTTAAAATACCACAGTCTCTAACATCAGCAGTGCAATATTAGGGAAGTGATTTTTTTTAATAGCATTACCTTAATGACAACGTTTGTTAAGGTGCATATGGTTAATAAAAGTTAATTAAATTGGCTGCTAGTCATCAGTTGTGCTAGTTCTGCAGATTTGGAGTCTGTGTAGCAGTGAGCTTGACCACGGTGACATCCTCTGGTCTTGCTTCTTATTTAAGAACCTTGTATAATTGCTTTTGCAAAGTGAGGGGGAAACAATTTTGTCTTTTAGTCAAGCAGATAGCTTTCATCAAGGTTGTAGCTGAACATTTTTTCTCTTCCCCCTAAACATTTTGCCCTTCTTGAATACAATAACTGTGTCATAAAACATCTGTTGGAATTATTGGTTAAATCCATTTATTCGCGGATTTTTTTTTTTTTTATCTTTTTTTTTTTACTAATTATCTTCCAATTTCAATATTATGCATTTCTAGTTATATTAATCTAAATAATGTAACCCTGTCAGTGGGTTTTAAAAAGGTTGTTGGTGTAACTGGTTGATGCTGTCTAGGTGCCAGGCTCAGTGCTGAAGCAGATGCCTCCTCCGAGTGGGGGTGTTGGCGCAGTGGGTGGAGGAGTTTTCCCTCCTCAGCTGTCCCCACAACATATCGCCATGCTCAGCAGCATCTACCCCCCTCACATCCAGTTCCAGCTGGTGAGTGTCAGAGCAGGTGTATCAGGGCTCATTAGCTTAAATTAAGCTGACATTGTACCATTAAATTCATGTGTTCATTCAATTTTTATTTTTATTTATTTTATTTTATTTATTTATTTATTTATTTATTTTATCCTTCAATGAACTAGATATATAACCCTTAGCTTTTGCAGTTTATAGTTGTTTGACTCTCTGATTCATTTCATCACAGGCGTGTCAGCTGCTCCTGCAGCAGCAACCTCAGCAGCAACAGCAGCAGCAGCTCTTACAGAACCAGCGCAAGTTCCCTCAGAATGTGCGTCAGCAAGCAGACCCCCAGCAGGTTCGGACCATTGAATGCAACACTGATTTAATTATTACCTTAACATTGATAAATCCAAAACTCTCTAAAATCCTAGTATGACACTTGATGTACTTAAAATTTCTAATCAAAGTTGATTTTGTGCTTTTTCACTTAATAGCTTGCGAGAATCATGGCAGTACTCCAGCAGCAGAGACAGCAGCAACAGCAGATCGGGAATGTAGGGGGAAGCTCTAAACTTTCGCCATCTCACCTTGGAAGTGGTAACCAAAAAATGCCCATGTCTGATTCACTGTCTCACCCTGGACTCGGAGTGACAGACTTGCATCAAAAATCATCATCTGCCTATTCAGGTGAGTACTCATGGTGACCTCTTCAGTGACGCTAACATTTTACTTTTTTCCCTCTCTTTCTAGGGTAACTAGCGTTTTGTCTCCCCTAATCTTTCATGTTTTTAATCCCAGGGTTTGGTTCTGGTGTGAATCTCTCTGGTCTTGAGTTGGGGTCTATGGCCAGTGGTCCAGGTGGTTTGAAAGAAAGTGGTGGACAGCAATCTCGCTTTAAATGGATGATGGAGGGTCACTCTCTGGCTCCCTCTTCTCCTGATGATGCACTTCACAAAAATGGTGAGTGTATTCTATGAGCTGCCCAACAGGGAGCCTCTAGGATGTGGGCAGAGTTGTGGTTTTTTTTTTTTTTAAACCATGTTTGCTTTATGCTGCTACTCCTAGGCCCTATTGCTACTTCTCTGAAGAGAGGAGGCTCCCCGTATTCTCAGTATGATATATTGGGCACTGAAGGTTTGGGTGGCCCTCTCCAAGGTTCCTCAGACAGCTGGCAGAGAACTCCTGGAAACAAAATGGGAACCAAGACTGGAACATCCAGCTGGCCTCCAGGTAAATATTCTTTAGGAACATTTATATAATGCTACATAATTACCTACAGTCAGCTCCGAGAATATTAGCTCATTTGGTATAGTTGGCAAAAAAAGGTTTTTAAAAAATTGAAATCTAACCATTAATTGAATTTAATGTTCTTGCCAAAAACTTTTTTTTCAAAAATCAACTTTTAACAAACTCCTCAAAATTGATAAAATATAACGCAACTGCAAAGGAAATGAGGTGCGCTTCATACATTGTGGCAATGGCTCTAAAAATAGCTACACATCTGATAATGCCCATATCCACTGTTAGGGCAATACTTTAAGTTTAAATAATATCATAGCAAACCTGCCTGGAAGAGGACACAAGTGTGTTTTGCCCCAACGCACAGTGAGGAGGATGATTATAGAGGCAAAAATTTATTCAGGGTTTACTGTTGGAGACATTTTGGTGTCGCCACGTTTACAATTAGATAACCTAACATTAGATTCCATTCCCATTATTTGGAACAAATTTTGTTAGGAAGTTTGGGTCAGAGCGCAGGGTCAGCCATGATACGGCACCCCTGGAGCAGAGAGGGTTAAGGGCAGCTTTGAGGTGCTGGGGCTTGAACCCCCAACCTTTTGATCAGTGACCCAGAGCCTTAACTGTTGAACCACCAGTGTAAACACCTTGAGGTATAAAAAGGTGCAAAAAGGAGGGCTATATAGAAAATAACCCAATCCCCAGTGTTATGTATGGTGGAGGATCTGATAGTTTGGGGCTGTTTTTCTTCCACTGGGGCACTGGGAACTTTGTTAGGATACATAGCATCATGGACTCCATGAAGTTCCAAGAGATTTGGCTCTTCTAGCAGATCAAAACGTGCATCTAAACCCACACATCCATAATCAGGTTTTTGACGTAGCCGCCCCAGTCCCCTAATCTAAATCCCACTGAAATCCTGTGTTCTCAGATTCCTTACTCTGTATTCTCCAGTCTCATCAAGGATTATAGGAGAAGAGCTTGCACAAAGAACTAAATTCATTGATGCCAATAATTGTGACACAAGAGGTTTTGGTTAAAAGATACATTTGTATATTTTTTTAGGTTTTTTTTTATATACATTTATTTCAGTTAAATCTTTGATATCCCTCATGTTTTCATTGTGAAATTAAATAAAATTAATAGCAAATACAGTTTTTCTATTTCAGTTTAAAGCAATCTTTAATAAGGGTTCCCAAAATTCTCAATCAAAATCATGGCTGCTGATTCATCTCAGTATCAGTGTATATATATTTTCTCTTAACGATTATTATTTACTTTACTATGTTGGTGAAGAATTCCAGCCAGGGGTGCCATGGAAAGGAATACAGAGTGTTGATCCTGAATCTGACCCCTACATGACCCCTGGGAGTATGCTTAGTTCATCTGCAGTGTCAAGCCTCAGTGATACTGAGCACCAGTTGCTAAGAGATAACACAGGTAGCTACACTCACACCAGTACAGCTCAGGGCTCTTCTTCCAAATGAAACTCAAGAAAAAATTAATATTTAAGGTGAAATAAATTGTTGTTGTGTTTTTCTCCCCGTCCACCAGAATCAAACCCCTCCCTAAACACCTTGCTGCCTTCACCTGGTGCCTGGCCCTATAGTGCCTCAGACAGCCCCCTCAACAATGCACACAATTCAGGTGACAGAAGTTTTTCATGATCCCCCTCCCCCCATGAACAAATAGCTCTTTGATTCATTTACATTTCTGTTCCAACAGCCAAGTACGCTGAGTACAAGCCAAGCTGGCCTCCTGAGCCCATTGGACATAACAAGCCTTGGAAGACCAATCGAAATGCATCTCAGCTACCACGCCCACCTCCTGGACTGACCAATCAGAAACAGCCCTCTGTGTCCCCATGGGCTGGAGGAGCACCACGATTGGGGAGGGGTTGGGGTGGATCTGGAGGAAGCCAAGAAAGCAGATATGGATCTGGTATTGTCATGACTTTAGTCTCATCCTGTGAAGCAAAAATGTCATTAATATCTATGAGGCTATTTTTAGGTTGTTTGTTTCTAATTGATTTGTTTGCTACAATATCAGTCAGAGAATTTTATTCCTGAATTATTACTAATTATTGTCAGTGTTTTTGATCGTTTTATAGCCCATAGTTGATAATGATGGTGATGGGCTGTGTGTCTGTCTGTTAAACAGGCTCAGCATGGAGTGATGGTGGAGCCTCAAGGGGGAGTTGTTGGCTGCTGCTGAGTAATCTTACTCCTCAGGTATGTTAATGAGAGAGGGGAGATATTGCATAGACTTTTTATACTTAACTATACTGAATTTAGAGAAAGCAAACATGTTGAATTAACTTACAAGTAATGGAATTCTCTTCTCATGTTTAGATCGATGGTTCCACCCTGCGCACTATCTGTATGCAGCATGGTCCTCTGTTGACCTTTCACCTTGGACTAACCCAGGGCAGTGCTCTGATTCGCTACAGTACTCGCCAAGAAGCCGCCAAAGCTCAGAGTGCCCTGCACATGTAAGTTTCTATGATCTGAATTGTGTTCATACTAAACACTTTTTCATTGACTTTTTTTTGTGTGCCAAAATCGTTTGCATAGTTGTTATAGTTTATATATTTTTAAACTGCACATCTGATTATATTGCATCAAAAGACACTTTATTGTCTTATTATTTTGGGACCTGTATTTTTCAATATATATTTATGTTGTGTTGCAGTGTTTTTTAAATGTATTAGTACATATCT
>JANDJT010000032.1:15611783-15648318 GCA_024331685.1 Stegophilus panzeri
ATTATATATATATCATTTGTTTATGTTCTCTTTGTCTGCCTTTAGGACTTGTGTGACAGTCTGATGTTGTTTTAGGCCATATTTATGCAGGTACATAGAAAATTCTAAAGGGTTCACAAATTTTCAAGTACCACTGTATACACACTTTAGAAACACATGTACACTGGCTCATTTATGCATTTATCCAATCAGCCAATCATGTTGCATTAGCACAATGCATAAAATAATGCAGTTACAGGTCAAGGGTTTCCATTAATAATCACATCAAACATCAGAATGTGGAAAAAGTGTGATCTCTGTGACTTTTACCATGGCATGACTGTTGGTGCCAGATTTGCTCATTTGAGTATTTCATAAACTGCTGATCTCCTGACCAGCCTCTAGAGTTTACACAGAATGGTGCAAAAAACAAAAAAACATTGAGAGAGTGACAGTTCTGTAGGTGGAAACGCGTTGTTGATAAGAGAGGTCAGAGGAAAAATGGCCAGATTGGTTCAAACTGCCAGGAAGGAGTTATTAACTCATATAATCACTATTAACAACCGTGGTGAGCAGAAAAGCATCTCAACATGCACCAAGCATTGAATCTTGAGGTGGATGGGGTACAACAGCAGAAGACTACATCAGTTTTCACTTTTTCACATTCACATTTCACATCACCTGCTTTTATTTCATTCCTCAACTGTCAGGTTGGGTGACTCTATGCCTCAGATTCTTGTTCTTGGCTGACAAGAGTGAAACTTGTGTGGTCTTCTGCTGTTGTAGTCCATCCACCTCAAGAATTAATGTGTTGTGCATTCTGAGATGCTTTTCTGCTCACCACAGTTGTAAAGCTGATTATTTGAACTACTAAAGACTTCCTGTAAGCTCAGACCAGTCTGGTCATTCTCCTCTAATCTCTCTCATCATCACGGTGTTTCAGCCTGCAGACCCTCTGCACGCAGGACGTTTTGTTTTCCACACCATTCTGTGTAAACTCTAGAGACTCATTTGTGTGACAATCCCAGGAGATCAGCAGTTATAGAAATCCTCAAACCAGCTCATCTGGTATCAACAACCATGCTATGATCACAGTCACAGAGACCATACTTTTTCGTCATTCTTATGTTTGTGAACTGAATCTCTTGGCCTGTATCTGCATAATGTTATGCATCGTGCTGCTGCCACATGATTGGCCGATCATATAACTGTGCACAGGTGTTAAAGTGGACGGTGTGTGTATATAAAAGTAATCCGCATATCACCTTCATTACTAATTTTACTAGTCAGTTGTCCAAGTAGAACCAAATATTTAAAGCAAACAATAATTAAAGCAAGCTGTTTTGTAGACCTTTGTCTTTAACATTAACAGTGTATGTTATTGTGCAAAGTTGTTACATTATTTCATTATTATTATTATTATTATTATTATTATTATCACCAATCTTTAGTGAACGGTGGGAATAAATTATTTTATTTTCTTTCTTCTTTTTTGTAATAATTAGTTTGATCTTACAGGCCTTTTCCAGCACCGAATGTTTTCATCGCACGGCCCCTTGAAGTGATCCGGGTCCTTCCGGTAGTTTATGAATGACATCATTTTCTGTCACAAGTGCGCTGCGATACAAACAAGGGGAGGGTGGTAGCTTTGCTAACGCAAGTAGGTCAGCCCGAGCGCTAGAAATCGAGGATTTGGGAATTCCTACCGAAAGAGCATCGTTTTCTACTCTGCGTCTGGAATGAGACTCGAGAAACTGCTCGTGCTGCCTTCGCTGTCCAGGGTCCTGCCTCGCGAAGCCCTCCGCCTGCGCCGCTTTGTCCTCGCGCTCGGATCAGGTAGGGTGGGACTCATATAAGGTCAAAGCGGGACTTGTGTGTGTGTGTAGCATGATGGTTTCTTATGCTTGCGCTGGCGGATGGAAGCCGTGTCCACTGCGCGCTATGCGGTTGCTCCGGAGTCATGATCTCTACAGGGTGCGGCTGCAACCAAATCCGACGCGAGCCGTCGTTTTCCTCTCCATCGTGGCCTGCTGCTCTCTTTCTCTCTCTCCCTCTCTCTCTGTCTCTCTCTCTCTCTCGATTTATGAATGCATGCCAGCGATGATATGGATGAACGTAGTTTTTAAATCGGAATCTTCGTTTTCACGGCCTCGGTCTTGTTAACTATGAGCTTTAAGAGCATATATATTTATATATAATATAATAGCATTGCTGGTATTGCCTACACTAGATCAAATGATTCTCATTGCAAGTACTAGCTATAAGACCTGCCATCAATCCTGACCATCAATCAAAGTCAGGTATGCCTTATTGTGCTGGAGAGCTCCTAGTGCATGCTAGCAATTCATGTGTTCCTCTGAAAGAACAGGTTCGGGTCAGTTGGAACAGCTAGTGGTTTGTGTACAGAATGGTGTACTCGCCATCAAGAGCAAATCTGTTTTGTAATCCGTCTCCGCATGCTATAGTGTGTGTGGTTGCTTGCTAGTAAATCTCTATAAGGGATGTGGCACAAATTATTATTATTTTTGGTCATTCCCAGGCAACTTTTAGAACAAAGTCATGGAGCTGCGTGTTGGAAATAAATACCGCCTTGGGCGGAAGATCGGAAGTGGCTCTTTTGGGGACATCTATCTCGGTAAGTAGCTTGTTTGAATGTGTTGATAGCAGATGCTCTTCTCCTTCAATGAATAGGTCTATAAGACTGAGTACTGAGTGTGGCCCATCAATATTTGCAGGTGCAAATATTACATCAGGAGAGGAGGTTGCCATCAAACTAGAAAGTGTGAAGACTAAACATCCCCAGCTTCATATAGAGAGCAAATTCTACAAGATGATGCAGGGAGGAGGTGAAGCTGGAAACATCCCGATTGCCTTTCCTTTTATAAGGATGTCTAAAGAAATTAATGATGACTAAGTTTCTCTAAGTTAATTTTTCTATCTGTATCTGTAGTGGGAATTCCATCCATAAAGTGGTGTGGTGCTGAGGGTGACTACAACGTGATGGTGATGGAGCTCTTGGGTCCAAGTCTGGAAGACCTGTTCAACTTCTGCTCAAGGAAATTCAGCCTTAAGACTGTGCTGTTACTTGCAGACCAGATGGTAAGGGGATATCCTCTTTGCTCAGAACATCACTTTCATTTTCCATTTAGGTTTCTATTATACTGTGATAAACTGCTTTTAAAGACTGTTAAAAAAAAAAATTCTTGCTTATATACTGTAAGTGGTCTTCACCTCCTCTCTGTAGATCAGCCGCATCGAGTACATCCACTCAAAGAACTTCATTCACAGAGACATCAAACCTGACAACTTTTTAATGGGGCTTGGCAAAAAGGGCAACCTTGTCTACATCATAGACTTTGGCTTGGCCAAGAAGTACCGTGATGCTCGTACGCATCAGCACATTCCCTACCGGGAGAATAAAAACCTGACTGGCACTGCTCGCTATGCCTCCATTAACACACATCTGGGCATTGGTAAGAGGGGAACAGGCTGTGTGGTGGATACAGCACTACAGACATGGGTTGTTGCTTGGGGCTGTTGTGTTCACTACGTGCCTTATCTGTTCCCATAGAGCAGTCTCGGCGGGATGACCTGGAGTCTCTTGGCTATGTGCTCATGTACTTTAATTTGGGCTCGCTGCCTTGGCAGGGTCTTAAAGCTGCCACAAAACGGCAGAAGTATGAACGGATTAGTGAGAAGAAGATGTCAACCCCTATTGAAGTGCTTTGCAAGGGCTATCCATGTGAGTAGAGGACCAGCAACTGAATTATACATGATTTCCTGCTACAGGTTTTCTTTACTTTCTTTGTGATGATGTCTTTCCTTGTATAAGTTCGTGCGAGTTCATCTCCTCCTGTTACTGTCGTTCTCCTAATCGTCATTACTATTTTCCTTTACCTCTGTCTGCAGCTGAATTCTCCACATACATGAACTTCTGCCGTTCACTGCGATTTGATGACAAACCTGATTACTCCTATCTGAGACAGCTGTTCAGAAATCTTTTCCACAGACAGGGTTTCTCTTACGATTATGTGTTTGACTGGAACATGTTGAAATTTGTATGTTCTTCTCCTTGACTACTACATTAGAAATAACTTTTACTTTAGGCAGTTGCTGTTGATTCCCATATGTTTGCCTGTGGCTACTGCAGGGATCCAGTAGGACAGCAGAAGAGAAAGAGAAGGAGCAAAGAGGAGGAGAGGGAGAGGAGAGAGATGAGAGGCCCGGTGGAGGACCTCAGGGCTCTGCTGCACGTGCACTGCCCTCTGGTCCAAACCTTCCAGCGCCTAACAGAGTTCGCAACGGTCCAGACCCAGCTGGCTCAGCACCTGCCCCACGGGTTCCACAGTCTGGTGAGCTCTGATATTCACAAGAGTTGGTTAAAACATTCTTTCTACTTTAAGAAGTATGTCTAGAGTAGATGATCTGGGTTACACTGACGTGTGACATGACATGTTCTTTCTCAGGGAATGCATCTCCCAGAGCAGGGCGAGGAGCTGAGCGAGAGAGGAGAGTGTGCCTGCGTCTCCATCGGGGGGCTCCTGCCAATGCGTCCCCTGATCTCCCACTGCGTCACGATCAGATCCGCATCACCCCCCCACAGGTACACACACCTGGGCTGCTGTATTTGTATTTGCACTGCTGTGCTCATCTTAAGTTGTTTTTTTTTGTTGTTTTCTTTTTCTTTTTCTCCCCCTCTACAGTTGCTTCTCTTTCACTGTCTCTCATATGTTGCCATATATTCTTTCTTCCTCAGGTCAGTGTGCCATTTGAGCACATGGGAAAATGAGCTTGACAACTTCTGTTATTTATTATTTATCAGGAGGTAAGTGTTTATTTTTATTATTATTATTTTTTTTAGTATTACAATTGCACTGTAAACTAAAGAAGAGTTTTCAGTTTACTTAAAATGTACTGTTATGTCTTTAATTCAATAGGATTTCAACAAACAACTCCCCTAAGGCATTTGTATTCATCTTTCTATATAAGTCAGTTGTGCAGAGAAACAGAAGTTGGGGAGAAGGTCAGTAAACACCCTGCTGCATTGGACAAAGGGGTCACAACACGACTCCTCTGAAGTGCTGAAGTTTCCTGGGTATTTACACGACGAGGCACAATTGATGAAGAGGCGTGATTCAACTACGGACATTTGGATCACACGTTTCAGACATAATTAATGGAAATAAGGACTTTTGCCCACAACTTGACTGTTGTTCCTGTTGGTCCAACATACAGATATTGGGGAACATGGAATAACTTCTTAGATTGTAATGTTAAAATTGATTGTTTATTAAGTGTGAGTCCAAATAAATGTATCGCTTGCACACTCACTTTAACTGCAAACAAAGGTGTTATATGTTGTCATACATGCTGATGTATTTGGTATAGTGAAAAACATCTCTTTTTTTTTATGTTTGAACATATATCAACATTGATATCAAATTTTAATGTTTGCTAAATTAGAAGAAAATTGGACTAATTGCAAAATGAGGCACTAAAGAAATTTTCTGTACTTGCATAGCATGGACAACACTGAAATTTACCTAGATGTGATTCAGGCCAGAAGTTTGTTAGCCAAGCTAAAATCTTAACAACTCAAGCATTACTGCTGGCCTATGTATGTCAATTCCATAGAATCCCATGGCATATATAACAAGATTGAATCTAGAGAATTCTGTACTGGCATGTTTAGCCATGGTACCCTGATTTATAAATAAACGAATATGTCCAATAAATATCACAGACTACGTGAACGTGAGTTGCTCTGAAAAAGGTATTAGATTAAATTACTGTATTGATAAAGACACTTAGTCAGGCCACAATAAAGACTTTTAAGTTGAAGAGTGGTGAAGGGTTCAACCATTTTGAAAAAGTACAGACGGCATCCAGTGTTGCCAGATTGGGCGGGATTTTCACTGTTACAGTTTTTTGTTTGGATTGTGACTGAAAATTTGCATGAACAGTGCATAATTTGGTTTAGTTTAAAACATTTAAGGGAAAAAAAAACGTTCTTTATTAATTTTCAATCTGAAGTAATCGTTGCCATGTTTATATTTTATGTGAAATATTTTGGTATTTGGGGTTTTTTACTGTTTAAAACGACCCAATCTGGCGACCCAGCAAGTTTCGACGCAGACTCTCCGGCTTCAGCTCACTGCCACTTCAGCTCTTTATCTCGGTTCAGCTGTGATAATCCCCACCGCAGCGCTGCCTTTATTATTGCGCTTTAAACGCTTTTATAGTCCAGACCCGTTACCACCAGGAAATAATAGGAAATCCTGCTGTGTGTTAGTTTAAAAGTTGTGTGTCGTGTTTCTTCATGGCGGTGTGGACAGTTAGGTAGGTAGGTTAGTTAGTTAGATATATAATTAGTTAGTTGGTTAGTTAGTTAGTTATCCTGAGCCGCTGTAGCCGAGTTTTGCCTTAGTGTCGGTGCACTCGGGGAAGATAAACATGGATGACGGTCCACGGTGATGGCTTTGAGGAGTTTAGGCCCTGTCTGATCTGCTGGCTTTTTGTTTTAAAACAGCATTCATGCATTTGGTAAGTGTGTGTGTTTATATGTTTGTGTTTTAAATCTATTAATAATGTTTCGCAGTTGGTGTTGACTTATAGATCCGTTATTGTTTCCTAATAGAGACAAAACTAAGGTTTATAGCTTTGTAGCTGCAAAACTCTTAATGAGTGGTGCTGTCTGTCTTTCTTTATTATTTGTAATTTAACAGCTTCTTATAATAATTGTTTTTTAATGTTTCTCTATGCTAGATAGTTTTGTTGTAGAGGTGAATGTTAATGCCACATACTGAAATCTGTTTTGCAACTCACTGAAAGAATGTTGAATCTGGTTTGAGAGGATTCATGGCTTCTGCTAAAGTATTCAAGTATCTGTTCAAATCCATCGATTTAGCCACTCTGGATGGACATTTGTTTATTAAATGTTCACATATTTAGTGAAGAAATACCACGCGAGCAGCTCAGTGTGATTTCACAAGATGTTAATGTGTTAGAGACTCGGTTTCTTCGTGTATCCGTGAACACCTGAGCTGTGTTAATTCACCGACTGTTGGTTTTGATGCTCTCATTGTTTGCGATTTTTCCATGATTTCTCTCGCCCCCTCTCTCTATCGCCCTCTCTGTGTGTGTTGCGTCACTAAACTGCACGCGGACGTGTCGCCCTAAATTGCGCGCGTGACGCACCGTAGAGAAGCGCTCAGATTTGCTTGATTACTTATTAAAATATGAACCGTCGCTACGTGACCAGCTCCTGCCCACCGTAGTCCCATTTTCAGGCCCCGCCCACTTCCGGTCACCAGACCAGTCAGCCAGTCCAATATTTATTTATTTTTTTATTAATTCAAAAACATAATAAACAAACAGATTATACAGACACCTTCAGGAGAGCATTAAGAAGCATTCAACAAAACATTCGTATGTGCAACCAGGGGAAGAAGTGAGAATAATCATGTACATAGGGCACAGGTGAAGAGGATATACATATATATTTATACATATACATACATACATACATACATACATACATATAAAAGAAAATGAATTTTAAAAAGAAAAATAGAAGTTTTATCAGTCAGTCCAATTTAAACCAGCATATGACTGCGTTGGCTGCGTCCGAATATCCCTACAACACAGTAGGTTTAAAGCAGTACACCAAAGGAGTAGTATGCCCGAATTCTCAGTATTCACAAAACAGTAGGTGAGAAATACCCGGATGATCTACTGCTTCCACCTCGATGCTGCGGTATGAAACTACTGGACACTGCGCTGTCCCATAATGCAACGGGGCTGATGCGGAAGAACTGTCAGAATCCGTGCCGCGTAGTATGTCCGGGTTGTATTCATGTTTAGCATTTTTACTCATCAGTACGTACTGTATCGAGGGCTGAGTAGTAGGTGCTGTCACAGTATAAGTGGTGAACATGAATAAGATGCACAGAAACTCCTCACCGAAAGTAACCTGAGCTCAGGATCGTACCGTAGACCCTGAAGCTGTTAGGTGTCAGCATTGCCCCCTGCGTCACTGTGGAAGTTCATCTTTAGCTTCATTGTAAAACATCACATGCGGTAATCACTATAAAACCATAAAACATTTAAAGAACCATAATAAAAAAAACATGGAAGACACCATTTAAAAAAAAGAGGTTGACCATAGACACCTTTTGCCAACTTAGGAAGTTAAAGTATTTTATATATTTCTAGTTACAGTATACACTGATCAGCCATAACATTAAATCCACTGACAGGTGAAGTGAATATCATTGATTATCTCATTACAGTGTCACCTGTCAAGGGGTGAGATATATTAGGCAGCAAGGGAACAGACAGTTGCTGAAGTTGATGTGTTGGAAGCAGGAAAAATGGGCACGCGTAAGGATCTGAGCGACTTTGACAAGGGCCAAATTGTGATTGCTAGATTACTGAGTCAGAGAATCTCCAAAATGGGAAGATCCTAGTATGTAGTGGTTAGTACCTACCAAAAGTGGTCCAAGGAACGACAACCAGTGAACTGGCAACAGGGTCATGGGCACTCAAGAAGTGCTACTGTGGCACAAATTGCTGAAAAGGTTAATGCTGGCCATGATAGAAAGGTGTCAGAACTCAGAGCGTCACAGCTTGCTGTGTACGGGGCTGCATAGACGCAGAACACTCAGAGTGCCCATACTGACCCCTGTCCAACGCTCAAAGCACCTACAGTGGGCATGTGTGCCTCAGAAGTGGACCCTGGAGCGATGGAAGAAGGTGGCCTGATCTGATGAATCATATTTTACATGTGGAAGGCCGGGTCCGTTTGCGTCACTTACCTGGAGAAGAGATGGCACCAGGATGCACTATGGAAAGAAGGCAATCTGGTGGAGGAAGTGTGATCCTCTGGGCAATGTTCTGCTGGGAAACCTTGGGTCCTGGCATTCATGTGGATATTACTTTGACACGTACCACCTACCTAAACATTGTTGCAGACCAAGTACTATACACCCCTTCATAGCAACAGTATTCCTTAATGGCAGTGGTCTCTTTCAGCAGTATAATACGCCCTGCCACACTGCAGAAATTGTTCAGGAATGCTTTGAGGAACATGACAAAGAGTTCAAGGTGTTGACTTGGCCTCCAAATTCCCCAGATCTCAGTACGATCGAGCATCTGTGGGACGTGCTGGACATACAAGTGTGATCCATGGAGACCCCACCTTGCAACTTGGAGGACTTAAAGGATCTGCTGCTAACGTTTTGGTGTCAGATACCACAGCACAACTTCGGAGGTCTTGTGGAGTACATGCCTCGACGGGTCTGAGCTGTTTTTCTGGTACAAGCGGGACTTACAGAATATTAGGCAGGTGGTTTTAATGTTAGGGATGATCGGTATATATTGCACAAAGGTGTCGCAGAGCTTTGAATATGATCTAAAAGGACCTTTTGTATCCTGAGTCATCTACACGAGGGAAGCATTTCAAGCTTGTAAAGCGGATGAATGGGAGTGACTACAAGATCTCTTGCTATTCTTAATACTTTCGCTAACCTTAAGAAACTGTCTGTTGTTTCTCAGTGACTTATTATGCTCTTCATATCCAGATAACCACAGCATACTATCAATTTGTAAAAATTAACATTTTAGGTAATACCCAATAGCTTTTGACTAACATTAAAACTATGCTCGTTCCTGAGTGGTGCAACAGAAAAGTGTTCAGTCTATTGTCAGGAAAGTTTGGATCCCAACAATGCCACTGCCAGTCCATGAAAGCAAAACTGGCTCTGCTCTCAGGGATGGCATTATTCTCGCATTGTTAATCAGAGCGACACTAGGGTATACATTTCCACTGACTTATAAGATTTATAAGGTACGGTTGTTGGTAACAAATCTTTCCATGTATTTGGCTAAACTGATATGAGAGCAGTTGGTATAAAATAAAATGCTGCTGTTTTTGAAAACATAATGATCTGCGTAGATAAATTCTCTTCCTGATGCCTTTTAGAACGCCAGGCTCTGGAGACGTGACGTGCCCTTGTCAGAGCGGTTTGGTGAGGCATCAGTAGCCGCCATGGTTCCAGGATCTCCAGCTACGGCATCCCCTGCTGGGCCCAACATCTCGTGGCTCCCTGAGGCTCCACTTCTCACCCCTGATCAGCCCATCTTCCTCATGACCACCACAGCACAGGCTGTGTCCGGCTTCTTTGTGTGGACAGCATTGTTGTTTACCTGCCACCAGGTACAAACCTGAATCAATACTTAAACTTCAAAAGAAAAAAAATATATAATCTGGTAATATATATATATATATATATATATATATGTGTGTGTGTGTGTGTGTGTGTATATATCTTTGTGTGATGTTACGTTAAAGATTTAGCAACATTTGAATGTGTGGGTCCTACTATTGTAATGAGGATGCTTGATTGATTGACAGCTGAGTGTCTAAGCTTTCATTCATGCAGGACTTTATATAATGGCGTATATAAGATTATTGTTGTTATTATTATTATTATTATTATTATTATTATTATTATTATTATTACAGCAGGCTGCATGTGTTAGTATTCATCAGCTAGCAGATTTTGATAAAAGCTGAAAAGTTCAAGTACTGTGTACTTTGTACATGCATACACTGTACAACGCTTCAGTGCATGTTTTTAAAAACGTATTTATTGAAAAGTATTGAGTTAGGGGAGAAAACAATATTCTAAAAGACGATGGCTGAACTGCTATGAGTTACCCTGGAAATCCTGAAAAAGTCATTCACAGTCCGAGCTGTTGGGTTTGAATTAACTTCCGTTTTCACGTGCACATGTCATACACCAGTTAGCACGTGTTCTGAAAGAGGTACAGAGAGAGAGAGAGACCTTCCCCCAAATAACACACAGCCATGTAAACTAGTTAACATGTAAACTCCGAAGTCTTTCCCTCGTGAACAAGGCTTTGACTTTTTAAGCTATGTAGTGTTAGCTGGTTAGCTCACTACCGTTGCATATTGCAGAAGAAACCCAGTTAGACCACTGTATCAGTGATCAGGTCAGCAAATCACAAACATAGTGCTGTGGGATCATAATAAAGCATAAAACAGCCAACAATGGGAGAATTTAAGCAATGAGTAATCATCTGTAATCAAGCAGAGTTGAGAAAACAGCTAGTTCACGTCTTCGTGTCCATAGCTTTAAATGTAATAGTGGAACTCCTCTCTTTGAAACCAGTCTGATTTGGCTTACTGTACTCTTTCCAACCCCCCCCCCCAAACACCCCTTTTTCAGATCTACATGCACTTGCGTTACTACAGTTCTCCAAACGAGCAGAGACACATAGTGCGCATCCTCTTCATCGTTCCCATCTATGCTTTTGACTCCTGGCTCAGCCTTCTCTTCTTCACCAATGATCAGTACTACGTGTATTTCGACACAGTCAGAGACTGCTACGAAGGTAATGTTGCGTTGTGCAAACCATATCGTAAATTGTGATGAGCTTCAAATTCCGTAGAGCGTGCGCAGGTTTCCACAGCTGTTCTGCTTTCAGCCGTGTCCCTGAGGCCCTGCGTATTTGTTCTCAATGCACTTGTCTCCTGGGGTTACTTTGGGAGTGCTGCCTGTTGCATAGCAACTGTATTGCACTAGCTTTTATTGAGAAGGTAAAGGGGGAAAAAAAGCAGCTCAGGGATAAACGAGTGGACCTGACCTTTTGATCAACATCAGTCTGCTTCATTATTAGTAGCGTGGCCAGTGAGTGGAACTTTTTAGAGCCGTGTTTATAAGTCGTTCTCCTAGACACTCTCTGCCCTGTAGCGTGCTCCTCGCTTGCAACACAAGGTGACTCATCCACTAATTAACAAACCCTTCCATTGTTGGACCAGGTGTGCGAGGAAAAACAGTAAACGGTGTCGGGCTGGAGTCGTCTAGGAGCATAGATGAGAAACACTGGTATAAGCATTAGAATTATGAAACCCCAAAACATTATTAAATACAACTCCTGCTGACTTACATGTGATAATCATTTCCTTTTAAATATAGAGACTGATATTAAAAAAAACAAACAAACAAAAAAAAAAAACAGGTCATATTTAGCAAAGAACTTCTGCAATAAATGATCTGCTCAGAGTCTCCATCCAGTCTGGACAGGACGGTGTTCAGAAAGCTTTCTCCTCTTAGACTAGCATTTAGATGTTCTAGTCCAGGTATGTGTTTTGGAATTGAAGGGAGAGGGTGGTATTTGTTAACATTTTGAGTTAGCTTGAAATAAGTCCACCATAATTGCTCACTAATATATTTAACTGGTTTAATAGTGTATGAGGGCCAATGTGAATTTAAAAAAAAATGCTTGAAATTAGTTCTAACATCCCTAGTACCTGGCACACCAGTCTTCTCTGTGATGGTAAAGATCATTAGTTTTATGAATGTAGTGTTCTTTATACTTTTTGTTTATTTTTTTTTTTGCCTGTGCTGTTAAAATGGCTTGAGCAATGTGATTGCATGATTAATTCCCCCTTGCTGTCACTTGTTGCATGTATTAGCAGAGCAGAGCAGAGGAGAGGTGCTGAACGGGTGGGTGCAGGGTGTAGCTGCAATGGTGATGTCTGCATCAACAAGCCCTTCAGCTGTTCTGTACTGCAGCTTCACTAAACAGCACCAGCCAACCACATTGAGTAGCTTTGTTCCTGCAGCATTCCTGCTATATATAGCGCAACACTCACCCCCACCCACACGCACTCACCAACTGCTCGACAGACCATGAAATATGGACAAATTAAACCCATGAGAAGGGGGTGATGAGTGCCACGGTTTGGTTGCTGCGCGGAAGTCCCATATGGCTTTCTGACATGTACGTTATTAGGCTTCATGCAGACGCAGCGAGCTGTATATTATATGCTTGCAGGAACTAGATTAGGCAAGCATTGAGACAGAAGCCATGTTTAAAGCAAACGTCACAATTAACGTGTGCTTTTTAATAAGCTGAATGTGACAAGATCTAAAGTGTGCTTGTTTTACTGTAATCTCAGCTGACAAGCTTGTTAACTTGTTACTCATAATTGCTCATAGTTGTATTTATGTTTTTAAAAATTCAATGAACAATTTACATTTTCTTGTTTGCCAGACCTTATCCAGAGCAACTTGCAAATAAAAATAAACCGTAAGGATTCATAACCTTAAAAACTGATGCTGGTTTGTAAAAAAGGCTATACTGGTCTCATTGGAATCAGAAAGGATGCATGTGTAAATCAGAAATAGAAAGAAGTTCAGAAAACTGAGGAATAATACAAAAAAAAGATCAAATGTAAGTGTAAAGAAAAACAGTCAAGTGTTATTCTAGATATTGTCTGAAGAGGCAGGTCTTTAGTCTTTTAGGGAAGGAAAGGAGACATGGTTTGGACTTGAGGGTAAAGTTCATGCCACCAAGACACTTAAGCAGAGGGATCTCACCTTACAAGCATGCTCAGATCTCAGAGAAGGACATGCCAGAGGTTAAAGACCTGAGCTGGGGTGCAGGTGTGCAGTCCCGAGTCTTATATACAGTGCTGTGAAAAAGTCTTTGCCCCATCCTGATTTCTTCTGTTTTTGTGTATATCTCATACTAAACAGCTTTAGATCTTCAAACAAAATAAAACATAAAATAAAGGCAACCTGAATAAACACACTATGCAGCTTTTATTTTATTTATTTTTTTTAAATTGAAGCAAAAAAAGTGATCCAACGCCTAGCACCAATGTGAAAATCCAATTGCCTCCTTAAACGTAAAATCTGGTTGTGCCACCTTTAACAGCAATAACTGCAACCAAATGCTTCCGATAACTGGAGATCATTCTTTCACTTACTTTTAGGACTTACTCCTATGTTTTGGATCATTCAGTGCGTTTACATGGACAACAACAATCCAATATTAACCCGATTAAGACAATACTCTGATTAAGAAACTACCATGTAATCAGCAGTTTTTAATTACCTTAATCTGATTAAGGTCATACTCGAAGTAAACACAAATCGAATTAAGGCATGTGGAGTATTCCTGTTTTAGTCGCATTATCGACGTGTATTACAGACATGTAAACACCTTAATCACACTATTAACGTCATGTGAGAGTTATCACCGCATATTGTGACAGGACACGTACACACATGGCAGTGCTCAACCATTTTACGGAAAACGAGAGCACGGCTGCGTCCCAAACCGCGTACTTGCCTTTTTTAGCTTCAATAAATAACATTATCATTTAAAAACTGTATTTTGTGTTTACTCAGGTTGCCAAGTTACTTCTAGAGAGTTGTAATATTCGAGCCTGGAAATCACTAGAGATTGTATGAGAGTTTGAACAGTTTGTGTGTTCAGGAATGTTCAGGTTCTTCTGAAGCTGTGAATGACAGATCTGCAGGCTCGGGCATGTTATGTGGTGATGAGATCAAATGAACACCGCATATTAAAATCACACCAAGATTCTTAGCAGTGTGTAGCAGGTGGTCAATGTTGATTTGAGAGACCTCTTTATTTTTAAAATAATTCCTCGCATATCAAACCTGCAATGGACTTGATTCCAGACTGTTGAACGGATTATACAAGTTTACTGCCGTTCACGATTGGATTAACACTTTTATGTAATGACTGTGTTTGTGTACTCAAAAATACAGTGTTGGCTTGTTATTCAGCATATGAGAGATTAATTCAGGAAGAATACTAAAATTTGTATGTTTTTAAAATATGATGATACAACGATTATATGCAAACTTACCTTTTTCCTATTGTGGTCAGTAGAAGTACAGTATTTAATACATATAGACAGATGATTTAAATTAACTATGACCTTTAGCAGCACACAGAGCAATCTATGAACTCCTGACTTATAAACATATAAAATTCCATTTCCTAGTTCAAAACCATTACTACAGTACTGACATGGCAGACGATCATTTTCAGGAATATAACTTTTGACTTAAATGAAAGATTATCAGTGAGAATGGAAAAAGAAGAAGGGAAGTCAATCCAGCAGGAGCACCTTGAACGGGAATGTACAAATCAACGTGAGCTAGCCAGCCAATGTGCTGTAAAGTACTTGTGGTTTCTTCGGGATCTTTTTCCACTAGCGGAGCAAAAATAAACCGAACGTTTGGCCATATTGTGTCTTGAAATGTCACTTGTGCAATATTGTTTAATTATAAGCCTAAATGGTAGTTATATGCTTGTATAATAATTATTCTGATTGTATAATACTTATAATAGCAAATTCAGTGTTTAATTTAGTATGCACTTATATCAATATCTTTCGTTACTTTCATTGTTTTTGGTTCTTCTGCAGCGTTTGTGATCTACAACTTTCTGAGCCTTTGTTACGAGTACCTGGGAGGTGAGAGTGCCATCATGTCTGAGATCAGAGGGAAACCCATCGAGTGAGTCCTGTAGTCTTTCTGAGAATATTATTTCTCATCAACCAGTGTTATGGAATAAAATTGACAGCTATACAAGATGTCTGCAACACAAAGTTGTTTTGTTTTTTTTTCTTCATCATTCTAATATGTAAATTGTGTTGAGGTTGGTTTTTTTTTGTTTTTTTTTGCTGCACTGGGTGAAGGTCCAGCTGTGTCTATGGGACTTGCTGCCTTTGGGGCAGGACATATACTATTGGCTTCCTCAGATTCTGTAAGCAGGTAAGAATGAAGAACTTATTCCTTGTACACAAGTGTTTAATAAAAAAATGTTTTCCCAAGATTTCTTTGTTAAATGTAAAATGACACTTCCAGTCCACTGTACCTTGACCTTTTTTTTTTTTTTTCCTCCACAGGCCACACTTCAGTTCTGTGTGGTGAAGCCCCTGATGGCAGCGGTCACAGTCATCCTGCAGGCCTATGGAAAATATCGTGATGGAGACTTCAAGTACGTGTTCCTCTTCACATACTGTAATATTAAACAAGAAAAAGTAGGGTCGATTAGTAAATCCTTTTTTTTAATCATGTTCGTAATTTTTGCATAATTGAAGGCGGTTCACTGCTTTATCAATTAACTTGGCTAAAGTGAGCTAAACTTTAGTTATTTTATTTATTTAAGTTTTACATTCTTCAGACCCCAAACATGAGCTCCCCATTTTTTCCCAAGTATTAATTGTCTCTGTTTAAATTAATTGAATATAAATTAACACGATTAATTTGATGTTATTTTGATGTATACATTTAAAGTAATAAAGACTTATACGATATGAAAGAAATGCTTGTTTTCTGTCAACCTTAAAATCATTAAAAAAAAGTCATTCAGAAGCGACAGAATAATTGCGATAAATAATAATAGCAATACTGAATAAATATACTGTCCTTTAACATATTAACAATTATCACAGTTATTATCTTGAATAAAGTGTTTGGTTGCCTGGCTCGCTTTCTTTTGTAACAGTGTGGCCAGTGGGTATCTGTACGTGACCATCATCTACAATGTCTCAGTCAGCCTGTCCCTGTACGCTCTCTTCCTTTTCTACTTCGCCACCCGAGACCTGCTCAGCCCCTACAGCCCTGTGCTCAAATTTTTCATGGTTAAATCAGTCATCTTTCTTTCCTTTTGGCAAGGTGAGTCCCCCTTTTTTTTCCCCCCTGATGTGTGTTCTCTCATTGAAGACCAGCAGTAGATGGAAACGAAGTAACAACCGAGGCATCATATGAACAATATCTTTTCAGGTATGCTGCTGGCCATCCTCGAGAAATGTGGTGCGATTCCAAAGATCAGCTCTGCCGAGGTGTCTGTTGGTGAGGGCACTGTAGCAGCTGGCTATCAGAACTTCATTATCTGCATTGAGATGTTCTTTGCTGCTGTGGCCCTGCGTCATGCCTTCACATATAAAGTGTACATGGACAAGAGGCTGGACTCGCATGGTGAGGCACCTCACAGCATCTTGTATTCATGAACAAGCAGCTGATGGTTCATATATTTATTAGCATGCTCTTTTTGTGCCTTTTGTCATTGTTTCTGGATTAGACAACTTCAGTCCAGGCTTCTTACTAAGGAATTATAATGACTTCTTTCTCCTGGTTCACTTACTCTTTCCTCCTGTCTCCTGTCTTTTCCTCCCATCTTATGTTCCACCCCCATGTTTACCCATGCACACGTACCTCCTTCATCAAAAATGCCTTTCACGCGTTATTGTATTCCTGCTTGCCTCCCTACTGTCAAAACTCATCCTCTTCACCTTCCCACATTCTCTTTGGTTTTCTCTTCAATCTCTCCTCCCTTTCCTCATGCTGCCTAAAGGCCCTCTTCCAACATATGGACAGTACGGTAGGCCACACACTTGCTCTTTTTCCTTAAATGCCTAAGGCATTTATAAAAAGTTCACTTTTACATTTATACATCTAGAATTACATAGAAACTAAAGAAATGTTATGTTTTTGAGCCTCTGTGTTAAAATTGGTTTTCCCATCTGTCTCTCCCAGGCCGCTCGGCTCCTATGAAAAGCATCTCGAGCAGTCTGAAGGAGACCATAAACCCTGGGGACATGGTCCAGGATGCCATTCACAACTTCTCTCCAGCATATCAGCAGTACACTCAGCAGTCCACTCTGGAACAAGGGGTCAAAGCCGCACCCCTCTCCCGTAGCCATAGCTCTATAAGCGCGCGGGACACTGAGAAAACCCTCTTGCTCAGCTCTGATGATGAGTTTTAGCCCCAATGTAGACTCTCACAAACATCCAAATATATGTAAAGTACTCTATATTGTCTCTAGGATAGATTCTATGCTGCAATGATGTGTACTGGTAGTTGAGCCGTTTTATCTTGGGGACACGTCGTTACAGGACCACGTGACAACTAGTCCAACGATTTTACATGTTGGAGTATTCGAAGTATCGCTGCTTATTGTTTCATTGTTATTGACGTGGTGAAACAACAAATACTTTTGTGGAAGCCTTTTGGTATGTTCTGCCTTCTAAGTGGTTTCTTTTAAAAGTAACCCTTTTTCAGTTATTAAAAGGAAATATTTCGTTGGCTTGAGTGCTTATCAGCATTTTTTCCACGTTTATACTTGAATCAATTTGATTTCTTTCTGAAGGCATTTACTCATAGATTGACAGAAAAAATTTAAATTCTGCATACTGAATTTAGAAGGATTTATAATCCAAGTAATGTATTTAAGTGACGGTGATCAATGAGTTTGAGGTTTGTCTTTGTTTCCCATGTTCAAGCTCAGCTCGGTGGGTAAGATGGTCAGTGTTTACAGTTGATGTAAAAAGGGGTTTGAGGGAGTGAGCAGAAAGGGGCTTTACTATCTCACAGCATCTGTTTTGGCAGCTGTACAGAGCACATTGTTGTGATCGATGAATCCGAGACAGAGTGGAGTTGCAGTTAAGAGAGGATCAGTTCATTGGGCTTGATGAGATTACAAATAAAGAGAAATCTGCAGTTGGTTTGGGTTTGGCTGTTCAGCGACTGGAAAATTAGGTTTTAACTGGGCCATTGTTTGCATGTCAGACATTAACATGTTTTCTTTAGCGTGTGAGACGCTGAGGAACTGACAGTTCTCTTGGCAGTAAATCCGTTATCTGGGTTAAAAATAAAAAAAAAACTGCTATAGTTATGCAGATATATGCTTGCTTAAACTGCAAAATTGTCCAGACTTGCATCCCAAATATATCCTAATGAGGCAGTAAAGAGGGAAACTATAAACGTTTTATCTTTGTACTTACTTTTCGTTTTGTATGCTTATTATGGCAGTTGACTTGGATCCGTTGTGAGTAGGCTTACTCGTGATAAATAGGCCCATTATTTCTTGAAGGCCACTAGAGGGAGGCATCTTGTACAGTATGAGGACCGGCACCTTATCTCACTAGGACATATTAGCTGCTATGGTATGTTTCTATGGGTCTTCCTGTTCTTTCATTTTCTTCATTTCACTTCTCTTATGGTAGCACTACAGCCTTCCTGGTGTAGACTCAGTTTGTTGTGGATATCGTTATAACTTTAGCTTATCATCTAGCATTAGAGTGAGCTTTTTGTCTGTCCTACTCTTTATTTGTGCAATAGAGGCCAGTATAAGTTATCTAGCTACTGCATTCGAGTATGAGTATTTATGATACCTGCTTTTTAATATGTTCATTTTTGGTTTGCATTCTTAATAGAGGATTTCTGGAAATATTGATCATTAATGCACTAAACCCAGCCCAGTGTCTTAGAGGGAAAATGAGGCTTTTGAGTAATTTACCCCACTCATTTATTCAGGGGGCATTCAAATAATTGTAACAGGCTTTCTGTGCTGTAAGGAAGATAATCCCAAAACTGTTTTTGAGGGAGGAGGCATGGTGGTGTAGAGGGTAGTGTTTCCACATCGGAGCTCCAGGGGTTCTCGCCACGTTTGTGTGGGTGGCCTCCAAACTTCCAAAAAAACTTGCTGGTAGGTGTGTTGACTGCTCTAGGCATGAATGAGTGTGTGAATGAATATATGGATGTGTCCAGCCTTGTGATGGACAGGCGTTTCCCTGACTTCGGAGGAATCCGGATCCACCTCGCCCCTGACCAGAATAAAGTAGTAACTGAACATGAATGAATGATTTAGAGATAGAATAATTATTGTTGTTACTAGGTATGAAACTATCAAGGCTATCAAGGCCTTTTTGTACTATAGGACCTATTTTAAGCACAGGTAGAGCAATAGCGTGCACGACCAAGCAAATGCTTTGATATTTTTTACATTTTTAATGTGCCATTGTATATTTTCCTGCAAAGATGATGCTTCTATTTTTCCTTGTGATGTCCCTACAAAATAATAAATAAGGATTTTGTCTGTATGACATTTTTGAACCAATATTTTTTTTAACATTCTTTCAATGAGCATACACAACTTTATGTACAATATACACATTTATTTCAATTAATAGCATAAAATAGACAATATTTTACCATAGAAAAATATATGTAATAAATACAAATAAAAGACTTGTATTTTGCTACTTCACAAAACATCCAGCATGTTTGGAACCAAAACATAAAGACAAGTTGTTACTGAAATCATGTGTTCAATATTAAAATTGAAATAGCTTTGACAGATTTCATTGCAATAAAAATGTTTTAACCTTTAAATATTAATACACATACTGTATACTCCTTGATGCTGGAGTTAGTAAAGCTAATAGTTGGCAATCTTCTTGTCAACCATGAGTTAATATGATCGCTTGTAGCCACAACTTGTCTCTCTCTTTCCCTCTAGCACTTTCATAATCACCTTTTTTGTTCTCTCTCATCCTCTTCCACTGGTTTCTTTTCCTTATGTTACTTTTTATTCCACATTTACTCATCCCTCGGCTTTCATACGTTATACACTCATGGTACATTCTAGACTTCCAAAAGTATTTTGTCATTATAAATAATCTACTTTTATGTACAAAAATACCACTGCAAAACAAGCCACTATAATGTATTAGCACAAATACAGTCATCACACATACTGGAACATAATCCAGGAACATGTCCTGCTCGGTCATGACCATTTCAGCGTTTCCCTGTTACCTAACTCAAACCATCAGCTAAGCTATTGTTGGAGTAAAGGGAGACACTGAAATATTCAGTGAAGAGCAGGAGTTTAAACACACTGGCATAGCTGAACTGCTCATTAAAATATACTTATCCTAATTACAAATCACATCATTACAATAATCAGATGTGAAAGTATTCCCAAACTAGTTATACATAAACAGTATTTGGATGCAAAAATCACAGCATTCTAGCTTTTAGGTCTTCATCTTAAATACAGATTAAAAAGAAATCTCCATGTTGCAGATTAAGTATTGAAAATGTATGTGGGAATGTATCGAGAAGCTTGCATTGACATGGCATGGCATTCTAATTAATCATAACTAATTATGATTATTTATTTCTTAATCATAACTTTGAATATACTCCAGCAATATTTGCCAACGTAGAACGAGTTGGTAGTCAGATATTAAGTCAAGCTTAATTGATCATTAATCCAGTAAAGACATTCTCTACAGTTAGGACTAGTTTTTCCCCCTATGTGACAAGAAATTGGGCATATAAATATTAATGGTATAATTCAACTATTTTCAAGATCCGTTACACGTAAACTATGTTTACATGTAAACATTACCCTATTTATATGTTAGTTATACTGGTTAAAGCAAATGTAATAGACTAAACATAAAACAGGTGGAATACAGTCAAATAATTCTCAAATTCAGAAAAGAAAATATTCTGGTGTAAAATCAATGCAGACATGCCCTGCATTCTTATTATCTAAATGGTCCAGTTACCCAATACACAAAATGTGAATAAAATGCAACGTCGGGGTAAAAGTGTGGCAAAAGATTCTGAAAGCAATCCTGCAGTACTGACATCAATGACTTCATTTACACAACGGTTTATTGTGTAACGTTTCTAAATGTTTGGCAGTCATTCATTTCAGCTTAGATGGTCCAGTTGTTGTGTACCTTGTACTTCGACGTGTTTGTGAGTGCGAGTGTGTGTATGCCTATTGCCTGTAGGACTCATCCCTAGGATGCCTCTTGCTCTCTGGGGCCATGGCTTTGCTGTGGGCTCTTCACTATGGTGATGACGGAGGCGGTGTTGAGGCGAGGTGCCGTAGCTAGAATGCTGCCTCCTGCGGACTCGATACTGCGGGCGAAGCGCTGCAGAGCTGCGAGTCGAGCCCCAAGCCCCTCCAGCTCCCTGCGCATGCCTGCGTTCTCTGCTCCGAGCCGTTCCACCTCGCGCTGCAGCTCCTTCTTCTGCTGCTCCAAGGCCTCGCGCTGGGACACACGCTTCACCCTGCAGCTGGCTGCGTAGCCACGATTCTTCAATGTACGCCGCCTCTGCTTTAGTTTCTGGATCTCCTCTCTGGACAAACCACGCAGGTGTAAGTTCAGCTCGCGCACCGACAGAGACATGAGCTCACTGTCCGACAGCACAGGAACGTTCTCTCCACACTCTCGCTTTACCTACAAAGAAAGTGCAAATGCCATCACAGATCCTGAATAAACAACATTCATTGATCCTGACAATAACAACAACACACACACACACAAGATACATCTTTATGAAATTAAAACCACTTTACATATGACATTTCCTAAAAAGTGATAAGGCATCATTACTGAAAAACACATCTGCATAGAGACATGTGCATCACTTCTACCTGTAGGGCTTTACTGGCTCTGCTGTCTGATGTCATGGTTGCGTTTGGCTTTTTTGGGTTTTTTTTTTTTTTTTGTTTTTTTTTAAATGATACCTGTAAACACAGACAAAAAACAAACAAACAAACATTCACATTATGTTGATCTTCCCATGTGAACATAAAGCCTGGACTAAATTACAATCATCTACACAGAACTTAATGAGTTAGCAGTCAATCAGCTGGTATCACTTCATAAAATTAGGATTAAACCACTGGAGTCACATGGATTACATTTACGATGCCTTAATGAACTTTTCAGAGCTTGAAACTTTGGGTTACTTGGACTGTAAGCGGAGGGACGGGAATCTCCCAGGTTTCGTTAAAAATGTCTCCGTTTGTGTTCCGAAAATGAACGAAAGTCTTACAGGTTTGGAACGACATGAGGGTGAGTAACTGATGACCGAATTTTCATTTTGGGGTGAACTATCCCTTGAATAGCATGATATTATAAATCATTAGCATTTATTCAACAGTGAAGTTTATGGTAGCGTGTTATTTATTTATTTATTTATTCCGGTTTAGCCTGGGTGTGTAACACCTACCATTACAGCAACTGAAAACAAGAACACTGTACATGCCACCTTCAGTAAACTGGTTCATTTACCATTTCTGGTCTTTATTCTACCTTTTCATCATTTGAGAAACATGTTCAACATTTTTAAAGTCTGATGTTTTTATATATCTACACACACACACACAGTCTACACAGATACAGTATATATCGATACACATGTCATGAAGAGAAATCATAATGTATACAGTGTGTGAAATGTCCACATGAAGAAGCAGGCTTCCTGACAGCAGGTGAAGAGTGGTTAGAGTACAGATTAAACACAGATCTGTTGGCCAACACACCGCTGAAAGGAGAAGTGCGCGCGCGTGTGTGTGTGTGTGTGTGTGTGTGTGTGTCGCTCTGAGCCTGTAATGCTGTTCAACCATGATTCAGCACAGTCCTGTTCCCATGGCCTTCACTGACATTACCACTTACTTCTAATCAAATACTTTTATTCGGCTAATTTATAAATTCCCTCACCAACATGACGACACTTTGCTTGCTTGCTGTTTATCTTCTACATCTAACAGTGTAATGAACGGCTCATAATAAAACAAACCGAAACGTGCTTGATCATACAAGCAGTGAAAATGCTGATGTCCAAAAATATATTGGAAACGTCAGCCATTTAAAGGTGGGATATAGTTAAAGAAACATCTGTAACGGTGTTTATTAATTCTGCAGTTTTTATTTTTGAACATGGCACTGTAATATTATGCGTGGAAATCTTGATCCGCAAGGGTTAAAAAAAAAAAAAAGAAAAACATAAATTAATAACTGCCCATGTATGTAGGTATATGGCCATTAAAAACTAAATAAACACGTGCAGTTAAATACAGCTAGACATTTCCAAATAAAATGACAGAAACATCTAGAATATAATTAAGGTCTCGCGAAAAGCTAGCTAGTCAGCTAGTGCTGTCATCTTGTACTTATAGTAAACATCTCAGCCATCCTTATCCAGCTGAACAAAAAAATAAACATAATTTCTGCTCACTTCTACTCACTCAAAAGAACTGCTGAGACAATGATCAGTTTCTTTTCCGATGACTAATATACGAAGACAGCTAATTACACACTCACTCCCCGGAGCATGAGCTAGCTAGTTAGCTACATAGCATAACTGGGCGGATTACTCAATAGGTTAGCAATATTGTAAACAAACGGAAGAAAAAGGGCTTGCCTGATGTGTACTTGAACTTCTGCCCTACCGACGTAGCCAAAAAACCCGATATTCGTCGATGTTCTTCACATCCAGAACTAAATAATTTACACGAACAAATTCAGCAACTTTACACTACAACGCCACAGTCCGCCTTTTCCCGGAATTACTCACCGTCTGTCCGTGGGATTCTTTCATTCATTAAAAAAAAAACACGCGATGACGTAAGGCTACAAGAATGTGGGCGGAGCCTCGACGCCTCCACAGTCTCGAGGCTTGTAAACAACATGACAGCAGTACAGAACTCAAATGCCAAATCAACAAAATAAATAAATTAATTAATTAATAAATACAACTAACTAACTAAATAACCAACTAACTAAATAAATAAATAAATAAATAAATAAGAACAACATAGTTGCATAGTTGTATACTCAGACTCAGAGTCAGACATTGACAATACAAGCACTTATTAAACATGAACAAACACGTTTAGACATGAATGGTTGAGATGATGCTGTAACGTAATAAGGTAAATGAAAATAGTGGTGGATATAGGTAGAGTAAAAGTGACTGTGTGCTGTTAAGTAAGGCAAAACTGAAAATACACATAGGCTACAAAAAATAGTACATAGTAAATCTGAATAGTAAATATCTAAGGGCCCTGAAGTGGCGGTCATAAAGTGTCGAAGTGCTAGATGAAAGACTACTGACTGTTAAGTAGTGTCATGTAAGGCCGGGCCCTGCTGAAAAAAATCAATAACAATAATAGAAACACTTATAGAACGTGTAATGGTTTTAATGGTTATAATGGGAACTGCGTTGGTTTTAATGGTCCCTATACGTCTCTACTGGTAATTTGTTGCCTTCTATTGGTAACAATAATAATAACTTCCTTTTGTATAGCGCCTATAAAAGTTGTTTTCTCAAAGCGCTTTACGACAAAACAAACACGAGGCAAAACACCTAAAAAAATAACAAATCAAATACAAATACGATTCGAAACAATCAGTTCACACACACACACACACACACAAACACACACACACACACACACACACAGAGAATTGTGAATGACTACATAACAAGAAAAAGTCAGAAGTCAAGCAAGGGCTATCCTAAAGTAAAATGTTTTAAGACGAGATTTAAAAGTACCTAGCGACTGTGCTTCCATAATGTCAGCCATATTTCACCATAAATTGGTGGTATGTTATGTCTAGTGGATAACCGAAAATGATAATGGTTTTAATGGTTAGCTGATGGTTTGTAATGGTATTTGCAGTGGAAACCATTAGAATTTCTGTGGTGGTTTCTGTTGTTTTATTTCCAGCAGGGCGGACAAAATAGAAAAAGATAAAGATGATATATAGATAGATAGATAGATAGATAGATAGATCTCTATCTATGATGGTTTCTGTCAGTTCTTATCCTTATTGCTAATTCTTCTCAGTTTTGTTATTTTGGTACTGTATCTTTGCCAATTCTAATTCTTCTGTAATCACATATCTCCAAGTAAACAACGTTGTAAACATGAATGTTAATGTGTTATGTTTGGAGAGGGAGAGTTTCTTGGTGAATATATTAGTTCCTCTCTGTTGGTTTTTTTCGCAGTATTGTTTGAATTGGTGTCTCGTTGCAGGAAAACCCCGGCTGTTATTTCAACTTCTCCTTATAAATGTACTGTAAACGTGTTCCTCTTTAGACAGACGTTAGTACTGGTGGTGTGTTGAAAGTCCTCCCCTGCGGCAGGGGGCGCTGTTTTCATTTCTGCTCGCGCGCACTGCAGCAGGCAAAGAACAGTTCCTTCATCTGGTGCACATGTAACCGACTTGACCTCCGGTTGTGGAGCAGTTTAATGTCTTTATTTTCTCTCCCTGCTCGCATATTCGCTAACAGTAGTGGCAGAATAGAAAGAGCAGGTAGTAGTGTTACAAAGCGCACAGGCATTAAGTGAATATTATCATTCCGCTGTGTTAAGGTAAATAAGTGTGAGGCTGATGGCTGCGGTGTCGGCTCTGTCTCCTGACTCTGGGCCTGTGGAGACACGGCCACATGAAGACGACATCGAAGGAGACGACGAAGATGACGTGAGTTAAAATACCTACATGTAACATACTAGTTAACTGAACAGACAGTAAAACTAACACGATTCCAGATGTTGAGATATATTTATCCAGCCTGTACCAGCTACCTGTTTCACCTGCTGTCCAGCCTCCTTGCAGTGAAGTGTTAATTAGGGTGTTGTGTGTAATCCAGATATTTATTTATTTATCTATCTATCTATCTATTTATTTATGAGTAACATGCACGGTAGGATAAAGCCAGTGTAGATTAACTTTAATGAAGCCTGCAGAACAGGTTTCTTACAGTATTTGTGGCTTGTGTAGAAGATTTTTTACTCAAAATTTGTCTTAATAGCACTTCCTTTTGCAAGATCACGTGATATGTGGTCATTTTGTTGCGCCCGCCAGGGTCATGGTGGATATTTTCCTGCTCGGGCTCCCAATCAGTCCTTCTCTATAAAAGACATACTGACTTCATTCAGGAAATGTGAGGAATATAACTAAAGCTTATGAACATGAATAACTGAGAAGACTCAACTTTTAAGTAAGTTAACGAAGGAAGATCTGTATTTTACATCATAGTTATTTCAAACCAGTATATTCTCCAGTATTCACTCACTGAAGCTAATTCTGTGTATCCAGTGCATCTAAATATATGCTGCTTTGCCTGTAGTTGGAAGAAATGTAACTCCCTTCATTTTCATCCATGCACAGTAAATATCAGTGCTCAAATTCAGCAAGTCAGGGGTTCGCAAACTTTGTAGCGGCACCCGTGTACTGTAAAATAAATTAGAACAGATTTATTTCATGAAAATGTTCTAATTCCATAGAACAAATTTTGTCTGTTTATTGGAGAGCTAGAGCTTTCTTTTCTTGAACTTTCCACTGACCGAATGTATTTTGTCCAAGTAGAGAATAATTATTGAGGTGTGGATTAACTGTCAAACAGGCTAGAAACTAAGAGCTTGGTAACAAAGACAACAGCGTTGATAATGGTGGGTTGTGATTTCTATTTGTGTAACTAAATGAAAACTCGCTGACCCGTAGGCTATGATTATTGGACCCCTGAAAACCACTGCAGTAAGCAATGTAGGAGAATTCTGGTGGTATCTAAACTGTTTCTCTGATGTATCACTGTTGTGCTTGTGTTCTGTTCCCATCAGCTGGATGAAACCTTGCTGGAGAGGCTGTGGGGGTTAACAGAGATGTTTCCTGACACACTGCGCTCAGCAGCAGAAGTATCAGCACAGTGCTCGCTGTCCCTTGCAAAAAAAGTTTACAGGTGCTGTCCTGGCTTTATCTGTCTCATGTTATTTAGCCATAATGTTTTTTAGCTTTAATGTTCACCCCCCCCCTTTCCTGTTCTCCGGTAGTTTTTCCCGCACTGCACTGTGGATCGGCACCACTTCATTTATGATCCTGGTTCTTCCCGTCGTGTTTGAAACAGAGAGACTACAGTTGGAACAACAGCAGCTACAACAACAGAGACAGGTAATGTTTAGCAAGGAACTGAGGACTTTTATTCTAAAATGAGTATAGATAGGCTTTTTTTGGTTAATATGCCTTCAAGTCTTAAATGTTCAATGTCAATTGAAATCTTGTTAGCATGTTTAGTGGTGGTTGGTGGTATTCTTTATGTGGATGTAATAGTTGAAAATAAAGTGTGACAACTACAGTAAAAGGTATGTGTTTTTTCTTGTATATGAAAAACTAGATTGTATAAAACCTGATTTTTTTTTTTTTTTTTTTTTTGATATGTTTTAGGCTTCTCTTCTGTGCATGCTTTTTAAATAGTGCATTAAATAATAGATTATGGATATTGTGTACTCAGATCCTATTGGGGCCAAATGCTGGGATATCTGGTGTAATTCCTGGAATGGCACCCGTTGCTCCTGGAAAGGTCTGAAGAAATGGTTCATACCCCATCCTTAAGCTTCAGTTCACAGGGGACCTGGAAATGAATCCTCTAATCATCTGAATAAAGAAGAAAAGGAGACATGAGCTGGCTTCATTCATGGAATCAGTCATCCAATATTCTTTGTTTTTCTTTGTTTGTTTTTTGTCTTTACATGTGTCTTTCAGAAGAGAAAAGATTGACAGTAGTACTCCAATACTGTAATAAAGTTTTTTTTGTTTTTTTTTTACATATAAACAAAACAACTCCATGTTTGTTTGGACATGCACCAGTCATCAGAAACCTTTATATGTGTGTTTTAAAGCATGACAGTATAAAGTGGAAACAGTGACAAAAACAATACATTATAAATGGTAAACGAGTATGTTGTATATTGTGTTGTCAAAGTGTCAACTACTTGCTTGTAGCTGCCTTCCAGTAAGAAATACAGAGGTCAGAAACGGAGAAAGACCTGAATGATGTTAAGGTGTCATAAAATTCTTCACTCAAGAATACTGTATTCATTTTAATACTTCTCTGTGACATATTACAGACCATCATCTGTAGCACTTTCATAGAAAACCTTCATCTCTGCTCCTCCAGAAAGTCTTCAGAAGATCTTTATCTATTTGATGTCTTCAGAAATAAAATAAATAAATAACGTAATTAGTTTCTAATGTTTAAAGGCAGTCTGATAAGTAGACAGTGAGCATCACAACATAGTACACACACTACATACACAAAAATAGAACTGCATAAGCTACTTAATAAATGTAAATTTATCAATATATGTTTAATAACCTTGAACTTCTGGTGTATATCTATAGATTTTCACTTTATCATTTCAAATACAAATAACTTAGACAACACCTAAATAGAATGGATAAAGTAAAAGTGAAGGAACAATGAGTGTGGATGTTTCCAGAGAGTGAGTGATTCAATTATTCAATTAATATCCTACCATGCTCTGTGACATGTATTAACATGCTGACCATAGTTTGCCTCCATTCTCAATCAAGATAGCGAGAGGAAAAGATACGTAACTTTGAGAATTGGTTTATTATTGGGTCACAACTGGCTGGAGCTCAAGGAGGCTGCTCAATTAGCTGTGATTCTAGACTAACAGTAACTAAAGTGACATCATCTTGAACTGAGCAATATTAAGGAAAAATGGAAGCGCGACTGTTCTTAAAGTGACCGAGCATGTTAGCTAGAACAGTCTGCTGACATCTACAGTCATGTGAAAAAATAAGTACACCCCCTAGAAATTGTGACATATTTGGGCAAGCAAGCATTTGGTCATCTTTGAAACAATGTCTATTAAGGAAGTTGATATACTTGAACAAAGCCACAAGGAAAATTAACTTCTTCAATCATTTGTTCAACAGAAATATCAATAGATGTGATATTCTTTTATGGAAAAAGAAAGTACACCCCTACATTTATCACACCTTCAAATCCATAAAATTAGAATCAGGTGTTCAAGATTACGTACCAGTGATTAGAACCTGCTTAGGGAGTGCAGGTGGAACTTGTCTTATTTATACCCCTCTCATATCTAGTGTCTGGTGTTCCCTTTGTTATTGAGGTGTGTGGTGTCATCATGCCAAGATCTAAAGAGTTTTGAAAGGCCTTTAGAAAAAAGGTTGTGGTTGCCTATGAGTCTGGCAGGGGATTTAAAAAGATCTCCAAATTATTTAAAATACATCATTCCACTCTAAGGAAAGTCATCTACAAATGGTGCAGATTTCAAACAACTGCCAATTTATCCAGGACTGGCCGTTCCAGCAAATTCAGCCCAAGAGCAGACCACCTGATGCAAAAAGAAGTCTCTAAGGACCCCAAAATTTCATTACAGGGTCTGCTAGTAAGTCTTGCAACTGTTGGTGTCAAAGTGCATGCTTCTACATTCAGAAAGAGATTGCACAAATTTGACCTGCATGGGAGGTGTGCCAGGTAAAAGCCTTTGCAAGACTACAGTTTGCCAATGAGCATATAGGTAAAGAAAGACCAGGCCTTTTGGAATAATGTGCTCTGGACAGACGAATCAAAGATAGAGTTCTTTGGCCACAGTAACAGCAGACATGTTTGACGCAGATCAAATATAGATTTTCAGAAGAAACAGCTCATACCAAATGTGAAGCACAGTGGTGGAAATGTTATAGTTTGAGGTTGCTTCGCTGCCGCATGGACTGGACAGCTTGCATTCATTGATTCAACTATGATGAATTCTGCATCATATCAAAGAGTGCTTGAAGGTAATGTGAGGCCATCTGTCCGAAAGTTGAAATTGAACCAAAAATGGACCTTTCAACAAGATAATAATCCTAAGCACACTAGCAAATCCACCAAGGAATGTCTCAAAAAGAAGAAATGGAGGGTTATGGAATGGCCTAGTCAAAGCCTGGATTTGAATCACATTGAAATGTTATGGAGTTTTTTAAACAGGCAGTACATGCAAGAAAACAGCCCTCAAACATCTGGCAACTGAAAGAATATTGCATGGAAGATTGGTCAAAAATTCCAGCAAACCTGGTAAAGGGGGCTAAAGGGGGACCCAAAAGGCCTTTTTGGACCTGCAATGGCCACAATGCAAAAGTGGTGTGAGGAAAAAAAGAGCGAGGGTTAAGTGCTCCAACTGTGCTTCCCCAGGAAGCAAACGGCCCCCTCCCAGACACCTTGGCAGATATTTGCTGAGACGTGTTCTCCAGCTTCCTCTATCCCAAAGCGACAGGCACCACATTAATCCTCCACTTAGGTCGCAGATAAGCCTTCAGAGCCTAGAGACATATGGGCTAAAAAGTCCTTCAATCCCAGTGTGGCACAATGAAGCTCAGCACCTCCAAGAGGGAAGCACAGGCCCTGCCTGGTACCTACCTTGACCTGTTCTGAAAAAGCTCAGTTCCTGAGCCACTCCCAAAGGGTGCGTTCCTTGCCCTACAAACGGCGTGCAGAGACAGCGAACCATATCTCAAGACCGCACAAAGAGGAGAAGAACCGAACACTCAGAGTGCCAGCTAGAGCCCCAGGTGTGTCTCATAAGCACACACTAGTGCCTCCTTTCAATAAAAATGCTCAAAGGAGTGCATACAGGCTTTAGGCTTCAGGCTTCAGGCTGAGGATTATGACAGAGGATTACCCCAACAGAGGACTGCCTATGCTACTGGCTATGAATGTGTGCATGGTGCTCTGTGATGGACTGCTGTCCCATCCAGGATGTGTTTCTGGGATAGGCTCTGGATCTACTGTGACCCTGACTTGGGTATTACTGAAGATGAATGAATCAATGAATTAACCAATACCATTTACGGAAACAAAAACCCTAGGAAAATTGTGGAAATCTTTCCATACATATATTCACTGTCCATTATATTATAACACCTGTACACCTGCACATCCATCCATTTTCTGCACCGCTTATATAGCCTGGATATTATACTCTACCAGGGGAGGTCCAAGGCAAACCCTGGAGGTGAGAGGCAAACGTGCTAACCACCAAGCCACTCATATCATGTGATTATCCAATCAACTAATCATCTGACAACGGCTCATTGCATACAATCATGCACATACAGGACAAGAACTTTCACATGAAATGTTCACATGAAACATCAGAATGGTGGTGTGTGTGTGTGGGGCCGGCGGGGAATGTAATCTCCTGTAATCTCCTGTGGCATGGTTGTTGGTGCCAGACGGGCAGGTTTGAGTATTTCATAAACGAGAATATATGAGATAATCTGAGATTATTTTACTTTGTATGTTATGTTTGTATATTAAATTATTTCATGTCACAAAACACATAAATATGTCATAAAACGGTGTATGATTTCACTTAGTTTTTGCCAGAGCAGAGCTGAGGCGATAGTGTATGTGTGCGTGCGCGCGCGCGCGCGCGCGCTCTGTACTTCTGAGGCGATTGGCAGTTTTCGTCTCAGATCCAAATCTCCAGTAGCTATATTTAGTTAACTTGACAACCTGTGTGCTTTTACAGATAAGGTAGTATGTGTTAATAAACTTTAAAACATAAAAATAAAATTAATAAAATGTGTATTTTTTATCATTACTGAAAAAAATTGTAGATAGAATCATAAAAAAATCGCTGCCTAACGAACTAGCAGTATGTAAAAGCCTGTGGCTAGCAACGTTAGTATTATGTAGCTAGATAGCTAAGTATTTTACAGAAAACAGCACAGCTGCTCTCTTTTAATTACAAAAAAAATCTCATGAGACGCACTTGGTGGTCTTTCACAGTATGAAATCAGTGGAGGACCAAGTTGTGGAAGATGAAGCAGGGTATCAGGATGATGAGGTGAGCTAATTTGCTAATTAATAAACATTTACACTACAATAGCCATGATTATGCTGAGCACTCTCAGTCTAATTATACAGTTTCCTCAGCTTCACCAGGAATAATCACTTTAGTTTATTTCACATGGGTGGCACAGAAAATATTTTATGAAGATTTTGTCATTTCTGTTAACTTTCAGGAATCTTTCTTCCAAGACATCGAACTCCTACAGAAATATGGCATTGTGAGTAAAATGATATTTAATGTTATAATAAGCTAAATTATCATCATAACAGCCTATTGTAATTGTCACTGTGTTCTTCGTGTACTCTTCATAGAACATGGCGGATATCAAAAAGCTGAAGTCGGTGGGAATTTGTACGGTAAAAGGGATCCAGATGACCACACGTCGTGCCCTCTGCAATGTTAAGGGTTTATCTGAAGCCAAAGTGGAGAAAATCAAGGAAGCTGCTGGGAAGTTGCTGGTAATGCTCACTTTCTTCTGGAAAAGTCATACAGTATTTTATCAGGGCTTATTGGGTTAAGGAATGAAGTGTAGCATCTTGCCTAGTCCTGTGATGTTTTTTTTTTTTTTTAATTTAGTGTTGATTATTTTTGTTTGCTGCAGATGAGTGGATTTCAGACAGCTTCAGAATACAGTATGAAAAGGAAACAAGTATTCCACATCACAACAGGCAGTTTGGAGTTTGAGTAAGAATTAAATTATAGATAGTCTATCAGTATGTCACTGGCATAATTAAGCATAATTGAGCAGTCTATAATAAAGGTGTACCGATGCATCATGACACGATGCATTGTGATGCGCTGCGATATCAGCGTTCTATTAATTATGCACGTAATGCAGATGCACTGTTTGTTCACCAGAGGTCCCGATCTGTGAAGCCCTTAGGCCCTTTCACGCTGAGCGCGACACGATAAAGCGAAGCAAATCGCAGACGAATGGTGCTTTCACACCGAACGCAAAATGATTGATCGCCTTTGGCTAGTTCACGCCTGCCAGGTAGGTGGCACTGACCGAGAATGCGTTTTCGCCTGCACACTAGGTGGCGCAACACACTGTTCAGCTGATTGGACTATCGTCTCTGACTACCGAGAAAAAGAATCACGTAAATGTTGGTGTGTAGCACCACAAGGCACATAAACTGTTAAGAAGCACAGAAAAAGAAAGGAAATGGATTTGAAAATGGTATTTGGCTGTGACTTTTATCAAAAAGTTCTCAGACACCAGTGATAACAAGAACTCAACATCAGTTGAAAATACTTTTCTTCAGTGTTTACACTGGTTCTCACAACAGCTTTCTGTGCTATAGCACCACCAATCTCGCCCCTTCTGTGCAATAGCAGCGGCTCCGGGCAAATGATCTAAAGCTCAAATCTAATTGGACGGCCCGTTTAATCGCGGAGCAACGGGGAAAAAATCAACACTGGTTGAAAAAAAAAAACTCGCTTTGTCGTCTGGTGTGAATAGCTCCATAGGGATCTATTGTTTAGATTAAAGAGTTTCATCACGTCGTGCATACGCATCGCTTAATCGCGCTCAGTGTGAAAGGCCTCTTTAGAGTTAAAATAATGGAGAGATAATAATAATTAATAAATAATTTAAAGAGAACCATTACCAAGACGGAAATCATCTGCACTTGTGAAGTGACTGATAGCCCTATAGCTCCAGATTGCAATGACCAACACTATACAATATACATTATATACGGTTCCACAACCACATTATAACAGTTTAAATGAGCTCGTATGTCTCTTCAAACAACACCATCTACACTCCTCTGTGATCTCTGCTGCCTGAGAACGAGGCTGTGGAAACCTGCCATTTTAGCTGACTTTGGAGCTCTATTTCTGCTTCTGAGCTCATTATGTTTCAGTTGATCATTGAGTCCCCAGGTCAGACACTTTGTTTATTCAATCAAAACATTTGGGAGAATTTATGCATTTATTTATGTATTTTTTAAGATACTGTTAACCTGTAGAACATTTTGTCTACAAATATTAAACCTCTGTTCATAGACGTTTTTACATTTTAGTTTTATACAGACAAAAATGCATATTGTTTTGCATTGTTTATTATACAGAAATAAAAAATAATTATTTTCACTCATAATTTTTCCTCATTCAAATTTTGTATAAATAAATAAATAAATAAATAAAATTTCTTAGAAATGAAATGAATGGAATCGTGAATGCCGTATCGTGAATAGAATCGAATTGTGACCGGAGTGTATTGTTACACCCCTAGTGTATAATGCAGTAGTGTCTAGGCAGTTATTCGTGTAGCTCTATATTATAACCTGCACACTGAAAATGAACTATTTCAATGCTTAGTGGTATCAGACCTATTTCAAACCTAACCTTTTTAGCCTTTCATACAGTTCTGTTGCACTTAAGCTCTGATACAAGCTACAAATTAAGTATGGTATGATATACTAATACATTATAGTAATAACTGGTTATGGTTGTGGTAGTGTTGCTACATCATCACAAGACCACTTTTGAACGATATAATTTCTATTTATTTATCATTAGCACTTCATCTATTGTCTGTCAACACTGACATAACCTCCATACTGTGATGTACTGTATATTATGGAGAGCGTCACTATGTTTATTGCTATCGTAATATCTCTGTAGTGTTACTTTTAACATTATCGTTGTATATTGTTACAACTCAAGTGTGACGGGATCCGAGTTACTGCAGTGTAAGGAAATGTATTGTACTTAGCTATATGTTACAATCCAGGTTTAAAAAAACAACAACAACAAATTTCTCTTTAGTAAACTTCTTGGAGGAGGAGTAGAGAGTATGGCGATCACTGAAGCTTTTGGAGGTAAGTTGCAGTTATGCTCTGTTGTCCTCTGTCATTTTTGGCCCTTCTTGCCTGAATTGTTTTTTTTATTTTTATTAATACCTCTTTATGCAGAGTTCAGAACGGGAAAGACTCAACTCTCTCACACACTGTGTGGTAGGTGAAAAAATATCCTTGACAATGATTCTACTGGCATGTCAATAGACAGCGATTGACTAGAATTGCGATTAGGTTGAAGAGCTTTCTTTAAATGCTCACTTATGAGCTGAATCCTTAGTGTCAGTTCATCTCGTTAAAGTTACAGCCCAGTTGCCTGGAGAGAATGGATATAGTGGAGGGAAGATCATCTTCATTGATGCAGAAAATACTTTGTATCCTTTTCAAATTGGATTTTTCTTTCTGTGAATTAAGGGTGGGAATCTTTAGACACCTCACAGATTGATTGAGTTTTTTATTTCTATCAGCTACTTCTAGATTTCCCCCCCAGTACGACCACATGTTGCTTTTAAGACATCATTTTCTTATGTCCTGAAAAGTTTTTTTTCAATTAGAAATAGCCTTAAGCCTATGGAAAGGTATTTTAAGAGAGAATAGTGATGAATCTAAGAATCGGTTATTTCCCCCCGTCCTCACTGTTAGTGATACATTCTGTTGCTATTAGTCTTTTTGTTCTTAACCTGTAATTCTCAGTCGCCCAGACAGGCTGAAGGACATTGCCAACAGGTTCAATGTGGATCATGAAGCAGTCCTTGATAATGTGCTGTATGCCCGTGCCTATACAAGTAAGACATCATTATTATTGAGCTTAGCTTCTCTTTTATGTTTGACTTGGTAGATATTTTGTGCATTGTTTTGTGCATTGGATCTGGCCATTTTAGGTGAACATCAGATGGAGCTGTTAGACTTTGTCGCAGCCAAATTTCATGAAGAGGGAGGTGTCTTCAAGCTCTTGGCAAGTAACAGGAATAGAAAGAAAAAAAGAAAACAGACTTTGATCATATCTGTACAATGTAGTACTATGTTATTACTAGTTTAGTACCATACCATTCAACTGTTTTTAACCTGGACCTGTGTTTTGCTTCAGATCATAGACTCCATCATGGCTTTGTTCAGAGTGGACTTCTCAGGTAGAGGTGAGCTTGCGGAGAGACAGCAGAAGCTGGCACAGATGCTTTCCAGGCTGCAAAAGATCTCAGAAGGTAGTAAAAATAATACAATATTAAAAATTTGATTAAAACACCTGGGAGAAGAGATACGCTTTTAGCCTCTTTTTAAAAATGGTAATAGAAGGTGCGAGGCGGATGTGCAGTGGCAATTGATTCCACTGAGAGGCAGCGACTGAAAAAACTCTATCCCTCTTAGTTTTTAAACGGGATTGAGGGACATACAGAAGAAACCTATCAGAAGATGGTAATATGTCCCCCCAATTTTTTTTTTAAAATAGCAAGTCAAAGTGTCTTATTATGAGATCTTATAAATCAAATATAATCAAATATAAAATCAAATCAAATCTAAATGTCACGTTCCAGTACGTGATGGCGTTGAGGACAGATGCAAGTGCAGTAAAAGACTTTATTTACGAGCGACAGGCAGACAAATCCAAATCATTAGACAGAAGCGTGGTCAA
>JANDJT010000032.1:15654380-15667331 GCA_024331685.1 Stegophilus panzeri
CATCAGTTATTGTTACTCCCTGAGGTGAGGACATCAAATTTAAGTGTAAAACACACATTAAGTCCCTGCCCAGTAGACTGACTGGACAAGAAGACGAAATTAGGAATTGGTGGGTTATTCTTTTCCCATTTCTTAGGCGTTATCCTCAGATGAACAGAAAAAGAACAAGAACAAAACTATTAAAAAGTAAAAATTTGTAATTTCGCTCACAGGGTACACCCTGGACTGAGTGCTAACCCATCACAGGGCACACACACACACACACACACACACACACACTATGGACAATTTGGAAATGCCAATCAGCATACAGTGCATGTCTTTGGACTGGGGAGGAAACCGGAGTACCTGGAGAAACCCTCGAAGCATGATCACAGAAAGGAAATGTTTTACAGGTTTTGAGTTTAATTTATGAATATATTTACACTAAATAATTAACGAAGGCTTTCTACAAAATGTTTTACAAGAACAGTTCTTAACCAGCTGCCATTAGAATTGTGTTTGGAGATTTTTAGTGTAAGTGTGTTTAAAGTTTTGCAGCTTTTACTGTCAAATACAGTGTGATAATCGCTCACACCACACTATATTGCTGGTTGACTGTGAGAACTGTTGGTTTGTTGATTGTTTTCAGAGGTCCTGCTCCACAGTGTCTGGCTTCACACAGTGAACCCTGAAGCACTCGTGCAGGAAGCAGGCGCAGTAAGCTAACTGTCCGCGCTGGGGGAGCGGAAGAGCAGCAGGCTCATGCCGTAAATCCGCTCACGGTTCTGCATATATACACATATATATACACACACACATTGACGGTTATCTGGAGCAGTCAAAGACAAAGCGAAGGTGTCAGGTGTAACCGCGTGTCAGGGACGAGCTTTCTGTGCGGCTGTGGCTGTAGTTCGAGCTCGCTATGGACCAGAGAGACTCGGCGCCTGAGAGCTGGGAGGAGGACGATGTGGAGGCCCAGGCCGACACCGAGCTCCAGTCTGCCTTCACCAGCCTCAACGTCAACGCACCAGAGTTTGTACCGTCGTTTGTACCCAGAGCGTCTCCACACAGCACCGGGTCCCACGGTAAACCCACACCCACAACACGGGCTCGTATTCGCCATGCTCCCTGCTCACCAGCCTCGTTTGAGCAGAGAGCTCTGTAGTGGGGTAGTTAGCTTAGCAGCTGCCACGCTCAACAGCTGTCAAGGTTTTTGTTTTTTTTCTTCAAACGCTGAGATACACGAAACGAAAATAAACCGCGAGGGTTATCGCGCATATTCTCAGGTCTCTCTGTATAATCATTAAGTGTGTAATGAAACTGTTAGCGTGTAACGTTTCGGTTTATTTTGTGTTGGGGGGAAAATGGCCACTACTGGCTAGTGAGGTGGCTGGGAGACTACGTCAGCTCTGTGAATGCCAGCGAATAACTGTGTAAGTGGAATTAGGATTATTATTATTATTATTATTATTATTATTATTATTCAAGAGCTGTGCAGAGCTGCGCATTTTATAATTCCTTCCTAAGCATAAGATATTTAGACATACTGACTTTCTACAGACTTCTGTGTTTAAGATATGTCAGACATTAACAGCAATGAAGAGAAACACTGTCCAATATGTCCACCAAAATAACACACACACACACACACACACAGCCAGCACTGGGATGCCAGCAGGGATTTTTGTCCTCCTGTCAGATGAAATCCCGTTCCCAAATGTATATTCTGTATATTGAGTCCTGTTTTGGCCCCATATTTACTTGGGGCCTCACCTCACACCCTCATTATGGTGTCCCTGATACACACATCTGATCTGATACCAGTTCAGGGTTTCAGGCCCAAATACCAATATTTAGTATAATATATTCAGAACATCCCTATTTTTAAGTGTTTTTTTTGTCTTGTTCTTAATTGTAAAGAACTTTCGATTGAACGCTAAATAACTGAGTTAATATCATTAATATCATTGTTTGTGACTTTAGTACTATTATTGTTTTCATCTGTCATTACTATTTGTACATCACCATATTATACACAGTGTCCCAACATCTCCATACATAGGGGAAAGGAACCCTTCTGAGCAAAATGTAACTTTATTTACAAAGCATCTACACGATTGCCATTTCTTCATAAACAAGCGCACACACATACACACAGAGTCGTCTCTCCTCCTCACGATGAACTCATATTAACACATCTGGTGTTATGCATGTAATTGCATGTTCATCATGGTCTTGCGACAGCTTCCTGATCCAGCCATGGAAACGGTTTCAATATGTTCTTCTTTTGTCAAAGGCATTCGTAAAGGCTCAAGTATGAAACATGTTGGAAGACATTTTGCTAAAAATTGTTCATTTCCCCATATGTATAGAGACTTTTGGGACACCCTGTATATATTTATGTCGTAGTTATATTGCAGTGTCCATTGTATCGTTACGTCATTTAGATTGCCCTGTATGGATAATTCAAATTTAATTGAATTTTATTTAATATTTTTGCCTGTTATATGTGAATGTTTTTCATGATCTACATTTAACAGCATGTATCTTGTGCTCTTCAGACATCAGTCAGTATCATACAGTTTAAGATGTATAGTGTTCTCTGTTTAGGTCCAGACCCAGTTACGAACATGGAGATCTCTGAACCAGTAGGTAAGTGTGCTTTAACCTTTAAAACATATCATTATTTAAAGTGAGCAGAACTCATGGCTACTGATGTTTTCCAGATCAGCGAGTGCAAATTAGAGCACTTACAATTCTACCAATTATGGTGGTGTAGTGCTGTCATTAGTGATAGTTCAGCTATATAGAGGCCAGCTGGAGATTGTACAGCCTGGCTCATATAACAGTCTGTACACGCTCATGTTTCACGCTTTCTCTCTGCTCAACTCCTGCACCTATAGCCAGGGACTGAAGAGTTCCCAAACAGCAGATAGCCATAACCAGAATAACATATTTAAGAGTTATTATTGTCTCAGAAATGTGATCGACATTGAAAAGAAATTGTGAACTAATATCTCATGAGGTTAGTTATTTCCAGGATTGTCCAAGGTCAACAGCTGTGTGCAGGATTACTGACGTGTGGAATTCCACTGATTTAAGTGGAATTAATTAATGAACACTTTGCTTGGTGCTGTTTTGCAGATGGACAATTTTATCATAGCATTAGCATGATTATATCATACAGTACGTAGAGATGCACCGATACTAAATTTCTCAGCCGATTCGATAACCGATTATTCAGAGTGATATCGGCCGATACCGATAGTTCCGCCTTTTATACCTTCTTTTAAATGAATAATAATGAATTCCACAATTCTGAAAGAAATGTTAATAAAAACTTTATTCTCTCCATTTCAACAAGTTGTTTCACAGTAACTGGTCTCATAAACAGAAAACACATTACTCTATTAACATTAACACATGAACTAAACTCTGAAGATTAAAGTAAGATTTCTTAACTTATTGAATATTATTAATTCATATTAACAGAATTAATTCACTGAATTCTAAAAAAAAAAAAAACCCTCCTGTTAGTCTCACATTCACTCACCACAAATAAAAGCATTTCTACTTCAAACTGGTAATATATAATATAAACTTTTTTATATATTAACATTCATTTGATATGAAATGTACTACTCTACAAATATATTTTTCTGTGCAATATATATATATACTTTTTTGTCAACTCATCTTCATTGACATCTTTCATCAGTGTACTGGTGCTTTAATACAGCGCGGCAAAAAAAAGTTTAGACTCGACGCCGAAACTCCCGCTTCACTGCTGCAGCGTCCGGTGTAAAAATCACTCATTCGTTAACCTGCAAGCTGGAAAAAAATACCCACTGCTTCTGCTCTGCTGCAGCATGCGGTGTAAAATTTTAGCGGTGCAGAGATTACAGAGATTACAAACTGCAGTTCTGTCGTCATTCCACACAAGAGACATCATCTTTACACACAGTACGAAATCGATGTGTTTTCCCGCCCTCTTTTGATTGACAGGATATAATCAGCCCTGATCATCGGATGTTTTTAAACTATCGGCCGATAGCGTGAAAAAAATTGCCTTTATCTGCCAATACCGATTATTGGCCGATACATCGGTGCATCTCTAACAGTACTGTATGTATAATTGCCTCTTTGAACAGTGCAGTAAGCCCATTTGACAGTTTATTTAGCGAGGCTTTGAATCCTGCTAATTTAAGGAGCAGAAATATATTCTTTTCTTAAAATTCCTATCTGTCCAAGAGAGTAAAATTGGCCATGGTCTCAGGGAGGGAGGGGTGACACAATCAATCACAGAGACACTTGCCAATCATGTGCATCTGTGAGCTCATGTATGCAGAAGTTGGCGGATAGCGCTTTCCACTGAGTGTGTCAAACACTGTGTCTCTGACCAAATCAGAAGACTAGTGTTTGCCCTGGATTTCACCGTCATATTAAACATATTCATTATGAAGTTTATATGATGTTTGTAAACGTACACTTATCTATGCCACAATGCACTTACTCTCCGCAATCTGCTTTCACTGTTCACTCATGATTCACATTTGCCACCATGCACTTGTGAACCAAAAAGTTAATTAAATTAATTAAGAAACTCCTGCTAGAGCAATGATTCATCTGCGTTACCAACAGTTTAATCCGCATTTCCGTTGTGCAGTGCCATTACCCAACTCCCACACTCACACAGACCTGCTGTACAGGTTAAAACGCAGTGGTAGGTGTACCTCAGCCAACAGCATGTCATTTATCTGCTTAATTATGCTGGTTCATTGCAAGTAGAGATAAAGCTTTATCTCCTCAAGCAGCAAACCTGCTGAATATCAGTCCTGAAGCATATTTCGAATGCAATTTCATCTCCTTCCTATTATTTTACTGCGTATGTTTCATTTTTTTATTCACTTTTACTCTGATGTCAGCTTTTTCCACCTCAGTAACAAGACCGCATATGTAAATGGATAGGAGACACGTTTGGTTATAAACCTACTATAACAAATCGGTTATAGAATGTTGCCATGGCAAAACGAACAGAATAACCTACAAAATCTGTGCGTTAACATACACTGATGTCATTCTGCCTCTTTAGCTGCTGTGGAGAATGGAGAGACAGATACTGCCACAGCGGAATCATGGGAGGAGAAGGGTGAACTGGATGAGGTGGAGGCAGGAGGTGGGGCTATGGGGGAGAGTGGACCTGTTAGGGAAGAAGCCCAAGATGAGATGATGATGGAGGAGGATGAGGAAATGCCCGCCCCTAAACTGCCTCCTCCTCTCCCAGATGCCCCAAAGAAGGAGCATGTTAATGTGGTGTTCATTGGACATGTGGGTGCGTCTGTGTACAGTGCCTTCATAGCAGCCACTTAATATTTACCCAGTTTTATTATTATCGTTGTTTCAACACCATTTCATCTTATTATGTTCCCCTTCTGCTTTGTGTTTAAGATGCTGGCAAGTCAACAATTGGTGGACAAATCATGTGAGTTATGCAGCCTTTACATTTTCTGTTTAAACCATGTTAATTAAATGAGCAAATCTGTAAGGTATTAATTCTAAGCTTTTTCCTTCAGGTATTTGACTGGCATGGTGGACAAACGGACCCTGGAGAAATACGAAAGGGAAGCAAAAGAAAAGAACAGGGAGACATGGTAAAAATGCTTTATTGGGTCATTTATGCAGACACTTTTTTTTTTTTTTTTTTTTTTTTTTTTTTTTTTTTTAAATATTTATTTTATTTAAAGCTGCAGTACTGAACTTTTGCCTCTCTATCACCATCTCTGTATGAAACATGGAACTGTTACTTGCGGAGTTTTTTTTTTTTTTCTCTTCTGTTTACGGACATGACGTAATCACGCAAAGGCGTGGTGACGTCAAAGGCCACGCAAACTGATGTTTCCTGCGAAATCCGACCCAACAGCTCAAATTATAAATCATTATTTTAAGCTCACTGTTGGGAATCAGGGTACGGTTAGGAGACAGTTTTGAGCACTGATTTTTTTATGTACTTGCTCAATAATTGATTTTTGTTCTTTTTTTTAACCAAAAAAAGTTACTGCAGCTTTAATGTGTGTGCTGAAAAGTATAGTATTTACCATTCAAATATTTTGTAGCTGTAGTTACATCTATGTAATAATATTTTAATAACTTTTCTTTACAGGTATCTCTCTTGGGCTTTAGACACAAACCAGGAGGAGCGAGACAAGGGGAAAACAGTAGAAGTCGGACGAGCATATTTCGAAACTGAGAAAAAGCACTTTACCATCTTGGATGCCCCGGGCCATAAAAGCTTTGTGCCCAACATGATCGGTGGAGCCTCACAGGCTGACTTGGCAGTGCTGGTTAGTTTCTTACTATCATCGATATTTTACTGCTAACAGCTTGGTGCTGTACTTCTGCTGCTGCGTGGGAGGTGAAATATCAAGGTTGTGTTGAGAAGACTGAATCTCTGCTAGTTTTGCTGAATGTGTTTGGTCTTTATCTTCTTTCAGTAAAATGTCAGGAATGGTTCTTTTGCTCACTTTTGTTGCAACAGACTATTGATTTATCTGTCAGCTTCACAATCTAAGTGTTTTTTTTCCTTCCTCTGTATGTTTTGCAGAGATTTTCAGTCTCGTTTTGAGTGGGATTAATTCATTCTTTCTTTTAAAAAAAAAAAAAAATCCTGTCTTGCCAGGTTATCTCTGCCAGAAAAGGTGAGTTTGAGACAGGCTTTGAAAAGGGCGGTCAGACCCGTGAGCATGCCATGCTGGCCAAAACAGCTGGAGTCAAACACTTGATAGTCCTCATCAACAAAATGGACGATCCCACAGTAAACTGGAGCTTGGATAGGTAAGTAAAGCATGTTTCCATGACGACAGTGAAATGAACGGCATAGCTGTCTCAAACCGAATAGTTTAGTGCAAACGTTTTACTATGTTTATGGTCATTCAGTGGCATTTTACTAAAACATCTTTTCTCTATAGATATGAGGAATGTAAAGAGAAATTAGTGCCATTTTTAAAGAAGGTGGGCTTTAATCCAAAGAAAGACATCCACTTCATGCCCTGTTCTGGACTGACTGGAGCCAACTTAAAGGAATCTTCTGAGATGTGTCCCTGGTACACGTAAGTGAAGCTTATAACACTCTAACTAACATCGTGGCACAGTGGATTTAGACCAAACTTAATTCTTGAGCACTCCAACCAAGACTCTGTCTGTTCAGAAGAAATGTGGGATCGATTCCTAGTGATGCCACGCCTGTCCATTTCATAAGAACACGTTTCAGTTCGTCTGTATTGTGTGGTAAACTTTCTCCTCAAAGCAGTGTTGATAGATGTAGTGTACACTCATGCAATAATTTGCACAGTAATGATAATTACACTGATGAGCATAAATTTGAATTTTAGCTAATAACTCAGTTTCCATTGTATGAATTCTTTTATTTATTTATTTATCACCCCCCCCACCCCCCCACCCCACCCCCACCCCTCTCCGTTTTAGGGGGTTACCATTTATTCCACATCTGGACAGCTTGCCAAACTTCAACCGATCAAGTGATGGTCCCATCAGATTGCCTATTGTAGATAAGTACAGGGTAAGGCTAATATTTAGATTTGGATACTGTAGTGTATTTAAGCACTATAAATATAGGCTTGATCTTGTGTATAGGTGCTGAGACTGTCCTTCAATTTGAAAACAGTGTATTCTGTGAATAATACAGTATGCATTTGTGCAGACAATATTTTCTGATGTTCTGAGGTGCCATTTGACCAAAAGGATTCAGTAGACCTACAATGCACAACTGAAAGCAGAATGTAAATATTGTAAACATTTTAATAGTATTCAAACAGTGAAACTGATTGACAGTTGTAATAGATGTGCTGTAATTACTGCATTGGCACTTCTGTAGTGGACCACGTGGCCCAGCAACAAATCTGAAAACAGGACTGGCCATATCTCACTTTAGTTTCTCTAGAGGTTATCTGTTCATAACGATAGACAAGTTTAGCATACTACTACTTAAACAATCTCACAGAGTGAGCTAGTAAGAAGGAGACACAGTGAGTTTGTTGTAATAGCATCATTAAACACAATCATAAGACTTTTGCTTAATAGGTTTCCATCATCCAAACACTGTCAAAGGTAAAAAGAAGTAGTTTGAGTAAGGGTTGTGCCTTGTTTTAATGACTGAATCTCAAAGGACAATCTTTATTAAAGCTCGAGGGTGGTAGGTAGGGTGTTTTACCCTATCTAGGGAATTTGGGATGTTCCCTAGAAGATGGCAAATGTGACATCGCAGAGAGTCTGTAATATCACTACACTACTACTGAGGATTGTTATGCTGGTAGAGATGTGATTCCAGCCGGAGACATTATAAGGATGAGTCTGTGTGAACTGCATTTCACATTATAGTAAATAATCAGCCGCCTTCTTTTTTTCTGTGCAGGACATGGGCACTGTGGTTCTTGGCAAACTGGAATCAGGGAGTATTAGCAAAGCACAACAGCTTATCATGATGCCAAACAGGGTAAGACTACGTGAAACACTAGAAGACTTGTAAGAAGACTAGAAGAAGGTCTGTGTGGCTGAAATGTGATGTGCGGTGCGTTTTTTCCAGCACACTGTGGAGGTGCTGAGCCTACTGTCCGATGACGTAGAGACAGATGACGCAGGGCCTGGAGAGAACCTGAAGCTACGTCTCAAAGGCATTGAAGAAGAGGAGATCCTCCCAGGCTTCATCTTATGCAATGCAGAGAACCTCTGCCACTCAGGGCGCACGTTTGATGCCCAGGTAGAAACGCTGATTGTAGTTGCTTGCTGTACAAGCAGCTTCCTCTGTTTTTGCCCCATTCCTTGTTCTTAATGAATTTTGTTTTTGTTTTTCAGATTGTCATTATTGAACACAAATCCATTATATGTCCAGGTTACAATGCGGTCCTTCACATCCATACCTGCATAGAGGAAGTGCAGATAACAGTAAGGAACTGGTGACTTTCTCCTTGTTGCATGTATGAAGTGCTTTTCTGTATTTATTATGTAGTAAATAAATATTTCTGCTTAAAGGCCTTAATCTGTCTGGTGGACAAGAAGACAGGCGAAAAGAGCAAGACGCGTCCCCGCTTTGTCAAACAAGACCAAGTGTGCATCGCCCGTCTCAGAACAGCAGGAACGATCTGCTTAGAAACGTTCAAAGACTTCCCGCAGATGGGTCGTTTCACTTTGAGGGACGAGGGTAAGATCTCATAACTTGGATCAATAAATCTTTTAAGTCTGTACTCTGTGCACACTGGGGCGAGATTGCCAAAACTATTCGTTGGTTAACTAGAGAAGAATATATAAATCAGTGGTTTTACTAACCGTGTTCCTGGAGATCTACCTTCCTGAAGACTTTCCCTGCATCCCAATTCGCCTACTATCCATCCTAAATAGTATCTGAGATGAGAATTAGCGTGTCCCAAATCGTACTATGTTGAAACGAGTATCCCAAAGTGTGGTTCTGTGGACACTTTTTCAGCGAACGTTTCCCACAACTCCTTGTGCGAGGGAGGAGGAGTTTTGTAACGGTTTGCTTTGTCAAATTCAAGGACACATTTTAGAGAGGTGCAAATGAGTTGTGGGAAAATAAATCAAGGCAATGATGAATTAAATGATATGGTATAAATTATATAAGGAATAATGAAGAAAAGCTGAAAGGCAACGAGGAGTTTGTTTACGGTGACTGCGTTCTCTTCCGGGCATCAACGTGTTAGTATGTCCCAGTATGTGCCTGCATACTCTTTTTTAATACACTCTGGCCAGGGTTGAGCCTGGCCAGTACCTGGTGGGAGACCTCCAGGGGAAAACTAAGGTTGCTGCTGCAAGTGGTATTAGTGAGGCCAGCAGGGGGCGCTCCCCCTGTGGTCTATGTGGAGCCTAATACCCCAGTATACTGACAGGGACACTATACTGTAAAAACAGCACAGTCTTTCGGATGAGACGTTAAACCGAGGTCCTGACTCTCTGTGGTCATTTCAAATCCCAGGACACTTATCGTAAGAGAGTAGGGTGTAACACCGGTGTCCTGGAGAAATTCCCCCATTGGGCCTTCTCTATCATGGCCCCCTAATAATCTCCATCTCTGAATTGGCTACATCACTCTATCCTCTCCCCTAATAGCTGGTGTGTGGTGGGCATTCTGTCGCACTATGGCTGCCATCGCATTATCCAGGTGGATGCTACACACTAGTGGTGGTTGAGGAGATCCCCACTATGTAAAGCACTTTGAGTGTCTAGAAAAGTGCTGTATAAATGTAACTAACAAAAATAATAAAAAAATAAGTATGCCAGTTGAGACGCAGGGAAAAGCTCCAACCATAATCGTGCCCACCTGACCATTTAATCATTGCCTTAAGAAGTTCCTGATCAGCTAAACAGGTGTGTTAGGTTTTGGTTGGAGATGAAACCTGCAGGAAGGTAGATCTCAAGGAAGAGGGTTGGTGACCACTAATGTAAACGATATTTTATAGTAATGATACTGTCTTGGAAGTCTCAATGATAAACTGAAAGTGTGGTAAATGCAGTTGTACATGAATGTGTCTCATTTCTGTTTGCAGGTAAAACGATTGCTATTGGCAAAGTGTTGAAGTTGGTGCCAGAGAAGGACTGAGTCCAAACCGAAGGACCGATCTGCTGCACCAAGGGTTAGGAGGAAGGCTGCAGCGTCCTACCAACTGGATTCCTCCAATCTGCTCCATTCTGTTATTCTGGATAAAACTAAGAGAAACATGTGAAAAAGGACAATATCCAAATGACAGTATGTTTTAAGAAGAACAATAAAAAAAAAAAAGCTCAGTGTGACGGCTTTCTCATATTGAGAGCTCAGCTATGCCACTCATGTAGCCCAATTTTAAAGCCAGCCCATTTCCACAGGCCCATATTCAATGACAAAATGGATGCAATCTTCTTATAGACTATTGGGATTTTTAACTGCCCTCTTGTTTGAAGGATTAAGCCATTCCTTTGTTAACTGTCCTTAAGCAATCTGAAACTGACAACGCACATAGATTTTCTGAAAGTAAGATCTCAGACGTTCAGGGTCAAGCTTGTATGGACAATTATAGATGTGTAATTGGTTCAAGGTGACCTTATTTCTGAAGTCTAACCCCACCAGCACTGAAATGGGGTGCATGCATGTAATCAGTCTGTATCATTGCCTTCTTTTCAGATCCCGTGTTTGTACAGTTTCAGACCGCTTGAGGACATGAGCACAGGAACAGCATGGAACCTTCCAAAGTTATGTTAAAGCGTTGGTCATGTCTGATTTCTCTTTGCATATCTGATATCTTTCTGGTCTTCTCCTAGATCAGATCGTTAGTGCATTCTTTTTGAAATCATTACAGTTGCGATATGGACTATGCGCATGTATTTCAGTAAATGACTAGCTCTTTTTTTTTTTCTTTTTTTTTTTTTTTCTTTTTTTTTAAATAAATACACAATTTCAGTCAAATATTAATGATCATTGTAGCCCGCTGTAAACAAAACTAAACCGGATCAGGCTTCTGCACACAATAATTAGTCATTGCTTATCCTAAAAAAATTGTACTCGAATAAAAAAAAAAAACTGTGATGTTACAGTTTCTCACACTACTCAGCATCTGATCCAGATTTACGTACTTCTGTGGCGATGTCAGCATTAACTATCCAACAAAATAAAATCATAAATTGATTATTTCATCTTTCTTGTTGGCTTTGTATGCTTATTGAATTCATGTTATATCCCTAATCAGACATGTTTGTCTGTTAAGTCCTTCAGCTTTGGGCCAAGATGTTGCTCAAAAGGCTTTTACTTTAATATAGATGAATGACAAAGTGACGTAGTAAAGTGCTGGACCAGCACCACCATCAACACCATTCCCAAGGTTCCCTCAGTTGGTGTTTTGATGACGAATTGACTAATCGGACATCTTTGTCATAGGCTGTGACAGTATATATTCATCCGTCTGCGCTGCTGCCACATGACTTCTTGATGAATGAATGAGTGAATGAGCACAAATGATCAGGTCTTCCTAATAAAGTAGTCTGAGAACCAGTTGCAAACTGGGATATATGTAGAGGGAAATTGCAGAGAACAATCTCCTAACATTAGGTGAAGGTTCTCTGAAGCTTCCTGGATTAGTGCAAGACTCCAGAGAGTTTCAAATAACTTAAAGCTTACCAGAACATCCTCAGAAGAACTGGGCTACTGCAAAGTTCCTGAAAGTTCAAAATATTTCAAAGATATGAGAAGGCTTGAGGAACAGGCTCTGAACAACAATGTGTAATGAAATGTGACTGTTATATTTATGTAAAGAAATCTTTCCAGGAAAACCAAATGATCTGAAAAGATACGTTCTTAGACTGAAGAAAAAAAAAAAACGTTCCCAAAACGTTTGCGAAGCCAGACTTGTTAGCTGGGATATCAGGTGATATGAAGGGAATCCACATCATCTCGTGAGACAAATTAACTGCGGCTGCGTTTATTGGGAATTTGGTTGGGAACCCAGGCTGTGTCAAACCAGCTGTCTCATCCAATGCGATTGAAGCTTTTACTGGGCGTTTGTTCGGACTTTTATTTTGAAATTTGCTTAACGTTTCCGGAATTCTGTTTCCCATTGCTGGCGATTTGAAACTTTGACTCTTTACTTGCCAACCGACTGCGCGTCGCTTTAATTCATTTAGAACTCGTTCAGTTAATCTACGTAATTATTAAAACAAACTGTAGTGATGGCGAATAGAAGCTGCCTGAAGAGTTAAAGGTTTCCAGCTTGCTGTGTGTTAAAATGGTAGTGCTCACTGGCGGCCCCTAGTGGTCAAAGGAATGTGTGCTGTGTAAAACGTGACGATATTTTAGAAGACAGTACTGTGTGTTAAAGGCCAATATGAAATAAATACTTAGTCATATAAAGGAATTCTTAAATATATATATGAGAGAGAGAGGTGTGTGTGTATGTATGTGTATATATATGTGTG
>JANDJT010000032.1:15673446-15699572 GCA_024331685.1 Stegophilus panzeri
ATATCGCTTTGCTTGTATTTTCTCATTTGTAAGTCGCTTTGGATAAAAGCGTCTGCTAAATGAATAAATGTAAATGTTCTCCACCACCATATTTTAGTGTCGTTGTCGGCGTACCCCCCCGCATAACCCCCCCGTACAGCCCTCTTCCGTTGCCAAACATTGCAAAGCCAAAGCGTTTCAGTTCACCACAGTTTGAGTCCAACTATAGTTAGAATAATGCTTAGTGAGCTTCAGTCAGAGTTTTGTAGGTTTGTCCCAGGAATGGCTTTTTAATGCAATATTAGTGTTATACAGTGTTTTTGTTCGTTATGTTTAAGAGTGCTAATGATTCTACAGTTAAGTGTCCTTAGAGAAGTTTGACGTTCTTGCAGTATTTTTGTAATTGATGTAACATCACTGTATATCTTTGATATTAATACTCTAGTTGTGCATTTCAGGGCTCCATTGTCTGTGAATCTGATGAGCAAACACCTGGCCAGAGATTTGGATAGGCTCGTTCAGGGCTCAACCCTCACCATCAACAAAAAAGGCTCCTGTTGGTAAAGCCACAGTTTCCTGTTTACAGTCAACAAACGGCACTCCAGCAAACTCGATCCAGCTGCTTTGGTGTTGGATCGGGGTTACCATGGTGCCAGAGTAACTCAGAGTGTATCCAGATGAGTCTCTGTCCATTGGAGCTTGTCCCTACAACCTCTGATACACCAACATTTCAATTAGAATTTCCTTATTATCAACTGTCCTTATTATTAACGTGTTATCCCTTTTTTTTTGTTAGCCTGGTGCGTGTAGCACACTCGGGGATGACTACAGATGAGATTGTTGAGAACATAGCCACAGCTGTTAGCACCATTTCAACAAAGTTACATTTGGTGAGTTGGGGTTTATAAACCTAGAATGTCTTATATTGTTGTGTGCTGGATAGTGTGATTCTTGTCTTTTAACTTGGACACGTACTCAAGTCCCTGATTGCTTACATTTTGAACAGAAAGGAAGAAGCATCAAAATCATCCACCTGAAAAGTCACACCTCAGTGGCTCTTCCCATCTACACCTCTGATCTGACTCACCTGAAGGTGCTGGAGGAGCAGCTGAAGCAAGCCAGATTAGCAAAGGCAAATATCTCCTTGCTTTAGTTGCAGGAAAATATTCAGATTATTTTGCAGTTGCCATGGAGATGTTCTCAGTATAGTTTTGCTTGAAGCCATGATTAGATATAGCATTGTCCTGGGAATTTCTTGATGGATGTTATGTGGTCAAAAGCATTGCCCTCAAACTGCCTTGCCTCTTGATACAAAAGAATTAAAGCTTGAATATGATCGAAGAGCACTGCATCAATGCTAACTAAATTATATCTACACAGGGGACGCAGAAGGGCAAAGAGAAAGCTGGTTTAAAGGTGAATCAGGATGGTGTTAAAGAAGCAATAGCTGAGAAGGATGTCGAGTGTAGTAGTGGTGACGAAGATGATGAGGAAGAGGAGGAGATTCCACAGTTGGTGCCTATCAAGTCCCCTAGCAAAAAGCCTAAGCTGGAGGTCAGTGCTCTAAACTGTTTATACAGACCCTGTCCACATATACGGATAGTTTTGAAAGTGTAGATTTTACCCCTACGTTTAAAACTAATATCCTTCCACAAGTACAGCGTTTTCGAAAATACCTCCATCCGCACTGAAACACAATTTTAAAAAAAATTATTTGAAAACACTCACATGAGCCCAGTAGGTGGCCAAAAGTTCTAAAGTGAAAAATAGCTACTACAGGCATTCAGGAGCTGTACAGCACACCATTTTCTGGTACTTCCTCATGAGTGTGTAATACAACCCCTGGCGTATGCTCATCCGGCGTTTTTACTTTGTAGTAAATAAACAAATCACAGATATGACACACACTTTTTGTTTAATAGCTGAACATTCTGGCTTTGTGTAACATACCTCAAACAAATAAAATTTTTATTAATGGCATATTTTTTTCCCAGGTCACGTAGAGGGAAAAATTACAGACTCAGTTTAATCACCGTTCTAAATTAATGCGCTGCCTATAAACAACTGTAACCATAGTAACATATGTTAACTGTTAGTTGCATACAGTAAACTCACAGCTTGATGAATAGTAGAGACGCGGCACAGATGCCGGTTATTCACACACGCACAATCTCTCGCGCTCTCTCTCTAATAACTATTTATTATAATTCATTCAAATAAATCGAATCTTATTGCACTAGTTTATCTCTGTGTGCAGTGTAGAGCGGGCAGAATTCTAGATCCAAAGGATCCCGTGTATAAAATAACGAACGAAAATGAACTGTTATTTTTATCCTTGCATTCAAATTTTGCACTGTAAACATTCATGACAGGCGAGTGGCCATGGTATAAGCAATAAAGGGATAATGCAGAGCTAGGTGTGCGTTACACGATTTTAATGCACTCTGTGGAGGCATTCGCGTCGGGGGGTTCTTTGCCTCCATGTCGTGCATTAAAATCGTGTAACGCACACCTAGCCATGGATTACATCTAATCACACTGCTGGATTTAAAGTGTTTGTCAGGTTTTCCTGATGCTGTCTTGTATACAGACATTAACGTTTTGATTTTGATTCTGTAGGCCGCATCCAGAAAGGTGGCAAAGAAAGTGCCCAAGCCAGCTTCAGCCAAAAGAGGGCAGAAACCCAGACAAGGACAGAGGAAACTGGGCAAAAAAGCACCAAAAGCCCAACAAAAGAAACAGGAAAAAAGTGTCTGATTGAAAAGTGTGTACATAAAACTGCTTTTCTTGCAAATTATCCGTATCTGTCAGTGCAAGGACAAGACTTTTATAAAACTATCTCTGGTGTTTGTTCATAACTGCCATAGTTACATATGGCTAATTTGTAGATTTACAAGAAATAAACACTATTTACTCATTTACTCTGTGTCTCGCTGTGTGTGTGTGTGTGTGTGTGTGTGTGTGATTAGTTGTTGATATGATTGTTTACAGAATTTCATTCTTGACTTGATATGTCCCCACATTATTTATTACTACATCATACATACAGAACTCTTGTGTTGGTTTACCGGCTATTTGTGACGTCTCTCCTCAGGGCTGTGTTGGACCAGCTGCTGTTTATCTAGCTGATTTATCTAGTTGACAGCAGCATGTTAAGGCCTGTCATTGTAGTCGCCTTACGTGTATATGTAAATTCATTTTTGTGTTCACACGAAGCAAACAAGTTTAATTTTGTTTTAATATCACCACAAATCCTTCCCATCTCCCTAACAGGCTGGGCAAAAACCCAAGAGCATTTGCATGTTGTGGTTTTTTTTTTTTGTTGTTTTTGTTTTTTAAACAAAGATATTGTGCTGCATGACGGGATGCAGACGTTATTTGTTGAGTGTCATGCCCCTCCCTCTCTTTAATTACATTGAATACAATGAGCGAGGCATTACACTTAAGTGAACACCAAACACCCTGTCCACAAGGTCAGAGACAGAAGCACATATTTGCCCTTGGACGTACGTATTAAAGCTGATTAAGGGTTGGTGTTGGAGAAAAGACGTGTGTTTCAAAGCTAACAGAAGATAAACTGGTAAGCTGGCATTGGACATTTCTACTTCTGATGCTGTGAAATGTAGTTTGGTGATGTAGTACTTGATCATGAAATGTAATTAATGCATTATTATTTGAAATGTAATGCATTATTTCATGTTTTTTTTTTTTTTCTCTCAAATAAAAAGATTCACAGAGATTCACAGGGTTTGTTCAAGATGTCCTCTGGAGCTGAGGGTCCACAGACCAACGCGAGTATAGCTGGCTTAATTCAGAATCCTTTTCACATTGTTCATGAGCCTCCACCTGCAGAGCCCCCGCTCTGGACTTATTACAACAAACCCATAATTCTTTCAGTTATTGGAGGAGTGGTATTATGCGCAGGTGTTGTATTGTACCTACTTGGTGAATATGGGGTATTTAGTGTGCCACCTGGCATGGGACCTGTTTGTCTGTGTGTTGGCATCATGTTCATTGTAGTTGCACTCGTGTTGTTGCCCATCATTAAGGACAAACTGAGGCGTCGAGGGCCAAAGATGCGCCGCACGTTTCATATGGAACAAGTGTGACCGAGTGATCAGTGACGGGCCACACTGATATGTTGACCAACAGTTATTTACATATAAAGCAGAAACTGAATGTACAGGATGTAGTAGTTGAGCACAAAGTGGTTGATATTTATCATGTATTTATTTCAGTGTGTGAAAGTGAGTAAAGTGTGTAAAAATGTGTGCCCTAATAAGAATGCTTTATTTCTTCATTTATCAAAAACGAGGGTTACATTTTTACTTGACGCTTCTTATATTTAACTGAAAAACATTTGCGTTTAATGTAACAAAATTTGAGACTGTAGCCTATACATATCATTCGGGGGGAACCCGTTACGAATCACTGGATATCTGAAGAACCCATTTTATGCTCTCAATTGATTGTTTATTATTGTTTATTATTAACTTTATTAATGAATCACATATTTGTAGTATAAGAAAACGTTTCAGACTGTGCCTACAGCTGTAATCTATCAGTTAAAAATTGGCATGTTTGCATGCAGGGAGATGATGCCATGAGGCAAGATAAAGGTGTAATTTGTTCAGCTGATCCTTGCCAAAGGTTTATCCCTTACAGTGTACTTTGACCCCTTTTTCCCCCAGAGTGACTCCGTGGTGTACCGCTAACACCTGTGTCACCCATTCTACCCAAAAAAATATTTTTACTGGGGAAAGAAAGTTTCATAGCCATGGAGAAAAGTGGCCGGGGAGTGGGTCGGTGCAAGTTCTCATTTTGGTTTGCTGTATTTCATGACATATTGGGACTTCTGATCCTCGTGTCTGGTGTGTTTTGGGATATCTTCTTCAATGACATTCTCATCTACACTGGAGCTGTGGTTATTTTTCTCAGCCTTATCTGGTGGGTGTTTTGGTACACTGGGAACATCGAGGTGCCTCCTGCGGAGCTGGAGGACGACATCACTTTGTATAAAAGAACCAAGGGAATTTCTGGAGTGGTGCGCAAAGTCTCTAATCGTCTCTCCAATGGACTTAGTTCGTTCAGGAAAAGTGGGAGAGGCAGTGCCCCGAGTGGGAACTTGCATCAAAACGGCACCAACAGCACAAATATCTGCATGATCTCCTATACAAACACTCAAGCACTGAGACCATCCGAAAACCTGAACAGAGAACCGTTATCCATATAATCCACAGGTAAACAATCTAGATATTATACAGCCTACAATCACCTTTTTGACGAATTCCCACTCTTAATACTGATCATATTTATTTCAGTCATCATGCCGCTTTTGCGGTCTGTTAATTATTACCTGCACTGCTGCTCCAACTGGTTGGTTGATGGAATCAAACAAAACGTTTACAACATTCTTTGCAGACTTTGCACTACACTGAATAGAACTGATTAGTTGTAATACCCAACTCTTTCCACAGCAGTGTGAAGAACACCGCCACTGGACAGCTGTGCCCTGTCAAGCAAGCAAATGATTGGACTGATATGTTGGAAATATATATTTCTAATGTAATCCTGGTTGTTTCTCTGTTTCGTATTTATGATTCTATGTTAAATGTTCTATTTAACATAATATTGTCTGGAATATATTTGTTATATGATAAAGTGCATAGCACAATAAAACTTGAACTTAAGTTTAACTTTAATATTTTGTAATATACAGTCTATCCCTTTAACAAAAAAAGAGGAATTTAATTTACAACAGCAAGACATTTCATGTGTGTCAGATTTTTTTTTCTTATTAACACAAGTAAGAAAAAATAAACAAATAGTGCATGTTAATAAATCATTAGTGAAAAATGCAAAATGATATTAGTTCAACAGTTCGCATTTCCTTTTTTCTTAGCTTTTGGATTGTCTCAGCTGTAATAGTAGCCACACCTTCTACTACCCCACCTCACTGCTTGCTCAGTCGTCTTCTCATATCTGTACTCTTATAACTCAGTTCATACATGGCCTTATTAAAATCAAGTGTGAAGTCTGAGAGGGTCATGGTAAAACTTCTTTTGGCAAAATGTTCTGTTGTCTTTAAAAAAAAAAAAAACATTTTCAAATTCTGTTTTGTGTAGATAATATGGTATTGTTAATGTAATGTACAAAAAAACAAGTGATGTAAACTCGACTGTATCGTAATATAACATCAGCACTGAGTTCAGCTGGTTAAAAATGGGCATAAAACAATGAGTGTGAATATTTATGACTGACACTGATGCTTTTGCGACATGCTCTGGAATATATTCTGTTTTAATTTGTTATGGGTAGACGGCGTATTTTTCTGCTAAAACAAAAAATCTTCATGAAAAAACTGTTCTGATATAATGTAAAGGAACAATCCGTGACCCATGTTGAATCCTCATGAGACTGTGATTAAGTAATGGATTGACAATTATATGAGTAATCATGAGACTACAAGCACACCTCTGAGGATGAAAATAGGACTTTGCTGACTGTTCAACTCTAAAGGGACTGCCCCTTCCTCAGAAAATATTTACATACTAACAACATAAAATGCTGCCTGCTGTGTAATAGAGTGCATTCAGATGCATTGGCGAAAGATGATTTTCCATTTATGGCTTTTACTTTACATGATTCCTGTAGCTGTGGCAAAATGTGGCAATAATAAATATTACGATGGACTAATTGATGAATGTCAGCCTTGCTCCATTAGATGCAAGTCTCCTCCCCCTATCTGTGTGACATATTGTAAATCTCCGGCATGTAAGTATGGTATTAACAAATACTTTTTTATACATTTGATGATGATGATATCTCCAGCATGTAGATGAAATTTATTGAATCATGTGAAAACAGACAAAGAATGTACTGCCTTTGTAAAAAAGGAGATGAAACAGACCAGAAATCTGGGTTAATTCCAACCCATAAGATTTTCAGCCTAGACTCTTAGCAATTCATATGACAGGAATGAAAGGAGGAAACAAAACCATCTCATGATCTTCACTACTTTGTATCTTTTACAGCCTCTGTTAATGAAGCTGGACCGAACCGAAATATTCGTGTAATCCTCATAGTGTTATTTGTGTTCCTTGGAGCTTTCATTACACTGACTTTAATTCAGGTTGTACGCAGAAAGGCCTGCAGATCCGTCATCAAAGCCAAAGGTAGAGTTTTACACAGGAATTGCTATTATAATACTATCATATGAAATAATTTTATTCCTGAGGCACAGAACATTATTAAAATATACTTGGAATTTCACATGTTTTTCAAAAGACATTATTTATTATGTCATTTTTAATTTTTTCTTTTTTTCTTTTTTAATTCATCATTAACAAAATGTATTTGGTAATATTTTTGGTAACCCTCCTATATATATATATATATATTTATATGTGTATGTATGTATTTATATATATATTAGTGTGCATGTGCATGTAGCAGCAGTGCAGCCATCATGCAGATAGAGGAGGTCAAGAGCTTTAGTTATGTATGTTCTAATCAAACAACACAATGGGGAATGGGGGAAAACGTGATCTCATGGTTGTTGGTGCCAGATGAGTTGGTGTGAGTATTTCAGTCTGCTGATTTAGGATTTTCACACAAAGCATTCTTTAGAGCTTACACAGAATTCCGTGAAAATGACCGAAAACATCTAGCAAGCGGTCAGAGGGGAATGGCCCTTGAATGACTTGTTCAAACCTTGAGGCTGATGGGTTACCAGAGCAGAAGACCACATAGAGTTTCACTCCTGTCACCCAAGAACCGGAATGTGAGGCGACACTGGACATATGCGCACCGAAACTGGATAGTTGAAGATTGGAATAACATCACCTGGTCTTTTTCCAATCGTCAACACTTTTTTCCCCCCATTCTGATGTTTGATGTGAACATAACCTGAAGGGGAAGGTTCTGTCCTTGATTTTATGCATTGCACTGCTGCCACATGATTTGCTGATTGTACAAGTGAACAGGGGTGTGTGTATCTGCCAATCACTTAGATAATAATAAAATAAAATGGATTATATGTTATCAACAGCTCAACAACAGGAAACATCAGAAAGTGATGGAGGTTCTGAGGCAACTGAGAAGTCGGATGATGGATCACCTGAAATGGAAGACGCCACATGCAAAACTCACTGCAACACCAGTCTTCCACTTCCCTCCACAGAGGAAGGAACCACCATGTTAGTCACCACAAAGACAGTGCAGACATATAACTGCAGAACTCAGTATATAGAGGATGTAACATTAGGCGTCTGGAGAACTGAAATCGTATAAGAAATACTTGAACAATATAAAATGATGCAGTCTCTAAAATGCAACAAATGATGTTTACTATTTATTCAGTTTTTCTCAGCCTTCAGCTGTGCCAAATCCTGCTGTTGGAGCTCTTTTTCATCTCCATCTCTGATTCGTTTAGCTTCGCTTCAGTGTTTAGATGTTTTTGAAGAGGCTGAATATCTGGATCATATGTAATGGGTTTGCTAAACTGAGCAGGACAGTAAATCTCCAGCAGCACAAATGGGTACCACTGAAGTCTGCTACAGACTGAGTATACTAACTGTGATTTAATCACGTCCCGTGGAAAAGAAATGTAGGCTGTTTCTGCATTATATATACTCTTGATGATGATGATCATCCTTATCTATGAACCCAGACTGACGATGGATATCCTTTGACCATTCACAGAGAATATTGTTAGTTTAACTGCTTCAGGGATGATGAGATATATCACAGAACATGTATTTTGTATCAAATGTGGATAAAGCCATACTGGGTTTGTAGCTACAATGTTATTTGCTCATTAAAAACCCTTGTGCAGGTGCACAGCTTCCAAGTGTATGACAATGCATATTTGTTTTGTGTGAAAAACCTGTTTACACTTTTGATTTTACATTTGTAACTCATTTAAACAGAGAACCACAACACTGATTAACTAACTAAAGTGAGATTAGCGTTAAGACCTATAATTGTTAATCCCCCCCCCCCTTTTTTTTGTTGAGTGAAAACAATAGAAACCTTCTTTGATGAACTCATACATTCATCAAATCTAGTATATGCTTTTGGATATAAATGGTATATTCTGTTTTTTTTCTTCTTCTTCATATAAAGTTGTACATTTTAAACCACATCAGTTGCACTTTTAAAAGTTTCAGTCTTAAATCATGGAGCACAAGGAATTGGATTTAATTTACGATTAAACCCAAGATTAAATTATGGTTTAAAGTGCAGCCCTGCTCGTTTTTAAACAGTGTTTAAAGTTTGTTGCAGCAGTGTAATCTTTGTTAAGGAAATTTAATCGCATATTGGATACTAAATTCCTTCAATACAGTCATATATTTCTATAGTGTGTAGGGCGCCATTGAAGCACTGGTGATGCCATGATGAATAAAAAAAAAAAACAAACCAAGACAACGCGGTCATATGACCAATACACTGGGTCACGTGACTAATAAAAGGCGCCCGCTGTGCAGTGTTGGTGTTTAGCTTAGCACTAACACTTCGGAAAAGTGAATCGCGGCTTCTTCAGTACACCAAATAATGAAGACTTTTTTCTGCAGTGTTTACGTATAAAGCGGCTGAGTTAAGATATTTGTAAAAAAAATAATAAAATTTTTTTTTAATTAAAAAAAAGGATTATAGGGTGTGTGAGCAGGCCTGTGTTGTTGACATGTAGCGAGTTGGCTAGTAAGTCAGTGAGTCAGTAGTCAGTCAGTTTGTCTTCCTCCTGCGGGCTTCATCGATGGCAATGACAACAAATTCATATAGTTTTTAAAATGTAAAGAGTAATTTGAATGAACTACGCTGTGAACACCGGCTCGAGTAACTGTCGCCCTTGAGGAAGGAAACCTGTCTTCATGCCGTATGACCAGGGGACCAAATCAGCCTGGGGTGGACTGACAGAATGAACGGTGAGTGCAAATCAGAGATAGATAGATAGATAGATAAAGAGAGAGAGAGAGAGAAATCGAAAGCCTCGTTTTTTTCCTCTGGGTAAACTGTTTTAGTGAAATTAGCTGTCACCACATCCGCTCCTCTCAGCACCAAACCCAGCCCTGTATCCACACATGTCTGAAGAACACTGGAAGAGTTTTGCCCTCACATTTAAGACTCTTTGTTAATTTGACAATAGGACATGGAGGAAATAGTACAACACATTTTTTTTATATGCAGGAGTTCACAAAGTGTGTGTGTGTGTGTACGCACACACGCGCGCTCGCAAAGGTTACTTTCACTTTATTTGCTTTTTGTTGTCAGTGACAATGAGCAGTTTATAACTATTATTTTTTAAATGTGATATCACACGCTATTTGTTTTACTTCTGGAGCTGTGTTGTTAAAAAAAAAAAAAAAAAAAAAAAAACCCTCAGAAAAAACGAAATAATGCAGTGGAAAGCGATCAAAATTGGACTGTTAGCATAAATGTAAACACTAGCATAAGTGTAAAAAAAAAAAAAAAAAAAAAAAAAAAATCAGCTGAATCAAAATTTTAATGTTTCTTAAAAATTTGTTCTAGAAATAAAATGTAATATCCTTGTTCATTGGTTAAACTACAAACTTTTTTTTGAAGGGCTTAATGGTTAAACATTTAAACCGTATTTATGTGCGTATATAAAAACATTACAGTAATTCGAGTTATTAAATTTTATTTTATTTTACGCCATTTCCTCCCAGTTAACATATTTGCCTACCACACCATGGCTACCAGTCTTCCTCTGAAACACGTGAAGCCACCGCATCCTTTAAAATGTCTGCTGATGCTACTTTACATGTCAGCAAAACACACTTTGAGGAAAGCACTCTGCCTCCTTCAACATACATGAGCTCATGACGATAGGATGGACTCTTTGTTTTTTTCTGATTATTGGGTTTATTTCTTTATTTGAACTGTGCTGTATTGCCTCAGAGCAGTGGTGTGCGCTTTACACACATGCGCTGTCATCATTCAGACGAACAGTTACAGTAATAAGCTGTGTAGTAATGCACATTCATGTAGTGACATTGCATTTTGAGTAAATAAAATTTCCATCTGCCTTTTAGACTGTATAAAAGTCAAATAACGAGTTGAATCTATACAACATAGCCTGTCTTTTAACAAAGAAAAGTTAGTCACGTCTAATTCCTTTACTAAAACTGTGTTGTCATAACAGCAGTGCCAGTCTAGATAGGTAAAGATTTCACAAGTGTCTTGAATCTGTTGTTTCAAAAAAATCCAACAAGTTTCAGTGGGACTTCGGTCAGGCAGATTTGAGGGCCGGTCTGTGTGTATCAGTGTATCATCGTTACACACACAGATTTGGCTCTGTACACTTCGCTGGTCCTCCTGGAACAAGGGAACAATTCTGACAGTCCAGTTTCATGCTACGTTATATGCATCCAGGCGAGTTGCTGTTGCTGAGTGTGACTGATTTTTCTCTTCAGGAGACAGTTTATTCAGTCTTAAATATTTTTGTTGGTGTATTAAAAAAAGAAGTTTTTTTTATTTTGATTTTGTGCCATTTCCAGGTTTAGGATAGGGTCAGCCCCTAGAGCTAGATGAAGATGGGTGACTGCATCACAGTTCCCCGGCTGCAACCTGTTTCCCATGATAATTAAAAAGCTTTGAGTGTGTCCCCCTTTTGTGTTCTTCTTTTTACGAAAGAAACTTTGAGTCCATCAGAGTCCACTGAAAATGAAAATTGTGTTTAGTGACACTTTCTGCTCGACTGATTACACATATCTATATAAAAAAAAAAAGCACATCAAGGTAACTCAGATTAGCTGATTTATATAATAATTGTGACCTACACACATCACAATTTAGGTCACATTGTTGCCCGTTGTTTTTTTTTGTTTTGTTTTAAACATTATTTTAGTTTCTTTAAAACTTTAGGGTTTGTCCTAAATGTCAGTACTCTGGAAATACTCTAAGGCTTATTTCACAAGAAGGATATTTTGTACTATCTTACTTTGACAGTAAAAAAAAACAAAAACAAACAAAAAAAAAACCCCAAACATACAAGCCAGTTAGAGGGCTAGCTTCTTATCCAACTCACATACACATAATCCAAAGCGCATGACACTTTAAAAAGGGGATAGTGTTTTTTTTTTTCCATGTTTAAGCCATGCGGAGCTACATCCCCTTTACATCCTAACTCAAGTCAAGCTCTGTCCTTATTGGCAAAGAAGCAGTTAGACTTGAAAAACACCTTGTTTGCAAATACAGTACACCATAGAAAGATACACAGACAGGTATTGGAATTATTTTTGTTGGCATATTTAAAGTTCACAGTGCCACAAATTCACATACAGGTCACAGAGCAAATAAGACATTATAGTTCACAGACCAACATGAAACAATCATGATGCAGATACACGTACTGTATACCATGTCAGACTTAAACCTATGATATCTTGTATATATTTTAGTATTTCACATGTATGACGATGCTAATCTGTGTTAAACAGTGTGTCAGTGATTTATAGACGCACGCACTTGCACAGCTACAGTAAGTAGGAAGTGATGAGCGTGAAGAGGTGGAAGTCAGAAACTTCAATTAAGCAGATAGTTCTGCTTATAAATAGGAATCTGTATAATAAAAAGCTGGGAACTTCTCTAATCTTCAATAACAGGCCAATAACAAACCGATGTAAAAATGTACTAGTGATGTGTGCTGACGGCTTGGTGGGCCGTACACACGCGCAGGCTTGGTGCAATGTCTGGAAATGCTTTTGTGAGAAAAGTGGATGCTCCAGTAATATGCTGAATGTTTGGATCTTTTAGGCGCACAGCAACATGACCTGAAAAGACAAAACCTTCTGGAAAGATTGCTGGATGCAGTTAAACAGGTACAGTATCTCAAACCCATGGCTGTGAAAGTGGAGTCTGGAAAACCCCCGGGGTCCGTTATGTACATCTGGTGGTTCCGTGACTGTATACACTGGATGGATCTAAATCATATTTTAACTATTAACTATTAACTCTTATCAGAGTTGTTAGGGTTATTATTTAGTTAAAGGGGTTAAAGTAAAATTCAGTAACTTAAAAACAAGCATAAATAATGTGAATTTTAATCTTTTAATAAAACCAGTAAGTTTTAAGTGAATAAATATGGATGAGTAAAAAGTTCAGGAATTAAAAAAGCTTCAAATAGTTCAAATAAGCCTTCAAAGTTGCCCTGTTCTTAAAATTCTTAATATTAAATTAAATTAACATTCAATTGAAGCATTGCTAATCAGCCAATCAGATGGGTGGGAAGGGCTGTTCTGACATCCCATGATAGTATTCATTGTGAATGACAACATTATTACTGATTATAATTATTACTAATTATTTAATTAAAATACTAACTAATAGGCTGCAGTGTATAAACATCACTGTAAGTAAGTAAGTAGCACTATAAATAATGACTAATGTTTCAATGTGTTCCTTTTGGTGAAACGTTCAGGAATAAAAATCTCTAGGGCTCCATTAAATAACCATAATATGAAAATATGATGTAATATCATGACTGAAAAATATATTGTATAATTGTTTAAGCAAAGTCTGTGGAATTGACTTTTATAGGTAATGGTTTCCAAAAAGCTTGAGAACCCCTTGGCTGGGATGTTTGAGAACCTGAATGATCGGACGATCAGATATTAACGACTTGGTGCTGTATACTCTCAAACCTGACGAGTTTTAAGTTTGCTCAGATTAGTTACGGAAACCATTTTAAGTTTACAAATGGATTGCTTTGAGCACAGCTTACCTGTACTGGTTTGAGTTGACTTACACTACTTAAATCCACTATGTTAAGTTTAAGGAATGAACTAAGTCTCTCTTAAAATGCTCTTTTGTTTATAAATATGCACTAACTAATAATCTGTGCATTTACTAAGAAATGTGTGCAATAGCTACAATATGTGCAATAACCAGAAATGTGTGTAATAACTACAGTATGTGCAACTACTAAAATTTGTACATAACTAAGAATTTGTGCAATAAGGGCAGATGGGTGGAATGTGGGGAGGGTAGGATGTGAGCACTCATCTTTTGTTGCACGCTTGTGTGTGTATATCATATCCGTCACCTTCTACAAATGTGAGTACTTGTCTTTTGTTGCATGCTTGTGTGTATAACGTGTATGTGTGTGACATTGAAATTTATTTAGGTACTCATTTAAATTTCTTTGAATATTTGTATATATTTTATTTGATTTAATATGTTATGATTGTTTTTTTTAATAGTGCCAAATTCGCTTTGGTGGAAGAAAGGAGATTGCCTCAGACTCTGACAGCAGGTTTGATGAAATTTAATAGATATGCTATCATTTTATTTCTGAATCATTACATTTAAATTCTGTTTGCATCAGAAATACTGTATTGTAGGGTCCCCCACCTTTTCCTGTTTTCTCCTGTTCTCTATGTCATCGTGTATTGTTTGCTTTATCTTACACAGTTGCCTGACTGTGACTCATCTGTGATTTTGCTGTGATTGTGTTTTCAATTATATTCCCTGATAGGCCAATGTTGTACATTTTTCCACTGCTGCGTTTTGACCTAGGCTTTGGTTGTGTTCCCGTGACTCGTCTGTTCCTGACTGCTGTGTGTGTTTTCAGAGTCATATGCCTGTGTGCCCAGTTTGAGGCTGTGCTTCAACATGGTCTGAGGAAGAGCAGAGGCCTGGCGCTCACCGCTGCGGCCATAAAGCAGGTGGCTGGCTTCACCAGCAAGACCGAAGGAGGTAGACAAACTACAGACTTGACACTCATCTTTTACTGAAGCTTGCCACATTTTCTGGTTAATATTTAAAGAAGACGTTATGGAGAAGTAACGTTTTGAAACATTTTTCTCAGTAACCTCGGTAAAAGGTCACTGAATGAACTGCTAGTATACACTTACCTTCTAAACCTGGGAGGCCCTACCTTAGAGGTGTCTTAATAACAGAAAGTATCTATAGAGCTGCGGGCAGTCCATAGAGGAAACAGATGCTTCAGAGGTCTCGTACAGGGAAAGCAGGTGCTGAGAGTGTTTGTGAAACCAGATGGTTATGCAATAATTGTCATGAAAAAGGGCAAAAAAGAGAAATAGGCCATCTCTGCGGTTTACTATCGGCACCTGTTGTGGTTTAGAGTTTTTAAAAAGCAACAGGGGACTAAGAATGATACCATTTGTTAATGCACCGTAGCTAAGAGAGATTAGCTGCAGAGGTAAATTTGCTCGACATACTCAATTAGATAGCATATAGTTGGCGAATGTCAATTTTAAGAGCGCTATAGAGGTTTAATTGGAGAGTCTGCCTCACATATTTGAGTCCCTCTGTTTCCCTTCTTTAGTTTTGGGAAATTTTATGAGTAGTTTAAGATCAGTTGTTAGTAAAAGAAAAGAAAAGTGAACCGAGAAAAGATAAGAATCATATGCAGAAATGATGTGATAACAGCAAGATGATATGACGTTTGCACTTCTTTTTTTTTTTTTTTTTTTGAGTGCCACTGCTGTCTATCTAGCTGTAGGTGCTCTTGGGCTTTGTTGAAAAGAGACTTTGTAGATCCCAGGAGACTTTCAGCAGGTTGTTAAACATTTCCCAGGGTCCTCTTTTTTTGAAGTGTGAAATTGGGGCCTACATTTGACTTCTGTTATCATCGCTCTGAAACCGAGGCGTCTCGATTTCAGTAGATCGTTTTCGATAATGTACTTATCTTTACTTAAACATACTTGGAAAATAATAATTTCAGTCGGTTTCATTCTAACATATTAAGGTAATACTGCCCCAAATAAACCCAAATGAGGAAATACGAATTACTGGCAGTTTCTCTTGTGTATTCATTTACTGCGGGTTTGTGTGCGTTGCCACACTGTACACCTTACAGCATCTAAAATCCACCAGTTAAGTTCAGGATGTAAACCTAATCTCTGTTTGATTGGCCGTTGCCCCGCCTTCAGTTCTCTTTTTTAAACATTTGCTACTACTAGCAAGATCTGCACTTTTTACGAGTCCTCCTGTGTTTGAGAGTCCCTCATTTTCCTTTCCATCCAGATTTTTTTTTTGGTTTCCTCTCACCTATCAATAACATACTGGTATGTGGATTGGTGACGCAAATGTACGTGTACATGATGCTCTGCGATGAACTGGCATCCCATTCACCAGGTTAAAGTAGTTACTGAAGATGACTGAATGAAAGAACATGATTTTCTCATTTGACCAACACTTTTCTACACACATTACTGAAAGAGAAACAGTAAACAATACAAACATATGGGTGAGGCATTGAGAGTGGTTCAGGTGGCGCTCTGTGGCTTCCTTCCATTCAGTCACACACCACCTTAACTGCTGAGTTTCCAGTACGCCGTCTCTGTTTGACCCTGGTGACCTGAGTCAAGTAGAATATTTGTAACAAGCTCAATTTTCACTACGATACATGCAATACTATAACGAGCTGTGTTAAAGCAGTTAAACGGGTATTTAAACTGAAGCAGAAGTCACAGATGAAAGTGGTAGATGTGTAACAGTGCTGTGTGACTGTTTCTCCTGTGATGGCTTAGGGCTGCAATTGCTACAAACAGTTTTGCACTCAAGTTTCCATCATTGAAAAACTGATAACAAAAAACAAGTTAAAACTATCATGAATTCAAAAATGACTCTGGTGCTCATGTTCATCAGTTGGTCACAAGCTCATAAGTTCCTTTTTGGCACTTTTTAACTATATGGCAGACAAATATAGAAGGGAATTATTTATAATCGCACTATCCGGTGTCACCCAGATGAGGACTGGTTCCCGTTTGAGTCTGATTCCTCTTTAGGTTTCTTCCTCATATCGTCTCAGGGAGTTTTCTCTTGCCACCATCACCTCTGGCTTGCTCATTAGGGATACATTTATAAATGTCAAATTTATATCTGGAATTTATTTATTACTGTAACGCTGCTTTGTGACACAATGTCCATTGTTAAAAATGATGTGCAGATAAAACCGAATTGAATTGAATTTTGTAGATTTGACGTTCTGGTTCTACGTGAAAGAGCACCTGAATCGTCACGAGCTGCAGCGTTTCTATTCTCTGAGGAACATCTGGTCTGAGCTGGGCCGAGGCAGGGCTTGGCTGCGCTGTGCCCTCAACGAGCACTCTCTGGAGCGCTATCTCCACATGCTGCTGGCTGACCGTCCTCGGCTGAGGTACACCTTGCTCTGTTTGATTCACACTGCTGTTTTATTCAGGTTTGCAGTCAGGAGCGATGTATTTTTTTATTTTTTTTTTTTTTGCGTTTGAAGGGTGTACAGTTTTGGGGGCTTGAATGCTTATTTCCTAACCCTGTTTGAGTAAGTAGTTATAAAAGTCGAAACTTTTTAAAAAGTCAGATCATTTGTATGTTTTCTAGTGCATTCTATGAAGAGTGGGCTTTTATCCTTGATGAGGAGAGAGCCAGTATGCTTCCCACTATGGCTGCAGGTTAGTAGCTGTGAACAGCTTCTATATGTTCATTTTGCAATTTGGAAATCAATAGAAAATTAAACATTGAAAGAGTTGCCTGGGATGCCGTACTTCTCATAGTGTTATTTATTTATTTGTTTAGCTCTATTTTTATTCATGTATTTTTGTTCATTATTGACCATTTCACAGTCTGAGCCAAAAACTGATAACCGGAAGGTCCGTCACTAAGGGTGTGTTTTGTTTGTTTAATCACTGAGCCCAATTTATCATGCTGGATGAATGAATTATTCATAAATCATTCCCAGGAGAGTTTACACAAGAAATGTCTTATTCATGAAAATCCATAAAAAAAAACCGGTATACTGCGAAATACTATTTTATTGACAGGCTATGCTGTCAAGTTTAAATAGCTTATTTCAATCGCATCCATGAGTTTAATGAAATATTTTGGAAGCTTGGTTGAGTCATAATAATAATAATAATAATAATAATAATAATAATAATAACGCAATCAAAAATAATTCATAAATGAAGACAAATTAAACCGGCTTATAAAATGAGGGAGTCAGTCTGTGGCTGTTGTAACCAATAAACTGTAATGGTTGAGCTAGATTACTGGAAGATTTAACCGCCTTTAGAAGGTTCTCATTCACCGTTTAGTTGTCATTTAGTTGTGTTCAGCTCTCTATCATCTTTACCTTTTTAGAAGTATTGAGGGTGTCAATAAATGTAAATCAGCCCTGCCGTGAATGCGCTTTCTAATTAATAGGTAACTGCCATTTATCAACATACACACACGAGTACAAGGAAAATCGACATTACCAAAAACTCGTTCAGTTTAGCCAGCGAAAACAGTTACACACAGCTTTACAAAAAGATTCATTAACGAGCGTTTATTAGTTCACAGCAGAGCATCATTTCACACGAATGTTCTCTTTGTGGAAGCAGGACTGAACTCCATCCTGTTCGCCATCAACATTGACAACACGGATCTGAATGGGCAGGCGCGCGCCGGACCGTCTGTCTCCCTTCTGCTAAAAGAGTCTACACAGGGCATGAGTAGTCTGTGGAAGGAGTCGGCGCAGGGCGTCAGCACCCTGCTCAGAGATATCGGCACTGCCACAGCCGTGGTGCCCGGTTTTACACCACGCTCAGACTGTCCCTCTGACCCCCTGCCCGTCCTGCCCCGGAGCACATCTGCAGGTACAGGGGGAAACTACATGAACGTGTTATGTAATAGTTCCCTTTTTACTCATGTAGTATGTTATTATTGTGTGTATGTTATTAAGTCTCTTTATGGTCAGTATCCATACTAAACTAACTGTTCAGAGTTTTCTAATAATGCCTCTCTTCTTGGTTATTGTTCATTTTAAGATCACTGTGCAGCATCTGAAGCTTCCTGGTTTCTGTTCCCTCTGCTCTTTAGATTCTGGTTTGAGGAAGGAGCGAAGGAGGAAGAAGAAAATCACTAACATCATTTCATTTGATGACGATCTGGACGCGGGAGCAGAAGATGAAGACGAGGGCTGTGGAGGTGTCAGGAGGAGTCTGAGGAAGAGTACGACGGGTGATATGACCTCAGAGGAAGGTCTAGAGGCTTGTGAGTCATCCCCCTTACAGAACGGGCTGCCTGAGCCAGAGCATGGCATCATCAGTTGGGCTGAAACCCCTCCACAGAACGGAGCTCTTCTCAACACCAAGAGCATGTACCACGAGGAAGACGAGGATGAAGATTTTTACGGCAAGAGCCGGCCAGCGCCTCAGGAGGACCACGGGAGTGGGGAACAGTGTGTTCATACACATATACTATGTTATTTTGCCAAGTGCAGCACATAAATGAATTAATAATGATATAGCACTGTTTTCCATAAACATAGCAGATAACTGAGGTGAGAATGATTTGTTCATCCAGGGTTATAATTGGGAGCTTGTCCAGTGTTTCGACTTGGAGCCCCAGGCCGATCATTACGGAGGCTGACCACGACAGCTCAGACATCCTCATCCCTCTTACTGCAGCAGAAACCTACAGCCCGAAAGGTCTGGACACCCTCTCTCACTTGCTCTGGTCTTATCCATAAAAAATGAACACTTCATCTACAGTTCATTTACTAATTTTGCTTTTGAAACATAATCTGAATCTGTTTTACCTGCATTATTCCTCTTAAATATGGAGTTAATAAAGTAGATCACCTTTTAAAATAGAATTAGTAGTGAGTAGAAGTGAAATTAACTTTGAGAACTAACACTGAGATCTGCCTTTTTTTTAAATTTTTTATTATTATTTTTTTTTACTTTCAGTTGACGACTCTGTTGAGACGATCGGATTTCACGAGCAAACAGAGAGTTCAAGTCCAACCACTGACACTGAAAAACCAAAAGCTGAGTTCAGGTAACACTTCTGCTTTGTACCTCTTACTGAATTAATACTGGGCTGCTGTTCATGAACTGCAATACGTTTTTCTCTCTTTCAGCATGGAATCCAACTTGTTGACCCAGAATGCCTCTGTGACTAGTGTAGTGACCAGTCCTGGCCTGCCTGACTCTATGACTATGGGTGAGTGGGTGTTCTACCTTTTCTGCCTTAACATACACAACCAGAGACGTTAATATTGTTACTGGCTGATACGTTTCCATAATATTGATCTATACTATAGCAGTAAAATGCTATGAATGAATTAGCTGAATAAAAAAAGAAGAGTTATTTATTTATTTATTTATTTATTGCATCGTTATGATTTATAAACACACCCAGATAAAGCTCACCGAGAACCTTTGAGAATGTTAAGGATGCTCACAGAACACAACATGTAAACGTTGTTTGTGATCATTTTGAATGTTGCATATCACTGTTTCAAAGGCCAGTCCTGCAATAAATAAGGAATAAAACACGATGAGGTGTGCTGATATACCAAAATAGTGCAAAGTCCTCTGTCCTGTAGACTCTCCAGTGGCAGAAAATGCACTGACTCTTACAAAGCGCTGACATAGAGACTCTTCCAGAAATGTTAAATAACCACCCCCACACAGCAGGCTTCATCAAATCATCATAAGATTACACACTTTTCTTTGTTAGATAGAAAATAAAGTTTAAATAGCAGATAAAGTTTTTATCTGTTTATTATTAGTCTTAGAGTATGTGGAGTGTCTGCCATAAAACTCATTGTGAACGAGTTGCTATAGAAACAATAACCTGTTAGACTGAGCACATTAATATAAACCCTAAATCATTGTTTGAATTATAGCTGGCAATACTATCAGAACTGCTGTTCAGTTAATCAACACCGTCTGACCAACCAGATCTGAGAATCCAACTGCTGTGGTATAACAATAAACAATACACCTTAACAACAGCCATAACATTAAAACCCCAGACAGGCGAAGTGAATAACATTGATTTTTTCATTACAGTGTCACCTGTCAAGGGGTGGGATATATTATGCAGCAAGGGAACAGACAGCTCTCGAAGTTGATGTGTTGTAAGCAGGAAAAATGGGCAAGCGTAAGGATCTGAGTGACTTTGACAAGGGCCAAACTGTGATGGCTAGATTACTGAGTCAGACAATCTCCAAAACGGCAGGTCTTGTGGGGTGTTCCTGGTGTGCAGTGGTTAGTACCTACAAAAGTCGTTTAAGGAAGGACAACCCGTGAACCCATGACAGGGTCATGAGTGCCCAAGGCTTATTGATGCTCGTGGGGCGCGAAGACTAGTTTGTCTGGTCCGATCCCACAGAAGAGCTACTGTAGCACAAGTTGCTGAAAAAGTTAATGCTGTCTTTGATAGAAAGGTATCAGAACTCACAAAGCAAGCTGCGTATGGGGCTGCATAGCTGCAGACCGGTCCGAGTGCCCATGCTGACCCCTGTACACCGCTGAAAGCACCTGTGCATGTGAGCATCAGAACTGGACCATGGAGCAGTGGAAGAAGGTGGCCTGGTCTGATGAGTCTTGTTTTCTTTTACATCACGTGGATGATGGGGTCGTATGCATCGCTTACATGGGGAAGAGATGGCACCAGGATGCACTATGGGAAGAAGGCAAGCCTACAGCAACAGTGTGATGAACAATTTGGGCAATGTTCTGTTGGGAAACCTTGGGTCCTGGCATTCATGTGGATGTTCCTTTGGCACGTACCACCTACCTAAACATTGCTGCAGACCAAGTACTGTACACCCTTTCCTAATGGCAGTGGCCTCTTTCAGCAGGATAATGCTCCCTGCCACAATGCAAAACATTGTTCAGGAATGCTTTGAGGAACATGACAAAGAGTTCAAGGTGTGGACTTGGCCTCCAAATTCCCCAGATCTCAATCCCATTGAACATCTGTGGGATGTGCTGGACAAACAAATCCGATCCATGAAGTCCCCACCTCTCAACTTAGAGGACTTAAAGGATCGGATGAACGTCCTGGTGTCAGATACTACAGCGCACCTTCAGAGGTCTTGTGGAGTCTATGTCTCAATGGGTCAGAGCTGTTTTGGCGACACAAGGGGACCTATACAATATTAGGCCGGTGGTTTTAATGTTATGGCTGATCGGTATATATTGTACAGCTGTACTTGTATTTGTTGGTGATGCACCTTACTATGTGCTTTTTCAAAATCACAGACATGCTTTCGGCCATATCCCTACTGTGCTTTTGTAGCTGTTAGTCATATATGAATACATCAGTGGTGGCAGATCTACTTGGGGAAAACTGGGGAATTCACCTGTGTCTTTCTGGGCTGTTTCCTTGAGCCTCATAATGGCTTATGATTAACATAGAGCAAATTTGGAGTGGAAAGAAATATCCTGACGTTTGTTGTTGATGACTGGTTAAGACTGGACATTTTATCCTAATGAAGTCTAATCATATTTTCCTCTAAACATAAACAGAGCTCTCTTAGTCTATTTTCTGAGTGTTTCCAGTTTAGTTTTCTGATTTAAGCCTGTTGCATTTCTGTCATTTCTGACTGAACACCTTTCTCCAGTGGAGGGCACTGTTGATCCAGAGCAGTACCTCAGCAAGTTTGCACTGGTGGATTAAAACAGTATGCTATGACGAACTCGGAGCAGGCAGAAATTAGAATTGAATAGAAATAAAATACATTAAATACAGCACAGCATAAAGCATTGAAATGTGCATAGTTAGGTGCTGGCTATAAATGCATTCATTCATAGTAGAAAAAGAACACGGAGTGACTGAAACCTGCTTCGTATGTGGGCAAGAAATCCTCACCTTTGTGTTTACTTCGTTGTTATCACGCCCACTTTGCCCAAACTTCAAATGCATAGGAGCCCCATTGCTTTTATAAATACAATGTCAATCATAGACACATCAAAAAAACCCCAAAACAAACATCCCCCTCCCCTCCAAAATATGGTTGTGTAATGCAGATGGAAAATTTTTGGTGCCTGCCTGTTTTGCTTAGCTTTTTGTGCATCTCTGTGTGTGGATACTGCTATTGTGATTACTCATAAATTATGTGTGGGTGAATGTGTGTTTCTGTGTCCGAGGCACGAACGAGTCACCAGGGTGTGTTTCTCCTCCAGATGGAGGCTCCCGGGAGGAGGCGGGATCATCCACACACACACACACACACGTTACACGATACACGCTTGATTTCTCTCTCACTCACTTCGACCTTGCATAGACATGCACAGAAATTAATTTCAAACATTTTTGTTGTCTCTTCCTGTTGGTGAGGACAATTTGTGAAACTTTGCAATACAGGTTTTTTTTTTTTTTTTTTTTTTTCCCCCAGTACTGAATGTTATAAAATCAATCATGTTGACAGTCTGCAGCAGGGATGGGCAAAGTTTTTAGCTCAGGAACCACATTAGATTGTAAATATGTGCTTGGGGGGGGTGACATTCACTATTTTCCTTTTAGATATGCACCATTAGGCTTATATATACAATTGTGTCCAATATACCATTCTCCTAATTAACCCCATAAATACATACATACATAAATACATACATACATACATACATACATACATACATACTGGAACCCAATAAATAAATACATGCATACATACACTTACATACTGGAATCCCATACATACATACATACATACTGGTTTTATTAGTCTTTACATTGTACAAATTTTAAGACATACAATATACATAAATGAGTATAATTATGGGAGATCTATTGCTTTTGTTGGTGAGTTTTGACAGTAAAGCAAGCATTTCAGTAAATCAAAACCAGTAACGAGAGGCGTAGCCAAAACCTGAAACAATAGTAAAGTCCTAGGTATTTACAATCAGTTTTCACATCAAAACAAATACCTTTTGTTGTGTGTGTGTGTCTTTTCAATCTTAATATAAAAAAACATTTTGCCAACAAATATATGTTGTTGCATTTGTGACCTTTTATAAGTTTTAACACTTTCCTACGGTAGGGCTACAGGCTGAAATTTATATCATGTGCTGATTAGATTAGGAGAATACACTGCTAAGTAAAACATGAGCATTGTGTATATAGTAGAGTTTCTAGCTAAAATCCATGAACATGCAGCACACAGCAGAAGCAGAATTAAAATAATATGCTCTGTGTGTGTCAGCTGCTCCGCTCTCTGCACGCCATAAGCATCCTGTGTGAAAGGATACTTTCAGGTGCTTTTAGGTTCTCGCATATTAAGTGTATGCTCTTAAATCACACTTATGTACCTAATGGAGGTATTGATTTACTGCATAACAGTACACTGGAACTGAATTAAACCAGCTAGAGGGCCATAGTTTGCCCGTGCATGGTCCATGTTTGTAATCATAAGAGTGCTGTTCGTTTAATGTTTTACGTACATTTAGTAAACAGATGATATGTTGGCGTCATTCAGGTCTCCTGAGTGCTTCTTCACAGTAGTCTGTGTTCGGTTACAGTACTCTCAGGTTCTAGTGTTCTCTGATGAGGATTGTAGCCCCTTGAGAAATAACACAGACTTCTAAAGGGGATCTTGTAGTGAAATCTTTTGCTCAGTTTTCGAGTTTACTTTTTGTGGAGAGGGCCAGGCATGATTACATAGATGAATTCCTTCAGAGATTGGTCTAGAGCTCCTGAGATTGGTTTAATGTGAGATCTTTGTTTTGTCAAGATGGGAGCAGCCCTCAGGCACTCTGAGCATTGAAGCATAAGACTGCCTCTCGTTTAGCTGCTGATGCAAAGCCTCCTGGCTTTACACTTCACTTGGGGCAGAAGCTTTTTGTAGTACTACAAACCATGGGTTCCCAACCTAAAGAACGTTTACCAAATCACAGTTCACAGTTTTAAAATGATTGTGATAGCACAACAGCTAAAAACCCGGGGACGGTAAAAACTAACACATGCTTCCTCCGAGACATGCGCACCTCTGCCATGACACACGGCTGCTCATGTGTCATCACGAGGCAGCTGAATGCCCTTGCAGAAGACATTGACTGCCTGCTTACGCATAGATGAGCTCGTAGACAACAACTACAAATGACTAATGTTTCACAAATCAACAGGGTAGACTGTTCTGTTCAATCTTATCTTTCCCAACCAGCAGGCAAGGCCAATTATGCTCGCTCGGCCATAGGTTGCTATGGCAATTTTTGGGATTTAAATCACCAGTCTTCTGATGATAGGGTGAGGGCTTATGATCGCGCTTCTCAGGAGCTAGCTCACATTATTGTTCACCGACTGTTGGAGGCAGGGTCTTTCTGTGTCACAGGGCATCCACGGGCTGCACTGAGATGAGTTTGGTGGAGATGATACAGATGGATCTTCCACCTCTGTTATGATTTCATGACACCTGTGCTCAACTGAGCCATTCAGTTACAGCAAATGCATGCAAAAGAAAACAAAGCATACAGTAGGTTGTGCGATGATTTTTTTTTTTTTTTATGGTAAATTGCAAGCATAGAAAAATATCTCATTGAACAATGTAATCATCCAGAACCAGTAGCGTAAAAAAGACAGGAAACTGAGCATTTCCATCATTTCAGGTCTAAGGAGAGTGGAGGAGGGAATAATAATATTACCAGCTGTGCAGTCAGGAACTGCTTGTTGGCAGCTGCAATAGCAAAATGGTGTGGATTTTTAGGTGGTATATCAAACGGTACATTTTTTAAATAATCCTTTTTCCGATCGTTCGTCTAACGTTCAAATGCCAGACATTTCTCACAGATGATTTTTCTGCTTAAAGTATTTGAAAACATCTGAGCTCTGACTGCTGCAGCACTCGGTGTAGTTATTCACTTTCTAATGATCGTTACCATTAACACTTGTAAAGTGTTAGATTTGACACTTTGTTGTATGTCCATTTAATCTTTTTCGGCTGAAATTTTTGTTCTTTTTGTCTTTCTCGTTTTGACCATTTTCAGCTGAAATATTTTGGTGACATCCAAACATGATGTACTTGTCTAATACTTAACTAAGTCAAATATACAGGTGCTTCTAAAAAATTTGAATATCATGGAAAAATTTTTTTTTTTTTTTTCTCCATAATTTAATTAAAAAAGTGGAATTTTCATATATTTTAGATTCATTACACATAAAGTGAAATAATAATCTTGATGATTATGGCTTACAGCTCACAGAAATCAAAAATTCAGTATCTCAAAATATTAAAATAAAGATTTTATAACACAGAAATGTCGACCTTCTGAAAAGTATGTTAATGTATGCACTCAATACTTGGTCGGGGCTCCTTTTGCATGAATTACCGCATCAATGCGGCATGGCATGGAGGCGATCAGCCTGTGGCACTGCTGAGGTGTTCTGGAAGCCCAGGTTGCTTTGAT
>JANDJT010000032.1:15703316-15730257 GCA_024331685.1 Stegophilus panzeri
AAGATTAAAACAAAAAAAGGCTTGAAATATTTCACTTTATGTGTAATGAATCTAGAATATATGAAAGTTCCACTTTTCGAATTAAATTACGAGAAAAAAATAACTTTTTAAGATGATGCTGTGGTGGAAATCGAACCCTGGAAGTTCGAGGTGCGAGGCATGCGCGACCATAGTCCAAATGATTATAAGCAGATTGGAATTAATCAGCTCTTTCTATGTAATAAATTATTTATAAAATTGTACTGTGTACTACCATACTTGGTAAAAAAAAATTCCTTCCCATTCATTTCCCTGCTTCCTGCTTGACGAAGGAACGTGGGTGACTTAAGCTTGTCTTATTTTGGCTTCCTCTGTCTCAGTTTTTAGACTCTGAGGCAGAAGGAGCAGTGAAGTCAATCAAAGTGTCTGACTCAAATGAAACCCTGCCAAGTCGATAGAGACTAAAAATAAGGGGGCAGCTTGGCCGGCTGCTTAGTGAGAGATCTTTGGATCTGCGCACTCTTGATTCAGTTGAGCACAGTGGGCGGTGCTTAAGACGTGGGGCTGTGCTCAGTGCCAGGTCGACACACTCACGCACTCGCACCTCCTCAGCCAAAATGCTGCCTGCTCTGCTATGACGCTGAACACCGTGGTATAGGAAACCGGCCAGTGTAGAGCAGGCGGTTTGTGCAAAAAACGTGATCATGGCGGGGGTAGGTGGTCTCGGTCTCAGTCTGCGGCAGAAAGACTAAATTCAGTTGACTGTTTCTACTACAGTTGTTGTGCTTTTATTGTCAGTGAGACGTGTTGATTGTGCTGGCATTTCATTAGCTTTAGTGTAATGACGTTTCACATCGATAACACACAGAGTATGAACATGAACGAATTTATTCAGCACAGTAGGAAGGCTTCTGCAGGGAGCAGGAGACAGGATTGGCAGGATTTACAATAAAAGTGTCATGTCAAAGAAAACCACGTTCGCTTTCATATCATTGATGCCTGGTCCTCACCTGTCTAATAGATCAAACCAAAGACTCATTCATAATATCTCGCAGTGTAGTAATAATGTCTCTCACACGTCAATTTCATCATTCTCTCAAGCTGTTCAGCGGTGTATAGGGCATAACGCTGACAGCATAGTATTGTTCAATATTTGGCTTGCTAGTATTTTGTATACTGACAGTGGATGAAGAGTGGCTGATGCTCGTCTTGTACCCCATTTCATTCCAAATTTAGTTGTTGCTTCTAACCACCAACTAGATAAGCTTCAAGAAACTAGACCCCACATCTTTTTTAATGGATGTGCTCCTGTAAAGCCAGTTCAGCTGCATTGAAGGCAGGAAACACATCCAATCTGAACTCCATCTCCTTGCCATAATCACCTCTCCCCTTTATTAACCTGTGTGGAGGACACTGTCATATTGTGTGTCTCTCTCTCTTTTTTTTTTTTTTTTTTTTCTCCATCTCCCTGGTGTTGGGAGATGTAGGTACATCTTCTAAACCTTTCTGTGATCCTGTTTCTCTGAAGGCTTTATGTCATGGCAGGGTTGCTTGCTGATGTCTCTCCTGATGTGCAATGATGACCACAGCTCATTTAGACTGTTCTGCATTCCCCAACTATGTGGTGATGGAAATGTGCTTTGAAGGTCATTTTTAATGGGTTCAACCTTTTGGAATTGGGCTGTTGATTGTTCTTTTCCGTTTTCGAAAACGCTCAGTAGTGAAAGTTCGTTTTGAATATGTGTGTCTTGCCACCTCTGTCATGCTGTGTAAATGGTAGGAACTGTGATGGTAAGCCCCAAGAAGCTCACCAAATCATTTCATTTTTTATTGATAAAAAAGGTCAGCTCTGACAGTTAGAAAATGAAACGCTAATTACACAGCTGAACTTTGTGTGGGTTTAACTACTACCATGGGAACGTCATGCAATATGTTTTAATAAGATGAACAATTTCCTCATTACATTGAAAATTACTGTAATCTATTAAATAAAAACTATGATAAAGGACAAATGTAATGTTCATGGATTTATAAAATGGAATAATACACTGCAGTTCTTCTCATTAGTTTGCCAGTTGTACTGTATGTATTGCCTACTATAGACTAAGATTAAGTGAGTTTATGCAACTCTCCAATCTCCTCCATACATGTTTGTTTAACACACACACACACACACTTTCTCCCATGCTGCATCACATCGCAGCTTAACACACTCGGAGGAAAGAGCTATCTGTACTCTTCTGCATGCATGAGCTCAAGTACACATGCAACTGGCTGATGTCACTGTGATGACCGGGACCAGAGTTTATGCACGGCTATTGGCTCACGGCCGTGGATAGCTGCGACATCGCTGGGATTCGATCTTACAGTCTCCACACAATAACGCAAACGTTATCCGCGCCCTAATTTTTGCCCCTTCCCTTATTGTATGATCTACCCCCTAAAACTGGAAAGTGGTGCTTATTAAATAACCCATCTTCCTTACGGTCAACTCTTGCCTGACTGTAAAATCCTTGTTAGAGATGTCAGCACTCGTGTGGCGTATTCATTTCTATAATATGACATTGTTGGCGTGCGAGAACTCTGAGGCTAGCCCAGCACGGACAATGGAAAAGATCAATGTGGCACACGTGAGGGGTGGAAAGCTCTCCACAGAAGACCTGCCATTTATTAGCTTTAATTAAATCACACTGGGATTGTGCACAGATTGCTGGCTCCCAATAACCACACTGGCCCATCTGAATGCCTTAGGAAATCCTCCATTCCACTGGCTATTCGAGGCCTTAAAATGTGGTGCGATAAGAGAGCTGAAAGGGGCCGTCGGCAAGAATAGGAAAGCTTCTTTTCACAGCCTCGCAGCCTGAATTGATTATGATTGATTTTTTCCAAACCAGCAGAATCAGTCAAGCTGAGTATAAGCACACACACACACACACACACACACCTTAGAGCCCTTCCAGCTCTGGAAAGTTACTCACCAGCAGCTGTGAAGCTGTTCCAAGAATTGAATCAGGTTTTTATTAGGCATGGTGGAAGAGCACCATTTGCTGGTTCCATATGCTGTAGACATTTTTAGATATTTGATGCCTAATAGGTTGTGATAATTCCTCTTGATCACTTTATTCATTCATTTATAATAGAGGTTTACCTTACAAGCTCTGACAGAGATTTGTTTATTCTGTTTGGTAATTATTAGCATTCTAGAGGTTCGAGCTGTTTTATGAGCTCTCCTAAAGGGAAAAAGCTCAAATTGATGGGTCATACTGGGCATACGTCACATGGCTGAGTCAGACGCTGCACTTCTGTCTGTTTTGCAGGGAAAATGAGGTGCTGAAGGTCCAGTTGAAGAAATATGTGGGTGCTGTCCAAATGCTGAAGAGAGAAGGCAACCAGAGCATTGACTGTAAGTCTTAATTCATACACTCGAGCAGAACTTTTCATGGAAAACTTCTCCAAAAATGGCTGACATCTCAAAGCAGCATAGCTCTCGCTCAAGTTCGTTCCCACAACAGAGGAAGCGGAGGAAATTTCTTTGTCATTAGCCTAGTTTCAGGGCAGGCAAACTTTTTAACTTGTCCTTAGGGCTTTTTTTAATAAAAGTTAGTTTGCCGGAGGATGAAAACCTGCTGTGCAAAGGGTATTCCATTTAAGAGGGCTTTATCAAAAGCCAAACAAGGCTGACATCAGAGATATAAAGGGGAAAATAGTTGCTAATTACGTTTGGGAGAAAAGGTAGCTAATTTGTGGAGCAATTGTGGAATGAATATCCTCAGGCAGTATTTGACCACCTCCACAGGCTCCGGAGGATTGGAACACACTGGTGTATTTGCCTAGTAAAGCTATTGTCTTACCGAGATAGAATGCTTTATTATTTCTGTGACCATACATAACTCAAACCATTGGGGTTTGAACCATTTAAAAATGCTTTGGATATGAGTTTGTTTTACAAAGCGCAAAGTCATTTTTTTTTTTTTTTTTTGGCTTTTAGCACATCAGTAGATCCGCTTAACAGTATGTTGTGCATGCTACCATAAAATGGTGACAAAACTCTTGTGATTATACATTTTGTTGCTCTAATTGGCCTGATGTGCATCTGTCCATTGCAGTCACAGCCTGATTTTTCTCGTCATTGCCTCTGTGCACAACAGAGTTGGGTGTGTGTGTGTGTGTGTGTGTGTGTGTGTGTGTGTGTGTGTGTCACTATGTGAGAATATGTGGTCCCAGAGGGAAGTGAGCCGGAGACAAGCCCCAGTCAGATGCCTAATAATGACCTTTTATCCAGCCACCACATGCTGTGTACACCACCCCCATGGGCCCGCTGTAGAATATGGCAGTCAGTCTGTGCACTGAGCAGCACTCTTGATGTAAATTTCCCAATTTGCCTCCGCGCTGCCATGTGTTTTCTCTGCCGCCCTTTTCTGTTCTTGCAGCGGCTGGGCTCTCGTATCTGCACATAAACGATCTCCCTTCATGTCTGCTGCACTGTACTAATGATGCGCCTTGCTACACACCTGCTTTAATGATGAGTAGCAGCTGAAAAAACATGACCATGAACACCAAATTGACATACAAGCTTAAATAAAGCCTTCTCCCCCGCCACATCCTGTCAGTGTGTTTAAACCTCAGGTGCAGCTGTTTGGACATTTTTTTTTTTTTTTTTTTTTTCTTTCTTTTTTTTAACAATTCTATGCACCTGGTATCAACTCCCATGACATGTTTTGTACATCACTGTTGTCTGCTCAGAATCAAGCACGGTCACATCTTATTTAGATCACACTCACTGTTGAATAAATGCTTTGCTAAAAAAAACAAACTGCATGACAGACGGCTAAACGGAGGAACGCGTTATCAAATTTCCCCGTTTTGATCGTTGTAAATAAGTGTAAATGTGCATTGCTAAGTGGCCGATCAGTTGTAGAGTGCCAGAAGGAACTGTCATCTGGTTGGGGAGGGGGGTGTGTGTTTGTGTTTGAACAGCTGGCCTCCTCTGTACAGTTATCCAGGTTCAGAGGGGCCACTTGCTACATGCAAAAACCCAAGAGGAAACCTTTCTGCAGCATGTGTAGGCAGTAGGATATAGTGGAAATAACTGTATAATAATAATAATAATAATAATAATAATAATAATAATAATAATTTTATATTGTTTCCAAAGTCTGTGCTTTAACAGTTTTTGTGATAAAGCCCATTAGTAAAGTAATCTACATTTATTAAGTTATTTTAAAGCCATGAAAATTAGAAAACTTAAGATTTTTTAGGGGGAATTTTTCCCACCTTTTTCACCCCAGATGCTTATGCTACATCACAGGCCTGCATAACACACTTGGAGGAAAGCACAATCCCCCTCTTGAGCATAAATGAGTTCATAGGCTAGTGTCACTGTGATTGACAGGGGAGAGAGAGTTTGCCATCCCTTCCACCCAGTCAACATGGCAGTCCATACAGGATTTTGCTGAGTTTTTTGTGATTGTTGCGGCCAAAAATGCTTGATTTTGCTGTGGCTTTTTTTCAATAACTGCGAGTTTTCTGTGCTTTTTTTTTCTTTTCTTGGAAAACTACTTGAATTGGCGGAATTGCAGTTGTACGAAAGTTGTCTTTCGCAGTGATGTTTCTTGGTAAAAGAGACCATTTAGCTGTACTCGTGTTCAATGTACGTGAACAGAAGAGGGCTTTGGAAAATCTATGGTAATTTTGAAAAATTGCGGCGTTTGCTTGATTTTGCGTTAATTTCTGCGATCGCGAAATCCTGGAGGGACTGACATGGCCATTGCTCCCTAGACTCCAAGCTACAGTTGGGTGATCTGAACACGTGATCTGCCTATGATAAGGCACTTTTCTGGTTTCAGGCCAGGTTAAACAAGTTTGTTTGTAATCTAGCTTTTCAAAACGTGCGTAGTGCTAATGTTTATCAGAACACAATTCCATATTGTAGGGGTAGGATATGGAAAACATTTACCAGCTGACTGCAGGTTTACGGGATGAGTAGAGCGCTTGTGACGGCGTATACTGCTTTTAGAGACGAGCAAAACTTACAGTTGCATGACCTTAAGCAGAACGCCGGACAGTGTAAGTGAAAAAGCTGAGGGTCGATCTGAGAGTCATTAACTACCATCAGATTTATTTGTTTATTTTTTTTTTTCAGCTAAAGCAACTTGTTTTTTTTTTTTTAGACCTGACTGAATGTGATAAAGATGATTTCAGTCTGTTTAACACACTAAATTAACAAACGATGAAGCCATTTATGTTCCTCCAGACCTTAATAGTAATCATTTCTTACATCACAACATCCAGTTGTGCTTTTCTCTGGTGTGGTTAAATAAATTCTCTCTCCAAATAGTCTCCCTAATGAAAAGTGAATGGAAAAGATCCCCTTTTCTAGATATACTTGAAATGGTCCATGATCCTAGACAAGAAAAAATGAACCCGGCACTCATCTCACCGCTGACGGCCATGCTTAACGAATCAACGGAGACCATTATTTACCGGCCCAGTTGGGGGGAGGGAAGCGTTAATAATTTCATCCTTCAAATTCATTACACGCTGGCTCATATTTCCTTATCGCCGCCGCCCTGTTTAGGGTAACCGGTTTGTACCGGCTCTTGAGTTCTGGCTCAGAGGTGCGGATGAGTGTGCGGCCATGTGTGGGGGGGAAATGTAGGTTATAGTGTTTACTTTGACTAATAAGGACTCCTGGCGAGCATGAAGGAGGCTGTTCTTTATTTAACAGAAGAGGTGTGTAGCAGAGAGGAGGTGAGAGAGCGTGCCTGCAGGGCCAGGTGGCCCGCCGTCTGGGGGAGAGCGTCCTCATCACCTGTTAACCAGCAGTGTTAATTAACATTTTAATTATCACCTATGGGTTAAAGTGGGATTTGGCAGCCTCAACGCTGGTGTTGTCAGTTATTGCTCTTGCCCTGTAGATGGGTCCGGTGCTCAGGCTGAGCTCTCAGGAGGAGAACCTGGACCGAACTGTCCAGCTCTTGCTGCCTGCGGTTATTTTTCATTCCCTCTGTCAATCCTCCAACGCCTACACAGGTGCTGCCCTATAGCTATGCATTAACCTCCGGTCTCCAAGCTCTTCAGCTCACTTGACATCAGTCACAGTGTGACTGCGGCCCTGAAGTTCCGATTCAGCCTTTGCTCCGGCGCAGGGAAATTTACAGAAAGAGGATGGAGAAAATAAGACGGAGCGGCAAGGGCGTAGGAAGAATGAATTCCGTCTCCCCCAGTATTACCCAGGAGACCTTGTCCCATGAATTATCAGTGATTTAACGCATAACTGATTTGCCTGATAAATCCTGAACTTCAAAATGAAAATCCAGCATGAAGAACAAGATAAATAATGAGACGCTCTTTATCATTGCCTTTTGTTAGCAAGATCTTTCTGGAAGTCACGTCCTCCATCTCACTTTGAGCCTCGTGGAATATCTTTGGGGAGCGGGTGGAAAAGTTGAACGAGCGCAGCAGCTGCCTGCCTTGTGTGCCTGCCGTTTAGCTGATGTTATTTAGATGAAGCAGGACTTTAGAGGCTTACTACATGCTGAGGACCTCTGATGATTCTCAGCAGGTGAGTAGGCAGATACTCAGTGGAGGGACAGCTTCATGCTGCCTCTCTAATCAAAGAGCTGCTGCTCGCACGTTCTGCTCGTCCTCGTTCTCTGCTATTGACTCCTTTACGGCGGGTTTAAAGCCCGCAATAGGAGACCCTTGAGATGCTCTTAAACCCCCCCCTTTGTTAAATCAGGCTAATAGGCCTGCTGAGATGCGTGTAAAGGTTACTAACTCCATTGTTTCTTTTTAACCTGAAGGAGACATGTTGAAGAGGTGATAGTCACTTGCAGGTGTTTTATTATTAACCATTATTAATGCTTCTTTAGTTTAGATATTTTCAACAGAAGTGCAGAAGTTGTTTATTTCAAATTATTAAATTTATTTGATTTGATTTTATTTGTTTTGTTTACAGTCGCCATAGGGCTGAAAGAAATTTATTGTCAGTATAGCACATTTAAGCTGCTGTAAGTAATTTATAAAGATCACTTTTTAAAAAAACAAAAACATTTTTATTTCAGGATAGAGATGACTAAAATAGATCAATAAAATAGATTGGTTTGTGCACAGTCAGGAAATGATGCTTTAACTTGATGGGGTATGGGATATGGGATAGTTAATGAAGTAAAGCTTTAACTTCATAGCGTATTCACTGGGATTGCAGAGAATTTGTGGATCTAGCATTGCTGACAACACTCAAGAAAACCACCCAAAATGGGATCAAGCAAGAGGCAAGAAGAGTGGACAGCAGTGTGGCTTTCCCAGGCCTGAGGGACTGAAGAGATTTGAATGGCTTTAAAACTGATGCTCAGTTTACTTGGTACTGGTTCTGGTATAATTTCCTAATCTTTGAACATTCTTCAGTATGAATCACGTATAGAATCATGAAAAGAACCACGTTTGAATCACAGACTGTAGGTTATGGATGTGAACTTATGATCCAGCCAGGCAGTTGCACCCCTTGTTAATTCTTCAAATTCAACCAACATAATCATTGCTATGTTTCTTAATCTGAATTCAGGTGTGTAACTGCTTTTGTGGAGCAAAAACATGCTGCTCTCGTTCCTTTTCTTCCTCACCAATGCGCTGTGTATGTGCTTCACCTTGAGGAAGGTTTGGATGGAAAGAAAGGATAAATTTATTTGGTAGCTAAGTCTGGCAGAAGTAGCAAGTGCAGACTTTACTCGGAGGAGCTTTAAGTGTGGTGATATGTGGAGTAGTGGGCATCAGAGTTTTGCTTTTGGATTATGTGTCATGTAAATAAAAATTCTACACACCCCTGTACAGGTTTTTTAGATGTAAAAAAAATTAAACAAAGATAAATCATGTTAGATCTTTTTCTACCTTTTAATGTGATATACCAACCAACAAAATTCAAGTGAAAAACAAATTGAACCTAAAAAAAGTAAAAACTTACAATAACCTGGTGCATAAGTGTGCACACCCTCAATTTTCCACAAATTTCCTTACACCTGTCATCAGTAACCCCAAATAAAGATTTCTGTAGGAGTTTCTTGACCTCATCTTGGTTTCATCTGACTGCTGAAGCCATGGTCTGCAAAGAGCTTACAAAGCATGTATGGAATCTTATTGTAGAAAGGTATCTATCAGGAGAGGGGCACATTGCCAAGAACAGGACGTTCCTCCAAAATTGAGAAGAAGAAAACTTATCAGGGAGGCTGCCCAGAGACCTGCAGCAACATTAAATGAGCTGCAGGTATACAGTATCTGGCATGTACTGGCACTCCCTGTATTGTATTCTTCATATGTCTGGGCAGTGGGTAGGGACGCTAGATGGAAGACTTTTCATGAAAAATTTTTTTAATTAAAAATCCAAGCCCTCCTAAATCACCCCAAACAATGTTGCAAAACGTGTTATGGTTTGATGAGACCACAGTAGAGGTTTTTGGGCATAATTATAAAAGATATGTTTGATGCAAAAACAAGACAGCTTATCACCCAAAGAACATTGGCCTAATATACATAGTGAAGCATGGTGGTGGCAGCATCATGCAATGGGGCTTCTTCTGTTCAGCCATGACTGGGGCTGTAGAAAAGATGGAGGGAATAATGGATAGGTCCAAATACCAATCTATTTTGGCACAAAACCTGCAGACCTCCAAGCCTGTTAGACCGCCGAGGATGAAGACAGATTTCCAGTGCAATAATGACCCAAAGCACACATTCAGTCAGCAAAGGAATGGATGCAGAAGAAGAGACTTTCAGCACTTTCGAATGGCCCAGTCAGAGCCTAGAATAGGATAAATCCTATCAAAAGCCTGTGCAAAGACTTGAAAAGGGCTGTGCACAGGAGATGCCCTCACAATTTGATAGATCTGGAGCATTTTTGCAAGGAGGAGTGGAATAAAATTGCTAAATCAAGATGTGTTAAGTTGGCAGACTCTTCATGAAAAGACCGAGTGCTATGTTACAAGCAAAAGGTGCTTTAACAAAGGGTTGGTTAGGGGATGTTAATTACTGTGGTCGGTTCATGTTGTAACTGTGCCTGTTTGGTGTGTCAGGTCTCTGAACGTAGTCGATTAAATTTCAGATCAGGGCTTGAGCACTGACTTTTTGTTTAAAGAGCTCTTTGATGCCTTCTGCTTTCGTTGTTCTGTTTTAAATGTCACTGGGACATTGATTAGGTTATGATTAGGTTGTGGTTGAACACTTTGATGTTTTAAATAGGTGCCATGTTGTATTCAAGCTTGAGTGAAGGTTTAATTAAAAAAAAAAAAAAAAAAAGGCAAGCTTTCATTTGATCGTTACTTTGTAGTGAATGTTTATTGCAGTATGTGTCTGGGTCATCTCCCAGCAGATATCTTGTGAAGCGTTTATTTGCTTCATATAGCTATATAACTCGATTTAAAGCTTGTGTTGAGATAAAAGACTTAATAATTTAATTTGATTGAAAGTCTTGCCTGCTTATTTGGCTTTGCTCCAGTGCTTGATAGAGCAGAAAGAAAGCATGGATTAGGATTATTTGTATCAGCATCATAGAAATTCTGTCTTACTGATTAGAAGGATTCACACCATTTATCTCGCTATGTGGAGTGCTTCTAAATTAATCTTGATAGGACGGCTTCTCATCTTCCACACAGCATAAACCGAGCATGATTTATTAGAGTTTTTAATGGTTTTTTTTTTTTTTTTTTTTTTTGGCAAAACTTAGAGGACACTGGTGTTACAAAGATTATTCAGCTACGTGGACTGGTTTAATATGCATTCTCAGCAAACACAGTTGTGTCGCATGTAATCCGCAGGGAGAATAGCAGCCCTATTATTACCGTCTATTACATTTATATCTTGTATCTGTTTGAGTAATAATTGACCTTTATTTGATATTACTCAGAAATGACTTTGATCACCGAGTAACGAGAATGAACTATGGATATTATGAAGATTACCATGGTAATTACCATCGTGACTCTTTATTGTAAGCGCATTCCCCAAAAGGTGAAATAAAAGTGAAACATCACATTTCTGAAAAAAGATTTTTATAGGTAAATAACATGAGACACAGTGGTTTGTCAAGCGCGATGAAGCCACTGATTCAATCTTTTCTGTTTAAATGGGAGATCTTTGACTTCCCTAATTCGTCTGTGCCTGTATATCAGTCTTTGATGGCCTTAAAGCATTTTCCCCCGCATTTTCTCCCAGCTCTTCCTGTATATACTGTATGACTGCTACCAAGCGGAAAGTGTGAAGGTTAACGCATGCTTCCTCGAAGACATGTGAAGCCAGCTAATCAAATCTTGTTGAACTGATCAAGGGCATCAAGGGAAGTGTAACACACTTTGAGGAAAGCACTATTTGTCCTCTTCCGAGAACATGAGCTCACAGACGTCCCACAGTCGGCTGGTATCAGTGTGACTGACGGTGGCCCGTAGAGCGCGGCCCGTAGAGCACGACCCATTTGGCTCTCTTGGACTCCTGGCGACGGATGGCTGTGGCGTCTCTGGACGATAGAGCTTATAGGGTGAAAGTTTGTGTGGGAATCAGAATATTTCTTTATTTATTTTTACTGCGAATGATATTCAGCATGTGGTGTGTATTACAAAAATATTTGGAATACTTCTCTGATCTATTAACGCAAGTATTCTGTTCGGTAAATTGCCTTTTTCAGTCTTTGTTTTGGAATGAAGTGGCAATATATTTGATCCTTTCAGCATTTTTGGACTTTCAGCTAATATGAATTCAGATTGAATGGGAATAAAACAATAGCTCTCAAACCTATGTTTGTATTTGTTGTTAATATTCCAAAAAAAAATAGTTGTTCATTATCTATTCGCTCTGAATATTTGATTAGATACATAGAGCCCTTTGGACCTTTAAGCCAAGTCCGATTTTTAAAATTATTTTATGTTCTGACACACTGAAATCTGAGCCCAAGAAAAACGGTACAGATGGTTAGTAGTTGGCCTGAGTTTTTGTCACGATTGAAACAATCTTCTTTTTTTTTTCAGACAGAGGCATGTGAATTATTTTACATTCTTCCTTGTGTTCATCAGATTAGCATGCAGCATAAATTTAGCCAGACCTAGAAGCTGTTGGAGCAGCTGTCTGCACCAGCTGAGCACTTCTCATAAATGTAGACTGAGACTCTCACTATTAGTGAGGGGAAAAAATGAATCCGGCCTCATTAGCCCTCAAGGCTTTTAGATTGTCTTACTTCTAGGTTTTTTTTTTTTTTTTTTTAATATGCAGATAAACTCTTAGCAAGAGAGATTATTTTTATGAGGCACTATAAAATGTAAAACGCCAAGCATTTACTGTAAAAGGACAACATGCATGAAAGAATTAGTGTACTTTTTAATTTCTCGGTAGTGTTTGTCTCTTGTCATAGACATCATGGTTTATTGAAATGCTTAATACTTATGCTAATGGATGTAACTACTGGGAATGGATAAGCCTTAAGAGTGTCGAGTTACTTCTACTGTAGTCCTCAATATGTAAGGAGCAGTGCTTTAATGACAGTATAATTGTCATCTACTTCCTACTTGATTAAATTAGCTATGCATGCTGGAGATTATTTATGTGTGGGGTTTTTTTTTTTTTTTTGGCATGCATGTATGAGGAAGCGATATACTTTGTTGTCTGCGGCAGAATATCCTCGCCACAACCTTGAAAGCTTTTTTGCCACAGTGTCAATTACGCTGATGAGAATGACAAATTATTCTTGACAACATGGTGACAATGTAAATGTGATTAAAAAGTTTCATGTAACTTAACAGTTGAAAACATTGTACTGTGCAAACAAGCTGTCCATTAAGCCTGGCAGCAATTTACGTAGGACAAAACCAGCAATACAACACACTCTGAGCTCGCAATTTTGAAGAAGAAAATTTAGCTTCTGTTGAAACTAAAAATGTAAACTTTTGATTAACACAAAAAAGAGTCACAACTGTGCTCAGTCATAAACTCCAAACAACATTATCGCTGTTTATGTACTGACACTGACTTGTATCGATCACTTCCAAGCATAAAATGATAGAAATCGAAATGTGCATGAAATTTGTATACAATATCATCATCAGCATTAATACATCAGTAATATCAGATAATGGATATATTTTATTTTCCTTGCAGGTTTTCTGTATTTCATTGATGAAGTATTATTAACATAATTCTATATTATAATATAACTAAATCCTCTATATATTTTGACACCCAGTGCCATGGATAGTTTCCTATCCAGATGTACACTCACGGAGCACTTTATTAGGAACACTATACTAATACTGGGTAGGGTCTCCGTTTGCTCTCAGAACAGCCTCATGGATTCCACAAGATGGTGGAAACATTCCTTTGAGATTCTGGTCCATGTTGACATGATTGCATCACACAGTTAGTGCAGATTTTTCAGGTGCACTTTCATGCTGTGAATCTCTCGTTCTATCACAACCTAAAGGTGTTCTACTGGATTCAGATCCGGTGACTGGGAAGGACACTGAAGAACATTGAACTCATCGTCATGTTCATGAAACCAGTTTGAGATGAGTTTTGCTTTGTGACCTGGTGCATTATCATGCTGGAAGTAGTCATTAGAAGATGGTAAATTGTGGCCATGAAGTGATGCACATGGTCAGAAACAATACTCAAATACACTGTGGCATTCAAGCATTGATTGATTGGTATTAACAGGCCCAGAGTGTGCCAAGACAACATTCCCCACACCATTGCACCACCTCCACCAGCCTGGACTGTTGACACAAGGCAGGTTGATTTCCATGGATTCATGCTATTGGTGTCAAATCTGACCCTACCATCTGTGTGCTTCAGAACAAATTGTGATTCATCACACTAGGCTACTTAGTAGATTCTCTACATTCTGAGATGCTTTTCTGCTCACCACAATTGTACAGAGTGGTTATCTGAGTAACTGTCAGCACAAACCAGTCTAGCCTTTCTCCAGTGAGAATGATCTGGTTAAATCTATAAATACTAACTATACAGCTTGCTGTTTTGAGAAGGAAAATATATGTCACTTGTCACTGTTAGCTGACTAGCTTTTTGCTAACAAAAAATAAACATGGAGGCGTCCTTGATTTAAAAAATAAATAAATAAATAAAATTTTCCCCACTTTATAGCTCAAACATTATGTAACTCTGAGGTAAGTCGGATGCAGAATTATTTTAATGTAGTACAAAATATAGTTCTTACCGGCACTCAGGTCTAGCATGGTTTCTACACAGCATTAAAGAATAAAGATAATAAATTTCAGGATGATCTTACAAGCTGTTTCACAATACCATTTACGTCCTTGCCTGATGGACCACAACCTGGATACTGGACACCTTACTTGTGTGCATGCAGTGTTTAAAGCCCTGGTTTCACCTTTACAGTCTGTAGTTTTTGTGTTTTGCGTGTTTGTACACTGTATATAACTGTTTCTATATTGGGTTTGGGAGCAGGGACATGTTTTCTGTTGTAATTTGTAAAAAATCCACCTAGGAATACTGTAGAGATGGGATAATAAACCACACAGAACAGTTGAATGCACTATACCATAGCGTGCTGCTCTGCCTTCAGTGTCAGTGGACTGGTGTCTCGGATATGATTTCATTAACGTCGTAGGTGATGAATGCCTGCCGCACAGGACAGAGGCTGCAGTTTGTGTCGGCTCTTCCATTTCCAAAACCACGGTGCTTTTGTTATGCCTAGAACAGAATGTTTCTGTAATTAACAGAAGAACATGTAGAGAAGTTCGACACCAAGCGATTAGGCAATTAAGACAAGAGTTTGCGGTCAGTCCAGCGTCTGGTTTACTCTTGGTTTAGTGTCAGCACTTGTTTTTAGCCTGTGCTGTTAACTGTGAGCACGTCAAAGCCAATCTCCTGTGAACACATTTTCTTTTCATGTGGATGGGAAATGAGCTGATCGGCGTTTATAGCTTATTGTGTCGTAGATGGGCTGCAGGCTGCCTGCAGGAAAGAGAATTCTCTGCGAAAATCGCTCAGAAAGACATTTCTCACACGGTCGCTTTGCGATGACCTTGGAGTCAGACTGAAACGGCATATTTTCTCAAATGATAAAGTTGGAGAAATGACCTTGCAAAGTGGGGTCAAAAATCCAGGAAATGGCAAAAATGCATCTTTTTTTTTTTTTGCGCCAAAAGACGATAGAAGTTTTTCTTTCATATATATTGAGAGAGGGATTAGAGCTTGTCAGAGGTTACATTTCTCTGCAGTGCAGCTGGATATTGCAAGCACAGCCTAGCTCTCAGAGGGTGCTCCTCCTCAGGTGTTGCATTGTGTGAGACATGAAATTTGAAGCACGTAGACATGAAAAAAAACATATGATTTTTTTTTTTACCCTTTCCCTTTTAGTCTTCAACTGTGCAGTTTGGGTGAGTCTGTGCACATGATAGCCTCAGATTCATGTTCTTGGCTTATTGGAGTGGAACCCAGTGTGGTCTTCTGCTGTTGTAGCCCATCCACCTCAAGGTTTGATGTGCTGTGCGTTCTGAGATGCTTTTCTGCTCAGCACGGTTGTAAAGAGTGACTATTTGAGTTACTGTATCCTTCTTGTGAGTTTGAAGCAAACCTCTGACCTGGCAGCTCGAAACCAGACCATTTTCCCTCTGACCTCTCTTATCAACAAGGCATTTCCACCCACAGAACTGTCACTCACTTAATGTTTTTTTGTTTTTCACACCATTCAGTGTAAACTCTTGAGACTGTTGTGTGTGAAAACCCCAGGAGATCAGCAGATTCTTAAATACTCAATCCAGCCCATCTGGTACCAACAACCATGCTACGATCGAAGTCAAAGAGATCACACTTTTTCTTCATGCTGATGTTTGATCTGAACGTTAACTCAACACAACTGGACACAAAAGGAACCAAATTTGATCATGTAAAAAAAAATAAACGTTGTTGGTAGACCAGAATAGAAGGAAATGTATTTGAATATTTTTAAAAGGTGAAACAGGGACACTGTAACAACCCTAATCTACAGTATCCATCACTCATAATTTGTGTGAATCAGTATGATTACACCCAAGATGTTACATCTTTCATGATTCCTCTAGAAATGGTCTGTTGCTGTTTTTGCTTAAGACTGTGTACGGCACTGCGGTCGACGTTTCCGCTCGTGTGAGAGAGAATGGAGGTGAGCGAGATAAGCAGCAGGCACAACCTAGTACAATTTAGTGCAGTGAAAAAGGGAAGTTGGACATGTTTGGAGCATTTGGTTGACCTTTTTGGTAGATCTGACTGATTATTTATGACTTTTGATTTTGTTTACTGACTGTGGGGTGGTCATTGCTGTCGTGGTAATAGGTACCGTTGTAAGTAACGACGTAAGTTTTATTTATTCTGTCGTTGGTGCTGGTCAGGATTGAACTGAATTTTGCTCAGCTGTAGTCAGGTCTTGATTTAACACCCTGGTGCTTATGGGTCAGGGTCAGACAGAATATTTTAGTGTAGAGTTGATCATTTCAGCCCTGAGTGAAAATGTAGGTAGGGTCTTAATTGCAAGCGATTTTGCTAGTTACAGCTTGCTCTAAAAGCTGCACAGTCCCAGCTAGTCTTGGCTCATCTGTAAAGTAGAGATATATTAATGGAGGTCGTAGGTGGTTTGCTGATGGCCTCTCTAGAGACTCATTGTCAACGCTCTCTAGCGAAATGTGCTCAATTACCCTATTGATGGATGCCGATGATGGGGGGGGAAAATGCTCCTATTCTACCAAGTGTCAGGCTGCTCACTCTCATAATAGAGCCATGATACAGTAGCATCAGCTAACACAGAGTCCCGCTGCCAGACAAGATATAGCCTCTCCTCTCTTCGCTTTCCAAACCCCAGAATAGGAACAGTCTAAATTACACTTGGTAATAGAATGCAGAGACAGTGATTCTTTTCCTTCCCATCCTCCATCCGCTTCTTTTCAATTCTCTATCAGGGACAGAGTTCGTTGCATTTGATATGAAATGAAAGGCCTTTTCTTATTGACTTTGTAAGAAGGCGAGTGAAGAAGTGGAGGGATTTAGCAGGAGGACAGGGGGTTGTGCTGGCGAGCGCGGCACGCGTGCGTGACTACTTCCTCTTGTTTTCGCCAAGCACCAGATGGGGATATCAATACTTAATGTGTGCATGCTACTTCACGCTTCTAAATAAGCACCCAGCCTTGAATTAAAATCGGCCTCGTCGAAATCCGTATGCTAATGGAACTCGTAAATAGGCTCATTAAATAAGAAGATTTGCTTATTACAGTAGGTTATACTTTGATATTGATATGTGACTGATCTGACATACGGGAAGTAAACATTTTAGTTACACATATGGCTGGGCGATATATAGATTAACTAACAAACTGTCGGCAAAACGAGTAAAATAAACAAAAAACCGTTAAACTGAGTTTGACGATACTTTTCTTTAATGCCTACAAAGACAAAGAAGATTAAGTAAAAAAAAAAAAAGGTCAAACCAACGGCATCCATTCAGTACCGTTTCATTTCGAATTATTTAAAACATAAAAAAAGACATCACCATACCGACAATATCTCAGAAAAGTGGCGTGTGTGATCATTTATCACCAGATCGATATTAAATTGATATATTTCCCAGCCCTAGAATGTCTGCGCTATATCGTAACAGCTGTGCTCTCCCTGAAGTTTACCACTTTGCTTGTTTTGTATTTTTCACCAGAGACACGATCGTAATTGAATCATTGAGAGGATGGTCCCTTTACCGGTGTTTAAGTGCTTTCATTTGTTCCCGCAATAAATAAATAAATAAATAAATAGATAGATAAATAGATAGATAGATAGAGCAATGTTACATTATTACTCTGACGATTAGTTTTAGTCCTAGCTTAACCGCCCCCAAGCTGCGAACCCTGGCAGCATGCCGCCTTGAGGGGGGTTACTGTGAATTCACTGATTTCTCCACTCTTAATGTTGAAATAATTGATTTGACCCACTTTAAAAATTTGTCGTCAGTCATCGGGAGGGTTTATCTGCCGTCATGCATTTAATTATCATGGGGAGGCAAATGAATCTTCTGCGTACTCTGCCGTCTCTCCCCCGGGGAGGGACAGCCCCTTTTACTGCTGTCAAGCCTATTAACACAATAACAAAAAAGCAATTAGATTGACTTTTGGACATGGCAGTCAATTACAGTGCCTGGAATGGGGTAGCACAGCGTCTGATAAAGTAGGTTCTCTCTGATAACGACCGGCATTTCTCACCTCCGTCTCTTTAGAGAGAAGGGGCTCATTGCTTTTGTTCAAAAGACTCAGCACGGAGGTGATGTGTCTATGCGCACACACACACACACACACACAAACACACACTGGTGATAATCGGAGCGTTTCCGATCTCCAAGGCCTCCTTTAACTTTGAAATGTTTGTGTCATATACTGCCAGCACAGATCCTCTGCTCTGGCCGCTGATTTCGTGGTTGCTGTGTTATCAGTCAGTATAAGGACAACAACACGGCAGCAAACGATGCTGTGCTGGGATCATCTCGAATGTTCATTACTGGGAGGCGTGTGAGCTTGCCTCATGGAGATGGGTCAAAGCTACTTTAATAAGTGCTTTCATCATCATAAAACGCATGCAAAATTATTCCTCTCTCAATGCGCTCTCTCTCTCTCTCTCTCTCACCCTCTCACACACACACAGTAATGTAGTAAACAGCCTATTCCAAGCAGATGGAGAGAGAGAGAGAGAGAGAGAGAGAGAGAGAGAGAGGTGAAGTGATGATGATTTAATCTCCTCCCATGTAGCTGTTTTAACATTTTACACCTCCTCTGTCCATACACATTTTTTCCAAAAGCCAGAGCAGAATTGGTTCAGTTGATCTGCAGTATTATGCAAGTACTAAGGTGTAAAAATGTGAAAGTGTGTGTGTGTGTGTGTTAATTATTGATCAGAGCATCACTGTGGTCAAATAATATCTCCACAAAGCATATTAAATTGGATTCCAGCCTCTCATCTTTCCAGTGCTAAGCCAACCCATTCCTACATCCATCCATTTTCTGTACCGCTTATCCTACACAGGGTCACAGGGAGTCTGGAGCCTGTCCCGGGGAACTCGGGGCACGAGACGGGGGACACCCTGGACAGGGGACACCCTGGACGGGGTGCCAACAAATCACAGGGCACAACTGCGCACACACCCACACACCCATTCACATAGTCAAACGTGTGATGAGCCAATCATATGTCTTTTCATAGATTTTTGTTGTTGTTGTGTTTTCAATAATTTATCAAAGGTGTGATGCTTTGTAGAATGCAATGTTTCAGTGCAATGTGTTTGAATTGTTATTTTACAGCAGTCTAGAAGCACAAAACACAGATAAATATAGACTATATTAAAAGTAGAGGTGGACCGATTAGTGGATTTTAGCGATAACTTTTTTGGGCGGTACCTGCTGGTAACCGATTAATCAACCGATAGCTTTTAAAATTGATACTGAATGAAAACGTAACCCTCAAAGTAAAATACTGCTAAACTTTATTACAGAAATAAACAGTACTGACTGTATCATGTAAATGTACTGTAGGTTTTAAATGAATTATATATTAACTGTGAATAAATATTAAAGTAAAAGAAGAGATACACAGTGCCCTCCACTAATATTGGCACCTTTGGTAAATATGAGCAAAGAAGGCTGTGAAACACAAAAATACTCTGCTCTCATGGATCTCAGTGCCCACGTTTACATGGACAGCAGTAATCTAATTATTGACCTTATTCTGAATAAGACAATATTCTTTATTAAGGTGTTTACATGAGTTGCTTTTAGAATATTCCTTTCATGTTCCTGTTTTACATGATATAGAATATAGATGGATTAACGGCACACGTCATTACGTCCCCACGCCACGCCGTCCGACGTTCCCTCCAGAATTTCACGTATCAACATATAGTTGGTCTTCGTTATGGTACCGTATACAGTTTTGGGTGTTTTATTTTTAATTTTACGAAAGCTTTGTGTGCAGTTAATTATTTGTCATGCTCTACATGCAAATAGACGACTGCATGAAGCCGTGGGCTGCGTCCCAAACCGCGTACTTACCTACTATATAGTAGCAGAAATACATGTAGTACACGGTTTGGGACGCAGCCGTGCTCTCTTGTTTGCCGTCAAACAGTTGAGCACTGCCGTGTGTGTGTACATGTCCTGTCGCAAGATGTGGTGAAAACTCTCACGTTGTTAACAGTGTGATTAAGGTGTTTACATGTCTGTAATACACCTTGATAATGCGACTAAAACAGGAATACTCCACATCTTAATTCGATTTGTGTTTACTTCGGGTATGACTTTAGTCGGATTAAGGTCATCAATAATCGCTGTTTACATGATAGTTTCTTAATCAGAGTATCGTCTTAATCGGGTTAATATTGGATTATTGTTGTCCATGTAAACATACTGACTGAGAGTGTTGAGTATTAAGTATTAAGGTGTAGAGTGTTAAGTATTAAGGTGAGTAAATAGCTGGATTTTTTTTTTCTTATACATTTTGTCACCTATATCCAGTGGCAGTCATCTTATCATCATCATCATCATCATCATCATCAAAGTAAAACTTTTTAACCTACTGTATTATGATGTTTATTACCTAGTTAAGAAAATACAAACTTGCCTTATGTATCTACTACATGCCTCCAGTAAGTCTGTTTTTACTAGCTCGCCATCATAGCTGACATTAGCTTCCACTATTCATAGTAATAGCTAGCATTTGTTTTCTAGTTAGTGTTTAGGAATGTCCTCCACTGCCCAACTCTTCCTTGCGATCCCAGTGTGAGCTTGCTTACGTCGGCTTAGCCGTGATCTCTCAGACACAGATGGCACTAATTTCAGTAAAAGCGGTCTGTGTGTTGCAGGGCGTTATACACAGTGCCTCAGCGCTGGGGGCTGACTGGAGCAATAGCTTCAAGTTATTCTTCATCAGTCTTTATCACCTCACTGCAAAACCAGACATGGCTCTATTATCAGCCCTGACGCATTTATTGATCTGTGTTTCAATTTCCCATACTTTGGATATGATCACATACACAATGCCCTTTCTTCCTCCTGATTGGAGGAAGCCCAAAGATAAAGCAGGTGGAGAAATTGATTGGATATGGCCCCAGGGCTTTGAGATTGTGTAGCAGATGGACGTTGTGATGAAATCCCAGTGAGTTGTTGACATTTGGTGAGATGGAGGTATGTGCTTTCTGAAACGATAAATGATTTTATTGAGCACATGCTCAATCATTAAAAAGGTGGATCAGTGTTTGATTTACATTCAGCGTTTCTTGCTGCAATTTGTCTGAGGCATTGCTGATTTGCCCTCATTCTGCTCAAGGCCAGATTTATGCTTGTAGTAACGAAATATATTCAGTTTATGTATGAGCACTGGGTCTCTGTGTGTGTGTGTGTGTGTGTGTGTGTGGGGGGGGGGGGGGGGGGGGGGGGGGTGGTGTTATGTGTTTATGTATGTGTGCATTTGCAAGGTGTCTTTGGCATGCAATTTCACGTCTGAAAGTCAAATTGGTGGAGAGTTGTAATTTGAGGACACCTCAGTCTGGCTGAATGATACGCTGAATTTATCCTCAGCGGCTCTCAGCGGTCAGAGTGGAGAAAATTACTTTGATCAACACATTCATTAAGTCTGCCAAATGGTTTTTTCCTCCTTCTCTTGCACACCAACAGACCATGATTATGCCTCTGTTTGTCCCTCTGATGTGTGTATTGTCCCTGTGGGTGCGTCAGCACAGATTTTAAGCCTCCGTTCGGATGTAAAATTAATATCCGTACATTTCCGCAGAACGTGCTAACCATCGATTTCTGTGATTTGTGTATTCAGCGCATGATCTAGTGTGTCTAGGTTACCGAAGAGTGGTGATGAACAGCTTTTCTGTTCGGCATGGGTGCGAGACACATCACGGAAGCTGTTAACTGCAAGTTGGACTGTTTTTCTCACAAATCCACAGCCTTTAGGGGACAGTCACCTCATTTATAATGATGGAGAGAGAGAGCTTGTTAGTCCAAGACATAGCACTTGCAGGTTATTTATTATTGAACAAAAGTGGCCTATATAAGCTTGACGCTTACGGCCACTTGGCAATAAATTAGTTTCATTTTCCGAGCGTGTGAGCGATGCCGGGATTAAAGGGCACTGATGTTATAACGTGAGAAATTCTGCTTAAAGAGCCAGACCCTACAGGACTCTGAGAGTTTTCGAGCACGGAAATGAACGCAGAAACAAGCAAACTCGGCAATATCGGGAGGATTTATGCCAAGACGTGTCATGTGATGTCATCACAACTCGCATCCAGTCAAAGCCCTCTTCGAATCAAGTGTGCCGAACATGAGTACAGCTAAAAGGTCTTATTTACCAACAAACATTGCTTACAAAAGACTGTGCAAATCAGTTTCGTGCAATTGCGATTTGGCCAATTCAAGAAGTTTTCCATAAAAGCAAACATCTCAGCAAGTTTCGTCGCAAATTTTGTAAAAAGCCTCAGCAAAATAAAGCGTTTGTGGCGGCAAAAATCACAAAAAATAAAAACTCTACAAAATCTCTTACGGACTGGAGAGCGTAGCATGTTGTCCACAGGTTGCTTGCATCTTTTAAAGGTGCTTTAAAGGAATCACGCTCTGAAAAAATGTTTCAGTCGACGCATGTTTTATGTCAGATTTACTTTTTTTTCTTTTGTTTAATGTTAGTGACGTGATTCTGTGCGGCTCCCTGTCGTCGATAGGTCATGAGTTTGAATCCCGAAAATACCGTAGCCATCCGTGTCTGTGAGCTTGTGAGCTTCTTGGTTTAAGGGCGTTACTCTTTCTTTTTTTTTTCCTCTTGTCAATCACAGCAACACAAGCCTATCATAAGTGTCTGTGAGCTCATGTATGTGGAAGAGGGTAGATAGCACTGTGTCCTCTGAGGGTGTTACACTGTCCTGTGGCACAGCATGAGCAGCCGTTTGAAAAGATGTGATTGGCTGGCTTCACATGTTTTGGAGGAAGCATGAGTTAGCCTTCACCGTCCCAGGTTGGTAGTTGTTGTGTGATAGAGAAGAGCTACCTGGTGGGTGGGAATTGGCAAGCGATCAAATTTGGGAGAAACTAGAGAAAAATCCCAAACTAAACAGACCGTGTGTATCACTATGTTTGAGTTTAATAAATATATTTATGGCTGAATACTGAATACCCTGTCCTAAAGGCATTCTGTTAAAATATACCAAATGAGTAATGAATTTAGAATACGTTTCAAAAAGTGAGCTATGAGCTGTAAAGTCAATATTACCCGAGGCAAACTGTTCCTCAGTAGTCTGACTTGGCAGGTCTCTTCAGTTGAAATTCTTCTGGATGCTAACTCTGTTAAACTCATCACCTTTGCGTACAGTGTCCATGGATCAACATCACTGAGCTCGAACAGCGTGAAAATCCAGACTACTCTAAGACTGAGATGTTTAACCTAGCTCTCACTGTACTGTATAATCCACAAGTTTCGGTGTATCTAGCATGAAAATCCTGTACATATGAGACCCTGTAGTCTTACAAAGTGCTTCTAGACGAACACTACTAATATCTGTTAGCTCAACTTTGGTCAGAGCGTATGTGGTTTTTTTTTTTTTTTTTTTTTAATTTGAAGTAAAGTCATTGGATTGGAGGTGAAATTTTTATTGCTAGCAGGCACAGCTGCCATTCCATAATAAACGTTTCCCCCTTGCCTCAGAGATCATTTGGGGGAAAAAAAAAATGTGTCAGTACTTCCATTTACCAAAGGAAGTGTAGTGTGGATAGTGGAAAGTGTGTGCTGCATTATTAACCTTCTCTGATTTTTGAAAAAAAAATTTAAGTTGTAAGAAATGAATATAAATGAAATAATTATACTCTGAATACTGCTTTTCTATAAATCAGATTGTGGACTGAATGCTTATGAAATCTATGGAGCGTACCATCTTTGCTTGTATTATCTTTTCGTCCCAACCCTCATTACACATCTGTCCTGCCTCCAAAGAACTCTTTAACACAGTAATACCAACCAGTCCCTTTTTTATTTTTTTATTTTTATAGATAACACGCTGTTATACACTTTCAAAAACCACGTAAGCAGGTCTATAAAGCAAACTTCTGACAGCAAACATGTCTCAGTTGATTGTCTTCATTTGGTGTAAGAGGACAATTGTGTCCATTCTATTTTTTGCCTCACTATTCCTTTTCTGGCAATAAAAAAGTGATTAATACACACTATGGTTAAGGAAAAAAAAGTGGACACCTGACTGACACCCATATGTCCTTGTTGAACATCCTATTCCAAAGACATGGCAGTAATTTGGAGTTGGCCCCTTTTGCTGCTATAACAGTATCCACTCTTCTGCGAAGGCTTTCCACTGGGTTTTGGAGCGTGGCTGTGAGGATTTGTGCTCATTCAGTTACAAGAGCATTAGTGAAGTCAGGCAGTGATGTTTGGAGAGGAGGCCTGGTGCACATTCAGCGTTCCAGTTCATCCTAAAGGTGTTCAGTAGAGTTGAGGTCATTTGAGTTCTTCCACACTAACCTTGGCAAACCATGTCTTCATGGAGCTTGCTTTGTGCACAGGAGCATTGTCATGCTGGAACAGGTTTGGGCCTCTTAGTTCCAGTGAAGGGAAATCATAATTCTAAAACATAAAGACATTCTAGACAATTGTGTGTCTCCAAGTTTGTGGCAGGCCACACATCTGGGTGTGATGGTCAGGTGTCCACATATGTTTGGCCATATAATGTAGCTTGGATAATGATGTTTAAATCCTCCAGTAGTGTTCTGCTGGAGAGGGATAGTGGGATGAAACATTATTGTCTTCCTTATATGTGGCTTTTGTTCTTTCATTTTAACCAAGAACCCTTTTTTCTATCTCAGCACTCATGTAAAGCTGTCTGGAACCCAAGAGCTAATAAATTTTTTGCTAGGTGGCCCAATCGGTATGGAAAAAAAGTGGATTGTCTTTTTGGTATTACAACAGTGAATAGACATACATCATTTTCCCCTCCTTGTGCGCATATACACACACACACACACACACACACACACACACACACACACACACACACAGTGCAAGCATGTTCAACATTACAGTCAAATTGGTTTCAGTGTTTTCATACAAGCAGCCATATCTATTTCTGTAGTTTCAAGGCAACTTACACACACACCCATTCTTTATGAACACCATATCAGGCTTGGTGGTGGCCTGGAATTGGCAGCGTGGGCTGTGCTTTCACCACACTTGCTGACAGTAGCTGTCTGTTCGTAAGAAGGCTACACCAGCTATTGAAAAGCGAAGATAAGCCTAAACATTGAAATGGCAGGTGACTGTGTGCAGGTGCTGAGATAATGCTTAGACCATATCAGGCCTGTTGTGCTTCTTTAGGCTTCTTAGGGGGACTCTGTGACTCCACAGCTGTCCGGTATTACCGTGCCTCGAGGCTTACTGTGTAAGTCTATGTGCTCTTGGCTCTCCGTCAGTGTTGCACTTTCCACAGGCTTTGTCTCTTCCTCTTCTAATCAGACACTTCCGCATTGCACTGACACTTAACGACAGTCCTGCCCAGCCTAATCCTGCCATCGCATCTCCTCGAATCAATTTCTCTGTCTCCAAAGCTGGAAATACAGAGTGTTATTACGTAGGGATTAAAACGAGACTCGGAATTGAATATTTTCACTCCGATTCAGGCTTGGGCTTAGGTTGGAGAGCTTCGGCTGCTCTCACCGTATAGTAGGGCTGCACGATTATGGCCAAAATGATAATCACGATTATTTATCACGATTACTCATTGATTTTAGGGACAACATATTTTTATTGCACTTTCACATTTAAATAAGCAGACCGCTGCTTTCACCTCCATGTTGTGCTACATTCCTGCTCTTGTACAAATCTTCACATCAAATTAGACTGATCCTTAAAGTGCATCAACTCGTGGAAGCAAAATATAAATACAATTGTACCCAAAATATAGGATAAGTAAAAATAAAACTACCATCAACCAAATGAAAATATGCAGTCAAATATAACAATATGCAACCAAATATAAAGAATTCAGGCATCTGCAGAAAAGGCAATAACCGTGTTTACAGGAGGAGAGACGCAGACAAATCACCCAATAGAGCGGTGCAGGGATGACTTCATTTTGTACCGGAACCCAGAAGTTAGCATCACACCGGTTCCCTCGACAAAAACCCAATAGGATTTTCACATAGGCTTTTGGATTATTGGAAAAAATAAGCACTGTGATCAACAAAAGTTTACAACACTAACACGTTCTGTCCATCAAGATAATTTTCATAAATCAACACAACTTTTATGAAGTTTGAAGCCTAAATACAATCGGCAGAAATAAACATCTAACCGTACGCTATAAACGAACTACACCACGGTCGCTCGACTTCAACGTCATCATCATCAAGCTTCCAACAAACTTTCCAAACTTTATTTAAAACATTTTCCATAATACGGATTTACTCTGTGCATGAATCTTCATCCACGTTTTTTTGGTGGGGAATTGTGCACAGCATACCTGAACCAGTTTCAGGGCTCTACGGTAACAATTTCTTTACAATTCCAAAACTACAAAAATTTAGGAGCACAGTCAAAGATTTTGGAGCACGGTTGAAGTTGAGGTTTTTTATTTTTATTTTTTAGAGATGGTAACGTTAACGTGCCACAATATAACATACAAGTAGGCATGAGAAAACTAATTTACCTTCTGATAAACTAAATGTAATATTTTCAGTTAATTTTACAGACTCTGTGCAAAAAAACAACCGTTAACCTGTTCCACCTTGTAAACAAATACAATAAACATCAATGTTCAGTTTGCTCCTTTTAAATATATTTAAAGCTACACTATTAGACATTATCCTCTGTCATGGTTCTGGGCTGGAGTCAGTTCTCGAACCGCTCTGTGTATATTGTGTATATATCTGAATAATCTCATATA
>JANDJT010000032.1:15763786-15775918 GCA_024331685.1 Stegophilus panzeri
AAACAATGAAGACAATTTTTCACAGCCTTCTTTGCTCATATTTACCAAGGGTGCCAATATTAGTGGAGGGCACTGTAAATGTGTGTATGCATGTGTATATATTTCACTAGTCTTGAAGAAATACCTGCATATGCTCAGCACTTGTTGGCTGCTTTCCTTCTCAAAGAAACCTACTTGTTGATTGGGCAAAATGACAAAATATGTTCTAGAAATAAATTTATACACATGCATCAGCTGTACTGTTTGCCTTCGAAACCAATTTTAGGAATAAGTCTTTAGATAAGGCTTCAGATCAAAATATCCTTAATTTAAAAAAAAAAAAAACATCAGGTCTTGCTTTTTTTTTCCTTCTTTTTTTTTTTAACCTGTGCTGCCATTTTCTATTAGTTACGTAAGTTGTTTAATTTTTGTTACTATGAACCCATATTGCTGTTCTCCAAGTGTATCGTGGAAAATATGCTGCTTTCATGTCCTCTTCATCAACTGACCTGTCCTGGAATTTATTTAATTTACTAGTTATTTAATGAAAGGTTGTTGTTAAATGCAACGAATACTCCATTATAATAACAGATAAAAAAAAAATAATAATATCTGTGTGTTTTTGTCATTAGCATGTGACTAAAATTTCAGTGTTGGCCTTAAGAAATTCTGTTTCTGCTCACTTTTAGTCTTTGCGCACACACTTTCATGTGAACCCATTTTTCTCACACACACACACACACACACACACAGTCCAAACCCAGTGGACATGCTGTGTCTGATCATGCTGTGATCAAAGGGCCTGCTCAGTTAATTCGAGTGTGACTGTAGGGTCTAGAGAGGAAAGGAACAGACGAAGGTGTTGAAATAGCTTCAGCATCCTCTCTTGACCCGTTCCTTCACGCTGTTCACTTGCCCATGTTAAGCACTTTTCCACACTTCCACGTGTTTGCCTGATCAGGACACACAAGCAAATTCAAGGCTGTTGCATAGGAAAAGTAGAGCGTAAACAACAAGGACTACGGTGCCTTGTATAGTTTGATGTTATTGAAGAACTAACAATTTGACGCACGTTCATTGCGTATTCCATGTTTCAGGTGTACATCAGGATCTTGGACAACGAGTGGAATGTCTACCGGCGTTATGCAGAGTTCAGAGCGCTTCACAATCACCTGCAAGCCAAGTTCCCTCAAGTCGACACCTTCAGCTTTCCCCCTAAAAAAGCCATTGGAAACAAGGTAAGTGCAACCACAAAATCTCAAGACTTTTCTGTCCCACTGCTTTCCAGACTCGTACAATGAGTTGTCTATCCTCTGTTCTGCAAATATGTCTGCATCTTGGTGCAGTTTCATTGAAGCGTTGGCGAAGCAGGTCTAATGGGTCAAAAAATGATGCTTGGAATAACAGCTTGAAATCCTGCCATCGCTTTGTGGTTATTTGCACTGACCTTGTACGTGAAACTTCCCTAAACGTCTCTTCCCCAAAGTGGGAGTGTTGTTTGTTTCACGATGATATATTTGCCCTGGAATCGAGGCCCTTTGTGTGCATCAGGATGTGACCGAGATCGATGCTAAGTGTGATTTGAAGTCTGAAATGATTTGCGTGTCAGAATAAAGGGTGCTATTTTGAACACAGGTTGTAGAGAATACAAACAAGAAGAACCTCTAGTGATTCTGTCCAGTCACTGCTCTCAGATACCATATCTTCATTATGCTTTAGGACAGAGCGCTTTGGTTTACGGTCTTAGAGACGGTGATTATTAAAACTTGACATTCGCTGACCTAAACCACATCCTGAACCCATCCAGGTGAAGCATTTCCACTTTTTTTGCATAGCGTCCCTGTTCTTTTGGATCGGGGCAGATTGGTTTGGATAACCTTTGATGCCGTGCAACCCTCGACCTCATCAGAGAAGCAGGGTGCATGGGCTAATGAGGCCAGGCTGCATGGACAGCCCTCTCTTCCTCTTCTGGCTTTTCATTTCCTTTCTTATTTTGAAGATGAATTGAGCCAGCGGATGGTTATTAGTTCACGGCACTGTTTCCTCTCCCGCTTGTGATTTCTGAGGGAATGCCAGTTAGACCTGGTGGCTTCTGCTCACGGCTTCACTGGTAGAAGTTTCCGAGCAAGGAAGTTGATTCATCAGGAACTAGGCACAAGTACGGCCAATCAAAAGAGACGGGCGACTTGTGGGCAGGTGTGTGAAGATCAGAGCTGGCTGGATTCTCAGGTGCACCGCCTGAAGCTAGGTGCTTCCTTTAGCTTTAAAGAGAAGCGGGTAGGTCTTATCACCTATTATTTTACTCAGTCAGAACAAGATTTTGTGACATTGTACAGTTTCCTTTTAAATTCCTTACAGAATTATGAGTTGCTACGATATCCTGACCTCACAGTAGTATGCCTGATGTGGATAGTGTTTTTTTTTTTTTGTTTTTTTTTGTTTTTTTTTCCTTCAGATTATATAAAGGAGAAAATCTGCACTAAGCACAAATTCCCTCTCTGTTCTTGGTGTTTAAATCAGAAGTTCGGCTAACTGCCTGCTTTTAAAATCTTGGCAGGAACTTCGACATGCGAATATGACTGCAGTATTGAAGTCCTGAGAATAAGAAAGTAAGTGAAGAAGGATGAATGGCAGACACTGTTCAGAGCTGGAGGTTTAACAGTGACAGAGTGTTTTTATTGGTTTTCATTGAGACAGCTGAGATTAGCTGTCATGTTTACCCATTATTGGTTTTCATGGTTGGCCTTTGTGGGCAGTAATCAGTGGCACTTTATAGAGCGTTCCTCAGTCCTTCTCTTTCAGGTAATAAGCTGCGCTGGATGAGCCTCTTCTCCTGTCAGATCCTCCGAGGTCAAGAGGGCTGTGTCAGTGAGGCTGGTGCAAGGCTTCTCTTCTAATATATTACAGGGATAAATTCCAAGTCGGACCTTCCTCAGACCGATTCTTAAAACACATTATGTACGTGTACGTGCAATCCAGTTTTTAATGCTTAAAGGAAATCATTTTACGTGTAGTTCTAATTTACCAGTGTTCATTTTTGTTGCACTTATGGATAAGTGGTGCTGATGGCATGCCTCTTCATGAAGAGAGAGCTGTACTGATGGAATGGACTGCTCTGTTATTGTGCATTTTTCTGTGCTGCTCCTATGTTCCTGTCTCGTCAGGATTGTATTTTTATCTCAATGAAAAGATACAGAGTGCTGCAGGAATTAGTCCTGAAACCCGGAAATGACCTTCCGGTTCCATCGTAATGAAGTCAACGGGTTTTTGGTTAAATGACTGAAATAAGGACTGTGGTTAACACTAGCTCGAGATATTTTCACGTTTTTTTATACTCTACAACATAAAATATATCAGTAATACCCCACTTGTGATTTTTAAAAAAAGCTTTTAAATGTCTTGGAAAAGACGGTTGTGAACAAGTGGCTAAATGGTACTACAGAGGTTGCCAGTGACATTAAACGTCATCACGCCGAACAAGAAAACCCATCTACTACAGCCTTGTCGTGTTTATACTCGTACTCTCTTGCAAATGATTCCAGCTCAAGCTTTCCAACTTGTAGATGAACATGAAGATTTTTCAAATTGTAGTGCTATAAAGCTTAGCGGTGGTGATGACAAAGTCATGTGACTACGGTGTAGTTTGTTTATAGCATAACTTTAGCTTTTTACTTCTGGCGATTTGTATTTAGGCTTCAGAATTCATAAAAGTCATGTTCATTTGTGAAGATTATCTTGATGAGCAAAACGTGTAAGAATCGTAAACTTTCGTTGGTCACAGAGCTTATTTTCAGCAATACTCTGCAAGCCAGTGGAAAAATCCTACTGGCTTTTTGTCGAGGGAACAAGGGTGATGCTAACTTCCAGGTTGACCTACAAAAATACATCAACCCTGCAGCACTGTATTCTTGTCATGTCTTAAAGTGAAAGAAAACAAACGCTTTAAGACCTGTGAAAAAATGCATGAACCTTTTTGTTGTTGTTGTTGTTTGAATCCTCTGTTCTCCAGTATCAAATATAAAATTTCAAATTGCTGTGGCTAGTCTAGTTTGCGGGAATCTTCCAGTTGTTGTTTGAGGCTGACTGAAGCTATTGCTGCTTTTTCCGAGCGACGATACTAGCATATTGATTCATTAAAAAAAACGAGTGTGCTTACACAGGCAAGAGGAGCTTTTGACTGTTCTCGTTCTTCCTTATCCAGCTGCACATCAACACCATCCGGATGTTTTGTACTCATTACAGCGTGGCATCAGAGCAATGCTGGGTTTGCAGTCAGATTAAAGATTTATATTGGCAATATTACTCTGAAACTGCTGATGAACAGCTGATGAAACCCGTGGAAGATTGCTCATGATGTCTTGACAAAATGTTTCCATGTATGCAGCCAGACACACCTCCCCACTTCAACCACTCAGCATCCACCTGATGTCTGTTTGACGCACATCGCTATTGATACGCACAGCGGACTGCTGGGATTATGGAGGTGTCCACTTCCCACAAACTCACTCTCTGTGTAGAGACACAAATACAACCCGGTGCAGAAGTATACACCAGCGTTATTACAGCACTGACTGAGAATTGCTTTTATAGGACCTTCAGGGAAACTCAGCAGCTCATGAATGTCATTATCGAGAATTTTTGTCCCCTGACTCAATAATTGTTTTTGTTTTTTTTTTTCATTTTTTTTTTTCATATATAGCTGCAGGATGTTCTATATAAACTCTAGTTACTATGTTTCTTCCCCTTTAACTAGGAGCTGTCTCTGATCCGTCCCCCAGTGTGTAATCCTCAGCTGACGTGGAGTAGGTTGCAACGGATGATGAGGGAATACATCGGGAGCTCTTCCACATCTTTTGTACTCATATGCTGCAGATCATGAGTACATTCAAGTGGTCACATGCGAGCTACTTCTGAAAGCTGTTACTAGTCAAATATGGCAGGAAGAAGGCTATCATTCTGCACTTCTCTTAGGTTAATAATAGTACTTTCACTGGGAGGATAGGCTTTTATGAAAACCTCAACTTTTGCTGCAAGCTAAGGCAAGCCATTACACTAAGGTATAATTGAGTTGTTTTTTTTTTGTTTTTTTTAAAGCAGTTTTCCTTCTTATTTCCAAATTTAGTACACGTCTGTTGGCAGGAAAAGTCTTTTTCCCCTATCTTTTTTTGCTCCCACAGTAGCACCATGCCCAGTTGTGATTGGAATGCACATGAAACTGGGTTCAAAGAGGAAACCCAGTTTTAATGCACACCAGAAAATAAAAAGCAGTGGTGAACCCTCAGAGTGACGAGCTATAATTCATGATGCATCAAGGATGTTTGAATAATGCTGATAAGCGAATGTAACGTGACAAACGCAAAATTTAATTAGGGGGTTTTAATGTACTACAAGCATAACACAGCTTTGCTTCAGCTACTGGGAAATCCCACTTTGTTGTTGTGAATAAACTGGTGATGCTCCAGGAGTTCCTGAAATAGGAGTGTGTGCTGTGGGGAGATGTGCTGATGATGTGCTGCTGCTGGTCTCTCTGCGTCTCACACCCTGTCTGCTCGGGGCATGTCAGATCTCTCCATGCAGAGCTGTCCTGACAGCTCCTAAACAGCTGATTTGTTAGGGCCTGGGCCAGCAGACACGCTAAACGTTCCCAAGCGTGCTCCGTCAAGTCCGCCCCAGCTGCAGCAGCGTGCCGAGCCCAGGCTGCTAGAACCGAGAGTGATGAGATCAAAAAGCACAACTGTCTCGATCTGTCACTGCCTCAACTCCACAACTTAACCTTCTTTACAGCTCAGAGGCTTTTCATCAGGATACAGTTTACAAGTGCCATTCTGAGGACTTCAAATGGGGAATAAACGATCAGGTTTCTGTTTCAGGCGCTAATTACGAAACACCGGAGGTCTGAGACTTATTTTCGCCATTAAGGCAGAGCTAAAAAGCACGTATTTTCTTAGTTCCAGGGAGATGAGGATTCTGAACAGATAAACATGTTTGTTCAGGATGTGTGTGTGGGGGATAATCAGTTCAGGGTGGAAAGACAAAACATAATACCAAACAAACTTTCTCTGTTTATATTATTTTAATGATTTTTTTAATGGGAAAAAATGTAGTTGAGTTCATGCATTCAAATGTTAATTAGCCTAAATTTTTTGTAAGCCCAATTTTAGTACCACTGGCAAAATTATGGTCAATTAGCCAATAGTTTTTGAAAACACATTAATTAGAACGTGGGAGCTTAAAATTCAAATGTAGATTTTTAAAATCTTCTAATGCTTAAATGGTGCAAAAATTCTAATTGTGTTCCAGCAGTAAAATGACAGTCAGTCAATACAGGATTTCAATACAGAAGTTTTTTTGCAATTGTTGGGGCAAACTACTTCAATCGGTGAATTTGCAAATGCACAAACTATTTTTGCACGGCCTTTCATAGTGAAGTTTGTTGATAAATGAGACCTTTTAGCTGTACTCGTGCTTGACGCACATGATTCAAAGACTGCTTTGACTGAATGCACGTTCTGATGATGTCACATGACGCGTCTTGGCCCAAATCTGTGAAACATCTGCGGTAATTTCGGAAAAATTGCAAGCTCCTCCAAATATTGTGGAGTTTGATTTGATTTTGCGTTCATTTCTGCGATCGCAAAAAGATGCCAAACCCTCGAGGGACTGGGCAGCAGTGGTCATGCTGTGGGAGAAAAATCACAATGTAGGCTGTAAAAATTATCAAAATAATCAAAATACATATTTGTAAAAATCCATTTATGATCACAATCAAAATGTGATCCAAGCATGAACTCCCTCGAGATTCCCCATTTCTAGTGTGTATATTCCAGTGTGGGTTCTGAGACGTTGCTGGAGAGAAGATTGGAAAGTTATAACCAAAATCAGACTTCTTAGTGAAGCATGTTGAGGCTGATTTTACTGTGTGCCATCTGTGTATGTAGTGATGTAGGGCCAGCATGAAACACTGCCGTGCAAGGGGAAACAATTGAGCCGTCATCTCTAGATCTAGATTTAGAGTTCAAATCCCAATCAAAGCGATCCATAGCCAGGAGTCTGAAGGAGCATAATTACCTGGACTCTGTGTTCGAAGGCCTTATTTTGCTTCCTCTCTGTTGATCAGTGAGTTCCATTCTGTTACGCTGAGCTAAATTTGGCCTATATGCTAGCGCTTTTCTATGTTGTTAGCAGAAATTGAGCATGCTAATGTGCAGGCCTGTTAACTGTATTAAGAGTTTTTATGATGCTCGTTATGAACTTTTATGATGTAATATCCGTGTTCTCTGATTTGTATCGAGTGCTGTATGACAAACTATTCACAGCTCATTATAACTCTGAAGCCACACCGAAACTGAGCCGACACACTACGTTCCTTCCTGTTCATCTCGGCACCAAGTCATTGCCCAAGTCGGACTTACGCCTCTGCTGTTTAGTGTGCTTCTTGTTAGTCGATACTTCTTCCCAGAACGAGCGATTAATTGTCATTTTCTTAATAGAAAAAGGAGTTTCCGTGGGTCCTACAACTTTTACCACCCCTGCAATTTCCCAGTGCGTGTTTATAGTTCTAGATGACTAGCATCATTTCAGCTGACTTGCACGGAGGTGAAAAATACCCCATTTGACCTCTTTTAATCATGCATCCATCTTTTTCAGCAGCTGTAGCGCACAGATGGCGAGAAGGATGATACTAGTCGTGGAATCCCGAACTGCATCGCTATGGGCGAGGACGGCGCTGCAGGCAAAGTCACAGAGATTGCCAGCCGTTTAGAGCTCGTGCTCTTCCACAGTGTCCTTTTAAGTTGACAGACAGCCTCTGACAGCTGTTTTGCTGCCGGCGCTCCTCACGAGACGCTCGTCTGGCTAAACTGTTTAGCGGTTCTGCGCTGCCTCTCGCGAGCTTAGTCATTTCTCACCGTTTTCTGCACCAGGCCCCGCTGATCTCAGCAACGGGGCGGCAGTCCGTCTTTCGTCCAGCTGTTCTTTTGTTGTAGTGAATTATTCAGAGGCCTTGTGCAGAACCAGGTGCATTAGGTGTCCTGTTTATTCACACATGCATTTATTAAGCTTTTATTAAGCTTTTTGTCCAAGTTGGCGAACTTTCCCTGTGCCATGTTTATTATGGTCTGTTATGAAGCACGTTCGCTCCTTTCATGAATTATGAAAGTCATGGTGCTGAAATAAAGGGTGCAGTGAAGTAACTGAAGAGAAGATGGCAGTTCTGGGTCTCTTGTGACTTTCAGGGGATTTTCATGCAGCCTTAATTGAGCTCGGCATTATCGCTGCATTAAAGATGACACCCTCAAGAGGATACAGCCCTCGCTCATTATTACTCTTGTTTCCCAACCCTGCTTCTACGACTCAAAGTGAATAAATTATGACTCGTATACTGGATGAATATGTAACATGCATAGGTAATGTGTCCTGCATTACCGAGACATAAAAGGTGCTGAGGAACCTGCGTGAGCTAGTTTTATGGTCACAGTTTAATCGAGAGCGCTTGGTCTATACGGCTTTTGTTTGATGCAGGTCGACTGTTCAGTCATTATTATTTCAGTAATCGGCACCTGGAAAGTCTTCTGTTCTACAAAATGGGCTCTTACCTCTACATATCTAATGTGTTTTTAATATTCTTGGTGTATTGTACAGGAATTACTTTATTTATCTGTATATATGACCTCCTTCTATATGCGCAGAGGAACCATCCTGTAAGCACCTTCTTTTTTTTTAAGCTGGCAATATGACCACCTAATAACTTCCTCATTACCTTTTTATAGCTTTCATTATTTTCATTCATTATTAATGAGTACACCATTATTGCAGATCTTACATCAGAATGCAATTAGTAGATTTGCCCATGTGTGCTAAGCTCTTTACTTGTTTCTTTTGTGCTGCACCATGAAGTAAAGTGTTCTGCCTGACGTGTAAGACTGACCTCGGGTTCACAAAACTGGGGAAAAAAAACAACAACTTTGATTAAACACTATGTACCTTCTCTTTCTGTCAGAATTTACTTGGCCCAGTTTCTTCTCCCTCGCTCATAAAACTGTCCACATGACTTACACGCTTTCACTCTTATTCGTGTTTTTCACTTCAACTTCTCTTTTCAGTATGTGTTTTTATACATGTCTTCAAGTAGGTTGGAGAACAGCCTGGCATTTAAGGGGGGGTGGGGGTTTGGGTTAGGAGGGTAGAGAGAATACAACTGACCCAACGACAGAATACTGCGAAAATGTTTTCAGAGATTTGGTGCTGTAGTGCTGGGCATTAAAGGTCACAGAGCACTTTGTTTGTCTTTTTCTTGCCAGTTGTTTGTGTGAATAAGCTAATATTTGTGTTTACAGATAGAGAGGGCTGTGCTTCACTCGTTGATCCATCTGATTATGCCAGTTATTAAATCCGCTTCCAATAAAGTGGGGCAGTTTTCTGCTGTGAAGCCATGTTTGCTTTGGTGCCGTGTTTCCCATGCTTTCTATCCAAAGACAACTCTCTCAAGGCTTCCAGTTTTGGAGATGGAGATTATTTCCTTGCTTAGACAAGAAATCAAAGTTTAAAAGGATGTTGCTTTGCTCTGTGGTGAACGTGGCTCAGGTTCTTCGCTCAATGGAAAACAGAGAAGACAACACAAGGGTACTTTTACATTGTTAAGTGGAAAAAGATATATAGTCCTTCATCATCTGTTTTTTTTTTAACTGGATATAATATCGTTTTGCAATAAAACATGCCTGAAACATCTTAAATGGGGGTGTGAGATTGTTTTGGCCATGCATGTGTCATGGGTTGAAATTGTGAATGATGGTGGTTCTTAAACTAAGCATTAAATGGGCCCTGGCAATCACAACCCTCACAGAGAAACTCCTGCATGGAGATAGAGCTGCAGTGGTGTGCATGACACACGCGTGCACACACACGCACACACACACGATTATTAGTTGGGTGAGGCGGTGATTTCCTTATGATAAACAGGATTATTCTATAGGGTCTCCAGAGGCATAGCTGGTAAACATGGCTGTCACAAGGACGAGGATCTGTCTACCTGCTTATCCATGAAATTCAGCTTTGTAGCCTGTTTGCATGAGGCTATTAGGATATGCTTCATGAGGTGATGATACATTCATATTCAGAGGGAACCTCTAAGTGCGTTCTTCGTTGTGTGTGTGTGTGTGTGTGTGTGTGTGTGTGTGATCACGCAGGATGCCAAGTTTGTGGAGGAAAGAAGGAAGCACCTGCAGTGTTACCTGCGCATGGTCATGAACAAGCTCATCCAGACACTGCCTGAGTTCACTGCCAGTCCTTCCAAGGAAACACTGCTGCAGCTGCTGCCTTTCTGCCAGTGAGTGCGCGCACACACACACACACACACACACACACACACACACACACACACACACACAAACAAACACAATCGCAATCGCACATGCAGTTCCCTCTGAAATTATTGGAACAGCAGGGCCAATTCTTTTGTTTTTGCTATAAACTGAGGACATTCACCTAAAAATTGGTTCGTCTGCCATTAAAGGTTCCATGTTTTAAATTGTTTAACAATCCTAGGTGTAAATATCCGGAAATGAAAGCTGAAATTCTGATCTACTGTCTCATATTCATCTTTTTACCTCAAACCCAAATGTCTTCAGTGTATAGCAAAAACAATACTTGGCCTTGCCGTTCCAATACTTTCAGACTGGACAGTATATGCACATATGGCCAGATTTTGTTTTACATCATATTTCAATATCATTTTTGATTTTTCAGTAATACCTCTGTTTTTTTTTTTCTTTTTCTTTACTTTTATAAGTTCCATCATCCATCATCCTGTATATAGAGAGATCCTATATTCCGGATCTGTTGTTTCCCCAATTACACTTGCTAATTCTCCATGCTGTTTTAGAGCCAACACTTGGCTCATCCGTCTATCAGCTTCACCATTTTTTCTCACGCTGCATATCACTGAATTACTGTCAGTCCACTGAGTCTCAGCCAGCTCCAATTACAAACAGGAGATTAATGAAAAAAACGTTCCTCCCTCTCATCAAAATGATCAGGATGAATTCAACGGGAATCCTTGGCACAGCTTTGAAAATGACGAGCTAATTTAATGGCTTTCAGCTTGATGTAATTTGTCTGTTGAGCCAAATGAGGCGTTGATGGGTCCAGCTGTGATGTGAAGGAGGTGAGGGTTGAAAATTATGGGAGGTTTTTTTATATTGGGGGTTTTGGGGGTGGTGGTGGTGTTCACACTAAAATTGGGTCACAGCCCTAAATAAGAATTGTCTGGAATATGATTCATTGCTGCTGATACGGTATTTATTTCAGCTGTCTTTTTAAGTCAGTATTCTAAATGTCTAATTACAGAAAGACATTGTTTATTAGGGTATTTAAATGATATATTATTACTAGATTAGGTGTAGACAATTTAAAGAACAAAACAACATAATGTCTTGGTAATACCCGTCGCTGTCCATCTAAGTTGAGGTCTGGTGACTTTGAAGCTCGTAGCATGTGATTTACGTCATTTTATACTCCTCGAACCATTCCGTGACCCTCGTGCCATGTGTATGGGGACGTCCTGGAAGAGATCATTCCCATCAGGATAGAACTGTTTCATCATAAGATAAAGGTGATCAGTCAGAGTAACTCTATTTATTAGCAGGGACGGTTCCTTCTAGCAGCATCCTCCATTGTTAAAATGCAGACCTCCTACGCAAAACGTGTAAAGGTTGTCAGGTCTGAGACAACCATTTATTTATTTTTTTTTAGTATTTTCCATCTCACCCCTCTCCTACACCCACCTGAAATTCCTTCCGTTTATATACCTCGGTACTCAAAGCATGCCAGCAATATGCCTCCCACAGCATAACGGAGACAATATATATATATATATATTTTTTCCCCTTTATTTTGTCACACATCTGTATCTAGTAATGTTTTAATCTTTACTTCTGTCCCGTGAATGTGAAACTACTGTAATCTTTGCATATTCAGGATATATTTTATCCATATTGCCTGCCTGTACTTCAAAAGGTTCTGCTCTCATGCGGCTGTTCAAGTGACCTGCTTTAATAAATCTGAACAGCACACTCTCCTCTTGGCAGCCGTGTAGTAGAGAGAGTTGTCCGTCATGCAAAGGGTGCCAGCACAATTGTGTAATATGAACAGAGACAA
>JANDJT010000032.1:15778739-15792538 GCA_024331685.1 Stegophilus panzeri
TGGGCTAAAGAGAAGCAATCATGGAGTGTGGATGATTGGCTGAAAGTGATATTCAGTGATGAATCACAAATCTGCATGGCCAGGCTTCATCCTGCAAAGCTGATCTGTCACCTGCTACTCGAGAAAGTTGGAACCAGCTTGATGGAGAATATTGTTTATGCCTCAAAGAACTCAGGCTGTTATAAAAGCCAGAGGAGGAGCAACAAAGTACTGATTGTGATGTTAAATTTTTTTTTTATTTTTATTGATGATTCCATAATTTTTTCCTCAATTTGATCTTGGGGCAAAAATGTCATCAGTAAAACAATTTAATTTAATTTAATTTGTTTGAGGTATGTTTAATGAAGCCAGAATGTTCAGTTATTAATCAAAAATTTTGTGTTATATCTATGATTTGTTTATTTGCTACAAATTAAAAAAGTTGGGTGTGCATCCTCTAAGTGTAGTGATTCCATAATTTTTGCCCGGGGTTGTAAACAGTCCACAAACTTATTTCAGACTCCTCCCATCCATTTTGCAGTTGCTTGGTTTAAACCAAACCGAAAGCTTTCCAGTATTTTTGCCCATATCTGTGAGTTTGCTCGGTGCCTGCTGCAGAACAGTTTCTTTTCGCACACTGCTGGTGGATATTTCTATGATGTTTACATGGATTTGGTGACAAGGATATCTTACAAGTAAGCTAGCCTGTAAACGTCTGGATCTGTTCTCTAAAGTTAAAGAATAAGTGTTGGTTGATTGATTGTTGCCTTTTCTAATGCTATAGCATTGCATCAGGTTAGATCACCCACACTAAAAAACACAGACATCAGTCTCATAGCACACCTAAGCTCATATGATCTTTATTTAGTCAGCTGTTTGCATTAACTTTAACTATTATGTTGAAATAGTGTTCTTTTGGTGAAAACGAACAAGAAGTCAAACAAGAGCAAGAGATAGTAGTCACATAATGTTTAGCCTTTTATTACCTTCTTGCCACTTACTTTACAAACAGATATACAAGTATATTCCACTTGCAAGGTGAGTGTTAGTCGTTGCTCAGTGGTTAAGACGCTGGACTGAATTCAAATCCCAGCACCGCTGAGCCCTTGAGCAAAGGCCCTTAACCTTCAGCTACTCAGTTATATAATGAGATAAATGGAAGTCAGGTACTTTTAAGGGCGTCATGCTGTAAATGTATATTAGTTTAACTAGCCTATTTGTGGATGTTGAAAATAAATTGACATGTAGTATTGCATGACGACAGAAAGAGGGCAGGACAGAGACACCACATATTAAGGCAGGGAGGAAAACTATTCCAATGGATAATGAAAAAAAGTCAATTTTATCTCGGTCATTCCTTTTCCTTTTTACCTTTAGAAATCTCTTTATTGGAAAGTGTCTAAAAAAAAAAAAAAGGTCAAAATGTGTGTGTGTGTGTGTGTGATGGTACTGTACAAATACAGAGCAGAGGAGGAAGAAAGTGAAATGAGAGAGCAGGATGAAGAGGCCACATACGTAGAGAGTGGGGAAAAAAATCAGTCCATCCGAGCACCAGGTGAGAGGCAGTCAAGACAAAAGAGCAGAAACTTTAAGATTGAGCTTCTAAGCAGCACACAGAGAGTCAGATTGAGTTTACCAGATTGAGAGAAACTCCCGTTGTGTGTTTTGTTTTGGGCATCAGTAATTCAATCAAACTTTCAAATTCACAAGAATCGGATTGAAACCTTTCATAGTTTCAACCAACCACACACACTAACTTTCCATATTTCGTGATGGAAGGAGATGCGACATCCTATACACATCCTATATACAAAATTGACTGTGCCATTTTGCACCCATTTCTGATTTCTCCACTGTTTGCACATCATATGCTCTCTTGGCAGGCTGAGCACCACTAAGGGTTAAACTCTAGAAACCTGGATGCTGATTTAGACCATCGTTGTTCCTTCCATCTGCTCAAATGGAATCATTTGCTAGAGGACATTCCCCCCCCCAATGATTTCTCTTTAAAATGTCTCCAGTGTACAAAATCAGACAAAGCAGCTTTGTGGTAAGGATGAGCTAGAGCTGTGTCCTGAAGGGTTATGTAACGGCTCAGTGAGGAGCTGCTATTTAGCTCAGCCAATCTCTGTGGGGACAGACTGAATAGTGTATGCGTAGCTGAGAAGAGAGACTGTGTGTATGTGTGAGAGAGCGTGTGAGCGTGCACATGTGCGTATGCGAGTGCTGACATGGATGCATAGATTGAAGTGTATGTGTGAAAGAAGGCGGCACCCCACTTAACTGCAGCTAACTTCTCCCTGCTGTTCAGGCTTGATTGAAAGCTGCTCAGCAGTGTGCTTGGTCTCTCTTCCCTCTTTCTCTCTGTCTTTCCTTTTCTCTCCCTCACTTTGTCAGATATGCTCATCTTACTGCAGAGGAGTACGCCGGTGTATTTAGAGAGAATAGCCGTACAGCAGTGTGCGCCTGTCTCCGAGCTTCACATTCTCAAAGCTCAAATGGATTATTTTTTTAATTGTTACTGACATTATAGCTCAGCCTTTGTTTACGATCTCCTGCTTTGTCTTAGTGCAACACACACACACACACACACACACACACACACACACACACATGCACACAAAATCACATAAAGGGAGTATGATTTTCTTAGGTGGTCAATAGCTCTTGGTTCATGAGTAGTGTGGTTGTCATGGCAGCCACTGAGTGAGGTAGTGCTGAAGCGCTCTAACTGTATAGTACAGATTTTGTGTGTCTAAAGGTTTTTAGCTTTTTGTGAGGATCAAAAGTCCTCATACTGATGGGGATATAAGATCATTTTGATCTGGTGGAGGGTTTTGAGTGGTCCCCAATTTTAGGTGTGAAAAACAAACAAACGAACAAAAACAATACACCTTTTAACCGAGCCGAAAGTGTTGCTTTGGGAGCTGGTGTACGCATGTTTCTAACTGAAGCTGATCTTAGGAAGCTCTTAACTTAAGTCTAGACTAGTCAGCTAATAAATCCAAACTATTTCACCCTACATGAAGCCAATTCTACAGTCAAGGCTAATCTGAGAAAGGTATTTTCTTTTGCTGTTAACACATTGATATCACTTTGCATGAAGTGGAGAGGTGTGTGTGAGTCTGTTTTTTAAAATCCTACTCCTGTCTGCTCCTGAAGGAATTCTACCTGCAATTATTTTTGTAAATGCAATGATTGAATGCCCTTTCATGCTTTTTCTGTGACTACCTCTATTCTGAACAAACATTTAACCAAGCTCTTAATAGATAATTCTGTTTTGTTTTTTTGTTTTTTATGCCGGACCTTCTTCAATGTTTCCTTATACAGTACATAATGAGAAGTAATACAAGACTGCATTTTGAGCTCTGTCATCAGGTGCATTGTGGATGTGTCCAGTGTAAAGTCTGTTGATCCAGTGTGACGGTCTGAATGTCGCGAGCGTCACCTCTGCTTGTGTTTTTTTTTTCTTTCTTTCCCCTCCACAGGGACGCCCCTGCTGCTAATGAGAGCGGGAGTAAAACAAGCCGATCGAAGGCGTCATCTCGTTTCCCCCGGCTGGGCCGCAGTTCTGGCCGTGATGCTCGCAACCCGGAGCCCCAGAGTGGTGACCTTTAACCTTCTATTCACAGAGTATATGTTGAGAGAGATACTGACCTCTGACCTGACCTCTGAATTGTGGATTCTACAATTGGATTGTTATCTTAACCTTCAGAACTGAGGCTCGATTCTGTAAAACTCCTGTAAAACGCCTCCTTTTCCATTACGGATAGACATGGAGACGAGATGAGTCGAGGAACCTGATGTCCACAGAATACTTTTCTGTTTCTCTCTCAATGGTGTTTTTGGAGCTTTCTGTTACTATGGTGCCTAGTGTTTTATAGCAGAATTCATCAAAAGAAAGCAGGATGTAATTCTTGCAGAAGCCTAAATCCCTGATGATGCTTTAGTGAAAGCTGTGGATTCACTTTGAAGTAACTTGCACATGACCATATACTCAACTTGACCAAAATAAAGGAGAAATACCTTTATGTTTTGTTACTGTGCAGTACTGTATGTTGCAAACAGTAATGTATTACAGTACTCCTACACGTAATGGATAAATAACTGAGTAAAATACAATCCTTTTCACTTTTCCCATTTGTATAAATGTTCCATAATGTCCATGACACATCAGAAAAACTGAAGAGATTGTAACGGAATATATCTGATAATACCTAAAATCATGAAGAGGAATATGCTGCCTGAGGAACTGAATGTACGTCGGTGTGTCCACTCTTTTGGAAACGGAGAGCCTGAATTATTACGATTCCGGATATTCCATTATCCTTTATTTTCCCTGATGACCCAGAGTTGTGTTACACAAAGCCAAATGCACAGTGGGGCCAGACTAGCTGTAATTACATTAGTGGACACTCCACTAAATGAACAAACAAATCATGTTTGTCTATTTTTTATTCTTGAGCACAATAATGATCCTCTGTGTATATACTGAATGCAATTTTCCTTTTATTTTACTGCAACTTGACAAATGACAATGTCATTGTTTATTGACTGTTAAACTTATGTACACTAAGATGAAAGAAATCATATTCAGATGAGTACATTATTGAAATGTATTCCGTATAATGTCATTGCCATTAGCCTACATTAGTTTTCTGTCCATCTGACAGAAGCTTTTACCACAACAGCAGCTTTATACTGGATATCGGTTTTGCAGTCTTTTGTACATTAGCATTACTCAGCAGACTCGGTTTTCTTTATATCAGCAGTGGCAGAGCTGCCAGCCTTAAACCAGTGAAAAGAGCAAAGTGAATAAATCCGTAGAACTAAATCTTTCTGTTCTGTGTCCGCTTCTGGGATGTTTTTCACCTGTAACAGGAAGTAGAGCCAATTGTAAATGTTTGTAAGCGACGGGCCACAAGAAATTTCCAAATACAGTGATTGACGTAGAAACCAGGATCGCTGGTTGCTATAGTTACCTGATGGTTTAGCAACCATCAAAAAAGGAAAAAAATAGGTTTTGGGTTCTAGGCTTTTTCAGTGGTTATGTAATTTCAGAATAATGTGTGTTCTAAATGGGGGTACTGCCTGCACTGAAAATGTGGGCATGGCTGCTCAAGAGTGGATGACTGCACAGTCGAGTGAGCCCAGGCCAGTCACTCTACACAACTCTGTTTAGATAAGCCCTTTTATGTAATATCGGTCATGTTTGAGGTTGATAATCTATCAACAAAGCATTTTTCAAAATGGTGTGTGCTCGATTCAGTTGTGATCTCGCTGAATGCATTATTCCCTCAAAGCCTTTGCTTTAGTGCATTAGTGCATCTTAAGACCAAGCATACTTTTTTATTCATGCACTTTTTGTCCAAGTGAACATGATTTTCGATTCGATGCTCCTTTGTCTGCAGGCAGAATAGGTGACGCTGACCTTACTCAAAACAAGGATGTTGCATAAGTAGCTCTTGAAGTAGTAGAGATGTGAAGATCGCAAAAAGAGCGTATTATCTTGCCTTAATCAAATTACATGGACTAATACCGACCGATAGTATAACTGATAATAATAATGCAAAATACAGCCTAGATTAAGATGCTTTAACTGCATCACAGACCGTATGGATTGATGATTCTGATGATGGGCGTAATCACGGGGAATTTAAATGTGTTTGAGCCATTGTGATGAATAAATTGCGAATGCTAAATATTTACAACGGAGCAATTAAATATTGGGATGTTATGATCGACAGCAGATTAGAAGAATTTCCAAAATGGGCAGAATGGGCTGTCAGCCAGAAAAATGAACAATCAGCAATGTTTCCATATTAACCTCTCACTCAAAACAAAGGCTTGTTGGGAAGGAGAAACCGACACGTTTCTAACTACAACATGTGTTATTTGCATAAACAGTTGGGACTGGAAGATGAGCCAGATTTGGATGGTAATTTGTTCGCATCTCAGAGATCATCTGCTGCTCTGGAGCCTCTCTGCCTGGAAGAGCTTGGAGCGAACGTTGGGTTAAAGAGGGAGGCTCGGCTCCCCAGTGGAACATTACACTGGTTATTTACATTACTGATGATTATTTAGGGATGCATTTCCAGGCACATATAGAGACACTTCATTACATTGACAGTGGCAATGCTGTGCTGAAATATCTTCTACTCGAAGGCTCCATCTCCATTAAAACACACACTGAGTGATGTTTACATTCTGCAGCTCTCACATTTGAAAGCCAGTGCAGACACTCTGGTATCTAAATGTGCGAGAACTGATCTGTCCTGTTGGAGACGGATACCAGCTGACATTGCAATCAAATCTCACTGGTGTGTGGACATGATCTGTGCATGCTGTGTTCTGTTCTGTAGGGAATCCGTTTATTGGAATGGATCCACTTGCAGTAAGCGGGCACAGATGCAGTGTGCTTCGACTGAAATCGGATAACAGATGCGTGATGGAGACGGCGCCTAGACCATGCCACACTAGGTGTTCTGTGTCTGAAAATCTTTTTCACATTGTATCCAAACGTTATGGCACATAATGGGGGAGAAATGCCTATTCTAGACCACTAAAAAAAACAGCAGGCGGTCCAACAACAGCCGTTCCTGTAATGAACAACTATTTGCGTGCTGTGCTCTAAGCAGCCCTTTTGTTTGTAGTCGATGTAATTATCACTAAATTATGGTGATTATGCTGATTTGGGTTGAGCCATTATTAGACACAAACGAGGCAAATAGCAACGAGCAGGTATAGACAAAAGATTTCGGATTTCGAGGTGCTTTTAAGTGTGTACGTCAAGGTTAAACAGCAGATCGTAGGAGCTGTATTTCAGTGCTCAGTCTCAGACTTCATCTGGTAAGAGAAAGAGGTTAATCTGAGCTACGTGGCTGTTACGAGTGCTTCTCTGGGTGTGTACTGAGCACCATAGATCAGTCCTGCACCATGATGTGTGCCTCTAGTAGGAGTTAAGTGCTTGGTGGCACATTAAGGATCTGTCCCAGTACATGATCCTTATCCCCTAATCAGCAGGGCTTACAGATTCAGACACACTGTACAAACTCTCCTAGGTGTTCTTTACTCTGGTATGTGCTCTCTCTCTCCTTGCTTAAAAGCACAAAGTTATTTCACTTACAGGGAGATGCTCTAGAATTTAACCTAAAGGTTGCAATGATTGCCTTACCACAAAAGTTCAACAAGTATATTACAGTCCAGGAAAGCTATTGTAAAGAGAGGGCTAAAGCACAGACTAAGTGTACACTTAATCACATCAAGTGGTAGATGATGGTTGGAGCTGATGCTTCGGAGTGGTAGAAAAGCAGGGCCAAAAAAAAAAAAAAAAATCTAAATAAAAGGAAGTATGTTGGACCCAGCAGTCTGCTGCCCTAGATACAGCAGCGCAGTGCTTTGATTCTATAGCAGAGGGCTTTCTTTTCATGTTTCTTCTGATTTTACAAGAGCAGCAGCCAAGAGCTTCTTTCCTTACACCAAGCATAATTCGCTTCACAGTGAGGATTAGACCTGACATAAGAAGATCCCTTTTGAGGTGTTGCAATGATACCGAGTCCTTTAGTGACCTCTCGCATCATGCTGAAGTGTTGTTTTTGCTGAACTGAGCAACAGATAGGCTCTCTGGTGAGACTCATTTGAGAATACCGAGTGATGGAGGTCAGCTTCATTTGTCCGGCATTTTGTCTTAGGACAGGGAAGGACAGAAGATTGATGAAATGCTCTGCTAGACAAATGCTCTATCTGCTGTCAAGGATGGATCCCCATAATGAGCAGATTGGACTAAACATAGTTTAGCTGCGTCAAATTGTATTTATACAATGATTACACATCTTTCTAGACCTGTAATCATCATATGTGAAAGATACATTAATAAAACCTGGAATAAAAAATAGCCTAGCTGGGTTCTGCCTTTCAAGCTTCAGTCTTTTTCTGGCTATGAAATTAGCTCCGCCCCTAGCTGGAAAAGCTGCTCAGCTCTGCTCTTTATCACTAATGAAGCATGCAGTGATTTTACTATTGTGGTCAGTGCTGAGGTAGACGCATCAGTCAAATTGTGAAAATAAGATGGTCAATTTCAGAATTTTTATTAAGAACACTGTAATGAATTGAACTAAGCTAAGCATGTGTGCTAGCAAATTTGAAATCTACATTAGCTGGTTCTGAGGCAGAAACAGACACTAGATGGAACATAAATGCACAATATGCGCACACACACACACACACAGGTTCGCACCTACGGGGAATTTAGTTTCACCAATCTAGCTACAGGCATGGTTTTAGGAGGTGGAGAAAACTGAAGAACTTGGAGGAAAGACATGTAGACACGGGGAGAACAGTGCATCTAAATATGCATAAATGTTCTTATCTCATTATATATTTTCTGTAGCGTTATTCAACGTGTTAACGTAATTCATACTAAAACAGGACGTCAGGGCGGGACATCTCAAGTGGATCCGCCCCCTTTTTCAATAGCCAATAGTGTTCAGCTTACCTCTCAGCCAGGAAATTTATAACTGTTGGGGGCGGGACACTTCAGATTCTAGAGAGCATTTGACTAAACAGAAAGTCTGACGAGAAGCCGAAGTGCAGAGACAGACTGTAAATTTTGACTGCATATATCTTCTAAATGTAAACTTTGTCATTGTTTTGAAGCATACTAGCTTATAGATAACCTTAAGGCTGACGTATTCACAATAAGTCACAAAACTTCCCTTTTGATTTCATGGGGACTTTAAATATATGTACCTGTTTTTGAAACACATCTCAGAACTGTTGCCTAAATACTGTATTTTCAATCCACTGTTCTGGAACTGTCGTTTTCTGCCTATTCAACTCAGTCTGTTTTCACCGAGACTGCTAACTCATCATGGATTTGACTAGTAAACAGACCCCAGTGTTTATTAATATTCATTAGTTCATGGTGGCTTTATGCCGTAGTTACACTATCAACAGTGTCCGTGAGGCAACGTTACCTTAATCCCGTAAGTTATCTAGAGTAACAAAGGAAGAGGCATTTTGTATGTTAATACCAGCAGATGTTCTCGTTACAGTCTGTTTTGTACCCAGCTGCTGTTCCAAACCTGTGCAGAAATATGCTGATTCATTATTTAATGTCATGAAACCCCAGGCTAAATCAATTGCTCCTGTCATACTGCCCTGTTTTCTCAATGCTGTCCTGAGAGAAATGTGCCGTGCTGTAAATGTAAAGAGTCTTTTCACTCGTCATTTTGGGTGTTATTAGATCACGAGAAAGCTGTGAGTACGTCCCAGATTGTATACTAGTGTACTAAATAGCAACTCGGAGTACAGGGTGTCCCAAAAGTCTCCATACATAGGGGACTGTGTCTGCCAGCACCACGCTGGTTGTGCCTTCGTCAGTGGATGTTCTCGGTTGGTCTGCAGCACTTCCAGTCTTATTGAATTTGTTGTTAAGTTTGGCAACAGTGTCATGTGTGATGTCCTTACCACGTTTCCTGTTACATGTTTAGCTTGCGACGGCTTCCCGATCCAGCCATGAGAATGATTTCAATACGTTCTTCTTTTATCAAAGGCATTCTTATATATAATATAAATATTTCGGAAGACATTTTGCTAAAAAGTGTTCATTTCCCTTGTGTACGGAGACTTTTAGGACACTCTGTAGTGTGCCTCCATGTATTGAAATACTGAAATGTACTGAAATATTATTTAGAATGGTGGTGTGTGGTTCAGGATGTCCAGTAGCCTGTACACTATGTTGATTGTAAACATGGACAGTTATGTTGAGGGAGAGATTTTATCACAGCTAAACATACTGTTACTGACAAACTCAAAAGCTAATGACTCACATGCTAGCTAATGAGCAAAGAGATGAGATTTTGTTTTAATTATTGATTTAACCAATCGTTGTTTTTTTATTTTATTTTATTTTTTTTATGATGGAGGGTATGGTATACGTTCTCGTACCTCTGTCTATTATCAGTATGCGTTTAGCTACTTAGACTAACAATCTACTTACTTCTACATCTAAATCTACTTACTACAGAACTTAAACTGTGCTTAGAACTTAAACTGTGTTTAGCCATTTAGGAACTATATTATAAATTATATCACGTTCTGTCTAATTATAGTCATTTTAGTACCTATGAAACACATTTCAATGAGTTATTACTTTGAAAATGATGTCCATTCATTTTTGTGGAGTGTCGTTTTCTGCCTGAAGTTTTTACTGCCACAGCCCAATAGTCATGAATATTCATAAACAAACAACGCTCATTAATTTTCATTAGTTGATGGTGAGTTTATACTATTTCAACAGTACACAATTAACAACAGCATATTTAATTGTAGGACGATGAGTTAAAGTTAGCTCAGCTAATAGCATGCTCAACAAAGCAAGAAGCAACCTCAGTGATAACAAAATGATGCACGCTATTCTCAGTAAAGCTCATCTTGTTAAGGCTAATTGTAAGCCGAGCTATTAGTGAGAGTAGCAGTACAGAGTGTTAAAGCACCCCTATTATGCTATATAAACGCACCTAATTTTGTTTGCGAGGTCTCGTACAATAGGTTTCCATGCATCCAAGGTCAAAAACCCCTTTCATTTTCTCATAATTTATATTGCAGTGTCACAAACGACTCGCTCAAGGATCCGTTCACTCCAAACGACTCCTTTTAGAGACTACACTGCTCTGATGGGTCAGATGTCCCAGTCTGTTGTGATTGGTCTACTGCTTACAGTGCGTGTCGGAAAGGAAACGCCCACTACCATATCTGAATTTCAGCTCAGTAATAATGTCGGTTTGACCTTATCAATTTGACCCCGAGTCCGATAGTGATACGTCGGGAGATCGACTCGAGCAACCATCGCGAGCACGACGAGAACTGGACGTTTCTCAGTGGTAAGTTTGTAAGTGGTAAGTTCAGAATCGGTTTCTTCTTTTGGGAGTCAATAACTTTTGATTTTTGAAACTTTTCAGACTTTTTACATTCACAAACAGCTCTATAACACACTACATGAAAGGTAATATCTGATAAAAGCATAATAGGGGCACTTTAATGCACCACATTTGTAAATGATCGAACCGCAGGACAATTTTCTTAAAAGAGTCAACTGCTGTTACTTTTCATTTATCTGTGGAACATGCCACTATTCCAGATAGCATGTATAATTGTATTTGTAAAAGGTATTATGCTATTTTCCTTTCTTATTATCTTAGGAAATGATCAATAGGGAACATCTTTGGGTGGACAAAGAGAGAAAGGGGAAAAAAAAACATGATTGTAGAGTGTTGTATTGTAGACTAATTTGGATTTTCTCAGTAGTGACTGTGTTACATTATTTACTGTTGTTAGTGTTCTGCAGTGCAGTCAGGAGACCGTGATTAGTTAGTCCATTGATTGTACCAGCTTTGCCTTTGTCGAAACTAGCCTAAGTGCAATTTGTTAGTGATGCGCATCAAAATTAGTGAGGCTTTTCTCATCCTTTGCTTTCCAGACACTACAGTGGTGGTTTGTGGTTTGACCAATGTATTAATCACTTCATCTGTCAAAAGTCAACCCTGTAATCCAACTGAAATTACTGCTACGCCCTTAGTACCAAACATGAGAGAGCTTTTATCCAACAAGCTTCCTTCATTGCCGCACTAACTTATTACATTTCACACTCATTTACTGTGGGATTTTCCCTTTTCACACACATCCCAGGCAATTCCTCTCACCTTCCTGCACTGCAGTTATTTTCTGTCTCGGAGCACACACCTGGTACTTGTTCAGTCTGTTCAATGATACAGTGTTTTCTCACTGCATCCGCTCAGCAGAGCCATGCCGTGTTTCCACTGGTGAAACCCAGAAAGGTGAAACCCACAGATTGCAACTTTTGTTAATCACCACTTGAACATCACGATAATTCTAATATCAGCCTACACAAATGAGAGCTGTTGAACGATGAATGTGCGGGTGTATAAACCTTCACAAGAGTATTTTTAAATTGTGTATATCATTTATCACCGACTCGATTATCTTACATCATCTTTTCATCCTATTCCTTAAAGTCAGTTTCCACCATATTGAAATGCAAGACGTGACCGATGCCTTTATGATTTATGTTCTTGACCTGGAGGTCATAGGTGAGATTCTTGCTCTCCACCACCCACTGTGAACCAGAATTTTGAAAGAAGCTGAACACCATAGGGAAAAAATTGGCATTGAATGCACCTTCATGTGTGCTGTTCTTGCCCTTGAACAGAAACTGTAACTGTAATCGAAACTGTAGGGTTTTTTTTTTAAGAACTTGCATTAATTTGAATCAGATTTACATTTCTACAAGTAAACATGCCTTTTTTCTGCCAAGTTTGATTCACTTCATATTATGGTATCCATATCATGTTTCTGGTTGTATTCAGATCAAGGCTATGCTAAGACAAAGAGTTAGAGTCTTGCATGTGTATTTGATCAAGTGAAAGCATCACATGTCCTGCTGTCACGTTCTACTCATGTGACAGGTTCCTGCTTTACTATGCTGAAATACATACACCTGTGTGGTGTTTACATTTATTGAGGAGCCATTAGGTCTCATTCAGAGCCTGTTCCAGGAACAATGGGCACAAGGTGAGAGAATCCTGGATGGGATGCTAATCCATTACAGTATACCAATCCACCTAGTGATATGTTCTTGGGGAAGTGGGAGTAAAAATGGGAGATCCCGGAAGAAGCCCATGCAGATATGAGGAGAATATGCACAGAAATACCACACACACAGATCCTGGGTTCAGGACCAAACCAGGGTCCCTGGAACTGTAAGGCAGCAATGCCACCCACTGCACCACTCACTATTCCATTACTGTGGAAATATCTTATTACAATAGTGTGCCTGTGTTTCTGTCATTGGTCTGTACGTGTGAAACTTCATGTAAAGCTCAGTTTTGATTGCTGTGCATTGACCACCAAGTTTGGACAAGTTTCAGTCACACGAGTTGGGAGATACGAGGAGGTGACTTCGTTTTACCGCCTGCACAGTCTCGTACTGCTGCACTGAGATGCTTCTCCAATACAGCGCAAGTCTAATTACATAAACCCCTGATACCTGAAACAAGGAACTCCATGAGAGGAATCAGGCTCACAGTTGCACTGTTGTTCTCATGTAATCCTCACCACAGGGACGCATGCTCGTGCAGTGTGGCACGTGCAGCTGCTGGACATGTTGTTTTGTGATGAGGACTGCTCTCGTGCGTCACACACTTGCCACGATGCCCTTGCTTAGTCTATATGATGAAATGGTTGCCCTTCGATGCTTTGGAGAAACATTCACTAATCTACTCATTGTTATATAAATGATATATATAATTTACGCTTGATATTATGTGCTTTTTGGATCATGCATCATGTCTATCGGCTGGTGTTTTGTGTGCACATGCAGCCCCCAGTCCATCCACTGAGTAAATCATGTACCACTGCACATCACCATGGAAACATGATTTTCCTCTTTTTTGGGTAAAGTAAAAGTAACCAGTGAATGAATTTTTATTAAACTGAAAAACATACTTCACTTGGTGAACATAATCAACCTACAGAGTACTGTGTTTGTACAGTATGTGAGCATTCATTCCTGTTGGGACCATGCACCTGGATCAGCATTATTCATTCACTGTTGTGTAGCTAATGAGATGTTTGTTATGTTCTGGTTCCATGCTACAGCCTACTGACTCAGGAGTGTCACACTTTCTAATATATACAAATGCAGTAATGGTTTTTCACAAAATGGATACAAAATTGTTCCAAGCCAAAAAGTTAAATAAAAAAGTTATTTATTCTGTACACTTAAATATAAATATATATAT
>JANDJT010000032.1:15800209-15842613 GCA_024331685.1 Stegophilus panzeri
GTCTCCCTGTAGCACTGTCTTAGGCGTCTTACATTACAGACATTGCAGCTTATTGCTCTGGCCACATCTGCAGTCCTAGGCATCTTTCTTCTGGTGTTTTTCAGAGTCAGTAGAAAGGTCTCTTTAGTGCCCCAAGTTATTGTAACTGTGACCTTAATCACCTACCGCCTGTAAACTGTTAGTGTTAATTAGTGTTAATTATTTATGGTTCATTGAACAAGCATGAAAAACATTGTTTAAACCCTTTCCAATAAAGATCTGTAAAGCTTATTTAGATTTTATAAAATTATCTTTAAAATAAAGTCTTCTGGAAAGGGTAGGGTGTTTTTGCTGAATATAATAAGTGTGAACAATTTTGGAAGACATTTTACCAAAAAAAAAAAAAAGTGTTCATTTCCCCCTATGTATGGAGGCTTTTGGGACATACTGTTGAATGATTTCAAAAGAGCCTATAATATTCTAATAACATGCACATAGTAATAAAACATACACATGTTCGAGTACAAAAGAGGCTTTGAAAAAATGGAGGGAAAAAAACACTTTCTGTGCAAAATGTACTTTGTTGTCTGCTCTCAGGGGTTACATTTTACTTTCAACTACTAAGACTCCTACAACTTCCAAGGATTCCCCCAACACAGTATTTGCTCTACTCCACCAACCTCTTAGACGTGGATCTGAGTGAAGATTGTAAGTAACAGAAGCAAGGAATCTGAGGCAGGGAAACATTTCAAAAGAATTGTATTCCCACTCTGGAATATTATTGCTACAAAGTTCTTTTTCTCTCTCTCCCTGTCTCTTTCCTTAGTGCAGGACTGTTTTCAACCACTCAGACATCTTATTATCAACATTTCTCAAACTTAATTACAAACCACCAGCTTCTAATTTGTTACATGTCTATTAAGGACCAGGATATTAAAGTATTCTTGTGTCAGTCCAGGGTCATCGCATTAAATCTCATGGACAGAAGGATTACTTTGAGTCTCTTACATGATGCAGAATGACATTACTTATGAAATTATAGAAATCATAAAGACAACATAACTTTTGAACTTTCATTAGGAAGCCACAGTCACAATAACAAGGTTAATATGTATTATATTTCATGCCACTATGACAGATGCAGCACTAACCTAGTCCAAACAGCATATTTGGTTGCTCTTTTACAATTGAATCAAACAAAATCAACCTGGTGAGTCACTCAGAGGTCTGCATAGTTCATGATGCGAAATGGCTTTGTTTGGTCAAACTATGTTTTATTGAAAGACCAAATACAGTACATGTAAGCATAAAGCATACATCTTACTAGTGTAAGTCTATTGCATGTTTTGACTAAGTAGGAGCCAAGCTATATCACACATGAATTAGCATAGTGCTACTGTTAGGAGTTGCTACCAATCTGTGCTGTTCATCTCACATTGCTTCTCTGTTTATGATAAGCAGGGCTATGTATTGAAATGTTTGACATTAATATTGTTGTATTTAAATTCTGCCTTTTTTCATCTTGTTGCATTTTCACACACCTGATAACATCACGATGCTCAACCGTACCGTATACTTTCACTGCCACGTTATTGTGGAAATTTTTATTTAATCTTTCAAATTTAGCAGGATTGAAATATTTTGACCAAAAGTATGCGAGAAGGTGGATTCGGAAACTGTGAAATTCATATAATATTTACAGGAAATAAAGCATGTTATTCCAGAAGTGCCGTAAAGTATTTGACTCTTCAGACTTAATACAATAGTTCCAATTTTATTCCTGAAAATGGGCTCCTAAGCATTTATTCCTACTTTTTATTTTCTCTGAGAAAATGGACTGCTCTCATTGCTTACACCTTTCAGTGTCTGTGGAAATGTAGCTTTATTGTATTCCGTTCAGTGGTTTCTACTGAATCACTGAAAAGCAGTAGAACATCACCATGGACATTAGTACCACTTGTTTTGGTACAAGAATTTATTATTGAATCACAGAGCCTGCTTCTTTCACATGCCCGTTATTATTCCTTACTTTTGCTACAGTGTACTGTGCTGCTGTCTCACTCACTCTGAGATGTTTTCTTCAGTGCTCCATTGTGCTCCAGCAGAAATAATGTGCTAGCATGGGGGGAGAGAATAAGGCCTCATGTGGAGCTCAAACCAGTAACTATCTGTTCTGTGCAATCCACAGAGACATTCTCTTCCTGAACAATACATGGCCCTGCTTCCCATCTTTCTGTCTGCACAATAGGTGTGTCCTCAGCAGCCGGCTGCGTCTAGCTGAGAGAAGGCTTTCTCTCTGCCTCTGGCCAAACTCATTCACTCGCATAAGCTTGCTGCAAAATCAGCCTCGGCAAAGTGCATACACACATAATCCAATCATTTCTGTTCAGCTCCTTTTGCACATACTGCGTGCTGGCATGAAGAGAAAATCCTTTAAAAACAATGGCCCGTGAGGCATCACAAATGAACTCATCCATTTGTTTATGGTTGAACAGCTTGTGCCGCTCCTCTTCCATATTGGATGAAACGTGAGCATTATAGCAAATGTGTCAAGTCTCTCAAGACTCAAGCGTTCTCTCAACTCCCTCTTTTAAGTGATATTTAAATTGGGTTTTTATTTGTTTTTCAGCTGGCTTTATTCGCTTTTATTTTACTTTTAATTGTTATTGTGTGCCAGTGCTACAGAGACATTATCAAGCAGAAAGTGCGAGAGGAGAGAGAGAGAGAGAGAGAGAGAGAGAGAGAATTTTGTAGTACAAATGAAAAAGAATCACTCCTGGCATTTCTAGCAACTACAAACGAGAAAACTTAATGAAGCTCATTAGAACAAGGTTTATTACAACACACAAAGGCCATTAACTCATTCTATGATTTATTCATTGCCCTCGTGGACAACAAATATGAAAAGAGCTTGGCTTGCTTCAAAGAGTACAGCAACAAATAGTACCCAACTTTATCACACTGATAAGTGACTGTGATACAAGCCACATCACACTTACACCAAGATTTACACAGTTCGTTTTAGAGCTGTATTTAATTACGGTCTCACCAATGTTCAATTTTGTGAAAGACATTCATATGCTTGTGGACTTACAGACATAATATTTGCATTTATTTATTTATTTATTTATTTATTTATTTATTTATTTCTGCTCTGGCTGCCACCGATTAGCCTTTACGTGTCTGTCTTACACACACACATAGTATAGTGTGGAAGAGTGTTGTCCTGATTGAGTTTACTTTATCACAGCAGGCTCTAGTTACCCTTCTCCAGTCGTTTGATATCACACAGGGCTGTGTGCTGTGGAAGCACCATGGGCAGCTCTGTGTTTTCTACACTGTCACAGGGCTGGATAGACATTTAGCCCGTTTGATTGGTTCATTTCATATGAAATTGAATCGAAACGTTCTCTTCACACTTTTTGCCAGTTCTCATTCTCATACATTTCCACACACCAGCACACACACTTCTTCACACGTGGGGAATCGAGTGTACATACAAAGGTTCATAAACGGAACATCGGTACAGATCAGAGATGGGCTGAGATGCACAGTTTTGTGCTTTGACTTATGTAACAAGAAAAGACAGATGTTGTCTATGATTTGTTGAGCCCTGGAGTGGCTCAGTGGGCTAATGAATTTTGTCTGTGTTCTCAGGATAGATACTTGTTGAACCCTACATAAATCTGACTCACTATCAAAAGACATCACTGATAGACATGGGTATATATATATTAACACACAGAAAAATACTTGTATCTAATCTAATGTAACCTAGATTTTTACTGTGGCTGTTGAAGGAAGATTGGAAGGAGGGTTGTCCTATTTCAGTGCAGCTCTTGCACTTACAAGCATGTGATCTATTACAGATCAAGTAATACTGGACTCACATGTGTAACAGCACAGACAGCTAAAAGACAGCTAGGAGTGCAGTGCCCTGGGGACCCGGAGCATTTCCCAGTGCGTATGTACATCTCACCGAGCCCTTGAGGGCCAGTATGGATTGGCTCCATCTGCACTCCATTTGTGTTGTCAACCATCTCAGCTGACACACATGTGATAAAGCCTCGTAGGACTTCTGCAGTGTCCTGGTCATAAGGCCTGCTCTAGTTCACCCATAACCCTCTCTGGGACTATTACTGCCAGATGAAGTCAGCTGAAATGACACAGATAGCTGAGGTTGATAGGAACAAATAGCTACATGTACAGGACTCAAGGCCTCATCATTGGGAGAAACTGTGCATAATAAACACATCATTTTCATTTCTCTATAGATTTTGAAAGCCTTAGCTGCAAAGACCAAATTATGTAATAATAGATCATGCATATTTTACAAGCTAACAATTTTTGGGTCACGAACCATAATTTCTCATGTGATTTTTGTTTTTAATTGCAAAAGCACTTAACAGGTAATGAAACCAAGCTGCCCAGCAATATCTGCAACTGTAGGTCAGTATTTACATCAATATCTTACTGTAATTAATACACTCAGATGTAACATGATACTGTATTTCAAATACAGTACATTTATGGAATTTGTAGTGCAAAAAAAAAACAGCAAACAAACTCCAAATGACTCATTAGTGAAATATAGGCCTTTAATGGATACCGTTATCATCGTCACAAATGCATCATTAGTATTTACGAATTGTCATTATGCCTTTATCTGTTTTTGTTACAGTGTTGATTTATTGTGACTAGAAAAGGCTGTATTATTATTATGTCTTTTACAAGATTAATTGCTCAACAATTTTTTCATGGGGAGAACGAGTTATCTGTCTACATATTCTTTCACATAGAATTGGTCCAACTTGCACTACAATGCTTTCTTTACTATATCCTATAAAATGCTCATAAGATTGGTGGCAGGGGTTAAAGTAGAAAACTGTTAAATTATATTCATTTATAGGAAAATAAACATAGATAAAACATAAAATATTATGGTAATTAACCTTCCAGAAAATGGGCAAATACGGTTTTTACAGTAATTTACTAGGTGGTACATTGACACACAAACTATAAAATCATTTATATATATATATTAAATTAACAATTGCAATTATTTTTACAGTACTTTAAATTTTGAATTAAGTTGTCATTCTGTGAAGTAGTATTGTACTAAAAGAACAAAATGTTTTATTTTAGTAATTAAATTTTTAGAACAAATAGAACTACTGTTATTTTATAGAAAATATTTCTGTAAAGTTGAAAAAATTGTCATTTTATCAATTATTACTTTGTAACAGAACAGTGAAAGACAGACTGTCAAATTTGAGAAGAGAATTTTATTTAGCTTTACTGTCTGACAGCCAATAGTGTTTCGCTTACCTCACAGCCAGGAAACCTAAAACTGTTGGGGGCGGGACACTTCAGATTCTAGAGAGCATTTGAGTGGACAGAAAATCTGATGGGAAGCCGAAGTGTAGAACGATGTCATCAAAACTGTTGCTCCGTGTTGGTGGTAGAGAGATTGTACATTTTGAATGCATGTATCTTCTCAATGCAAATTTTGCCATTGTTTTGGCGCACACTAACTTTTAGATAACATTAAGGCTGACATATTCATACTAAAAGCCTCAGAACTTCACTTTTGATTTCATATGGACTTTAAAGGTTAGTCGGTAATTGAATGATTTGCAGTGTAAATTTTCTTTTAAGATCAGTATAAACATGTCATGCTTACATTGTGTCCCCTGTGATTTACAGATTTATACAGGATATTAACTGTGTTGCTGTTTTTCTGATCATTTAGTTGTTTGCTTTATGACAACAGGGGAATCTCTGACTACCCATTAGAATATTATTTGATCTAAAACTTGTAACATCTCACCAAGATAGAACTCTTGAGTTAATGAGCATGGGCGAGGAGAGCGATGAGAGTGATTTAATACAGATACCCAGATGCTACTCAGCAGGCATATAATTAAGCGTGTGTTGTGGGAATCTTGCTGTTGCTTTTCTGCCCATCAGATGAGACTAAATATGTGACTGTGAACACACCTGTGATGGTGTGATTGTAATTGTACCTGTGTGAAATCTTCAACCTCCTCATCATCAGAGAGATTCATTCAGCAGGTGTGTTTTTTTTTTTTTTATTCAGAGGGATGTGAATATGGTAGTACTTAAGCAACCTTAGTGCCTTCAACCGAGTAGAAAACACAAGCATATGGCCTTTATGTATACAGTCCAGAAAATAGTAATATCTTAAAAAATAAACTGCACAATGCAAAGATAAAGCAATGTAAAACTACTAGTCAGGAAATGTGTGGTGTTTAAATTCATTTTGAAACATTTAATTATGACACAAGTAATACCTACTCTGAACTGTGGTTGATGAAAGCTACCATTTTCCTGATTAAACTCGGTGTCACATACAGTATGTACCATCTGACACTTTGTTCAAAGGCTGTAGAGTGAAATTAAGCTAACCTGTGAGATTTGGTTCACAGAAAACACATGCAATATGTAGAACTAGAAAGTGCAGTTTACTGAATCGATACACAAATGCATTTCCCAGCACGTCTGCAGGTCAGGCACGTATTCCTTCCTTCCCCTTCTGTTTTACTGAAGAACATGCATAAACATGAAAATGAAGACATACTGCTCATCAACTAGTATCCCAAATAGCACCTCCATTTTATAGGGCTCTGTGAAATAGCTGGAATCACATTCACATCTCATTGAACACGGTGCTGGGAGCTTTGTCACCCAGTCAGCCATCTGTTACTGCTGGCCACAGGCCCAACTCAGGGGCACAAGCAGCATGGCCAGGTTGGCTCGGGCCTGAGGTGTGAAAATTAGCATGCAGAGGAGTGCTCACAGGACAAGAAGCAACTCCCTCACACGGCATACGTGTTTTTGCAAAGCCATATGCATCTCTGCTCATCAAGTCCTCATTAACACCTGCTTTTAGAAACACTGCTGAGGCTTCATTTTTAAACTAACTGTAGGAAATGAGCGTTAGGGATGAAGTGAAAGCATTTTAGCATTTGAGCGAACAATGATCCCCTATCTGTGTATATGCTAAATGCTTCATTTTCCCTGAAGCTAATCAGGTGTTAGTGGTTGTGGTAATTACAGGTACTTAGACAGCAAGGTGTACATGCAAAATTTACATCTGGAAGTTGGGAGCTGAGTATACGGCTGATTGATGATTGCTTGTTGTGCTTGTGAGTGATGTGGAAAACATACGGCAATCCTTCCGAAGTTTGAAAAAGAAGACGTTCACGTGAATCATCCTGGTCTTTAGAAAGTGCATGAAAACAGTATTTAAAAATAAAACAAACAAAAACACTGACAGAAAGGCTCTGTCAATACTGCATATGAGACCGTTTAAATAGAGCAGATGTAGGGTAGTTTCTGTATAGGGAGCAGAAACGAAGTAAGATAATTGCTTTTTCTTTTTTATGTGTAGCTGCTGATCTCAGTAGGGATAAGGCGATGAAAGACTAGGTCTAGCCAAATAATAGTTTTTTTGCTCTCGTTGTTTGTTGCGATGTTTTTTTTGGTTTGATACGTTTAATATTTCATTATGTGTGGTTGTGTGAAAGGCCACATTTCTTTTACAGTATGTCAGATCTTTATTCATGTACTTACATTACTCATTTTAATTAAATTAGTTACAAGCATTTATCAACACAGAATATAGTTAGCGCATGAGTGGTCTATGCTGACTGAACAGTGGATCCCTTTTCACTGCTTTGACACGATATGTAGTGAATAACCTTATCTTTCAAAATTCATTCATTATTTTCTCACTGAAACTCAATCGCCAACAATCATCTACATCTACAGCAAGTTTTTCATGTTTACATACTCTACTACTTCCAAATCTATTGAATGTAAATTGAAAACCAAACAAAACTTGATTGCCTATATTCCTATTCCTATGGTATGTTTTCTATAAGAATTCAAAATCCCTTAAATATACAAATAACAAATAACTAAATCTACAAAATAAACAAACAAACAAACAAACAATACATGAGTGAATAAATAAATAAATACATACATGCATACAGTGGTGCTTGAAAATTTGTGAACCCTTTAGAATTTTATATATTTCTGCATAAATATGACCTAAAACATCATTAGATTTTCACACAAGTCCTAAAAGTAGATAAAGAGAACCCAGTTAAACAAATGAGACCAAAATATTATACTTGGTCATTTATTTATTAAGGAAAATGATCCAATATTACATATCTGTGAGTGGCAAAAGTACTGTATGTGAAACTTTGCTTTCAGTATCTGGTGTGACCCCCTTGTGCAGCAACAACTGCAGCTAAATGTTTCCGGTAACTGTTGATCAGTCCTGCACTTCAGCTTGGAGGAATTTTTGCCCGTTCCTCAGTACAGAACAGCTTCAACTCTGGGATGTTGACGAGTTTCCTCACATGAACTGCTTGCTTCAGGACCTTTCACAATATTTCTATTGAAGGTCAGGACTTTGACTTGGCCATTCCAAAACATTAACTTTAGGGCGGCTGTGGCTCAGGTGGTAGAGCGGGTTGTCCACTAATCGTAGGGTTGGCGGTTCGATTCCCGGCCCACATGATTCCACATGCTGAAGTGTCCTTGGGCAAGACACTGAACCCCAAGTTGCTCCTGATGGCAAGTTAGCGCCTTGCATGGCAGCTCTGCTACCATTGGTGTGTGAGTGTGTGTGTGTGAATGGGTGAATGAGGCACAGTGTAAAGCGCTTTGGATAAAAGCGCTATATAAGTGCAGACCATTATTCTTCTTTAACCATTCTTTGGTAGAATGACTTGTGTGCATCCACCATTGTACATACATACATACATACATACATATATCCATATACACATACATACATAAATTAATAACCAACCAATCACAGCTGATTCCAGGTTTAGCTGAAGACCTACCCAGGTGTTTTATTTTCCACTTTGTTGCCATCTATACAAAAGTGGAAGTTCTTTGGAATCATGTTAACATGGACCTAATCCATAATAGAGAAGTAGCAGAGAAAGAAGAGTGGTTAAGAGAGGGAGAGGAAGAGGAATAAGTAGGCAATGTGGAAGACAGTCAGGAGGATGAACTGTAGCCTCAAATGAGATTAGGACTACTATCATTGATCATGTTATGAATTATGGTCTATTAATGAAAGCGTGCAGAGTGCTGCCATGCTCATCAATGGCATGGCATGCTGTATGACTAGATATATCTGTGAAAGTTTGCAAGAGGACAGGGTTGACAAGAATTACACTGAAAAGTAATGAACTGAATTTACTTGATTTAAATGAATAAAATATTACATCAGCAATCGCAAAAGTAAGTAAACCGAAAGATAAAATTGTGTTCATGTGAGAATGATGCACTCATTTAAATCAAATCAACTGACTGCATCACGTTTTTCAGTGATCTAAAGGATATCCTTAGTGACTGGTAGATATCTTACATATCTTACATGTGTCTCTATACATATTATTGGTCACATTCTTGGAATTACCATGGTTGAATTTAGTGTATTTTGGATTTACTCCCTATAAAAATGACAGAAAAGAAAGCATACTGAAGTATATTGATTCACCCCAGTAACATATACTGCAGAACAGTGCTGTAGTACTATCAAAATCAAAGACAAAATGGTACATCTTCTAATATCACCTGATGTTAGTGCTTTTCAGGTCATTGTATTATGAATGACAGAGTGTTGTTCTTGAGAGAGAGCCATTGCTAGTGTTCTGGTAGATTTAAATGATTTTGAGGCAAGTGTATGAAATTCTTATAGTTTTAGTGCATTTTAGATGTGAGCATAACAGATCTGCGTGTGTGTGTTGCCTAAATGGTTCAGATTGTTTTTCTTCCTAAGCAGTGTATCTCAGCAGTATAAAGCTCTATTAGCTCTCATCGTCAAGCAGGGCTTGCCTGCTCCCAGGTGAAGTGTGTGCGTGTGTGTGTGTGCGTGTGTGTGTGTGCGTGTGTGTGTGTGGTGTGTGTACTTGCTGTACTCTCATAATGAGCTGCATGAGCACATGGCTTCAGCATTATCATTTATATTCCTGTCCTGTCATTAAGCAAGACTGGGATAGATTTGAGCTCTGCTTCATCACTGGTTGTTGCTATGGTTAATGGAGGCTGCTTGTTGCTTGTAGCCCTAATCCAGCACTTTATGGGGGGAAAATCCACTACGCCACTCTGCTTGGGTCTGTTCATCTGTGCCATCTCTCAGCTGCTGACTAATGCTTTTGTTTTGGATCTGTCTTGGATAAGTATGCCAATGAATTTATTTTGCGGGCATAAACAATGCAGGCATGCGATTCCCTCGATGCCCAGAGCGCACCACCACCCGCTCCTCCACCCAGCTACAGTTGTTGCCGTGGAAACATACAAAGAGATTTCAAAGCAGACTGCACGAGTTCTGTCACCGTGGCAACAGTTGGCTTTCATCCAGGCATAGTTTGCTCTGTTCAACTAATTTTGTCCAACTGACCACTGACCAATTCTTTACACATAGACCATTACTGCAAAATACTCATGACTGCATTAGTATTAAATTGTATCATATTCTTTCTGCATAAAAGGCTGGACAATGTCAGTGCATGCTTGCTCAATAGTTTGTATACAGTATATAATTATATATAATTATATTTTAATAACAACCTTCACCTTCATTGGTCATCTCTCATAAGAAAGAGGTCATATTTTTATGAGCTAATATCTCATTAATATATATATATATATATATATACACACAGACACACACACACACTAGTCTATTTTTTTTTTTTATCTAAAGGCTTGTGCACTTGCCTGATACAAAGGCACTGAGACAGATCCTGTCAGAAACAAAGAAGAACTGATATTAGAATTTCCAATGTGCCTCTCAGATATTAATCACTCAGGATATCATTGCGCCATAAAGTGAAAGAACCAATCTGAATATTTCTTTCAAGACAGTACCTCCTGCTAACTGTTCTTATGACCTGCCATGGTTTATTCATCACCTTAATAACAGACTCACTTTTCTAACACTACCCAGAACGTCATTTCAAGAAGCAGTGGCGCATTTTTTTTTTCTTTTTTGAGTTCATGAACAAGCTGCAAGTGCGTTTTGGAGACAAAGCACTCCTCCCTCATGGTGTCATCTCGACTGAAACCTCGTTATTGGTCACAGAGGACTGATACAGCTAGACAGAGCCTCAGCCTCTTACTCACTTCTGCAGAGTAATCAATAAGACATTCGATGGCCTTTAAAGAAGGCCTGCTGAGGAGCTTTTTATCTGGGTTTGAACAGAGCAGATGGTGAGCCACAAATCGGGTCCACACAAAAATACTGTGAAAGAAGGAGACTCTCTGTACACTCTGACTTTCTCAGACAGCAGAAGACTGGATACACGGTTGGAAGACCGAACACGAAAATATTTAACTTTTTTTTTTTTTCTTCCAGTGTTTCAAGAAGAACACTGAGAACCCAATACTTGAGTATTCTTCCCAGTCATCAGTGAAAATCTGTCTGATCTGTGCTCACATACTGCTAATCTCATCAGCAATCCAGTCTCTGTGCTGGAAGTACACGTCTCAGTTCTCAGCTCTAGTACTATACAAGGAAAGGACACTTTCACTAGAATCTAATGTAGGATTTTCAGATAATGTGAAAGGTGCAGCAACATTTGAAATTTCTATATGAGATCACTGTCTGGCGTAACATATTACTGGTGTCAGTGGTGGTTTTGTGCGTTTAATTGGGTTCTTTCAAACAGCCCATGCAAGAAGGTGCTGCGGTAATTAAAGACAGAAAACTCTGCTCACTTTTGTTCTAGTTTCAGCACGCACTCAGGAGAGCAGCTCTGCAGAGACTATATGTAATTAATCTTTGAGAATACTGGTACCTGTATGCCTGTTCACATGGGTTGTCGTCAATACGGTCAAAATTAAGAAAAAGTTGAGAAAACGGAGAACTGTATGGGTATAGACAGCACGGATTTGGTGGAAACTCTTTAGCATTTCAAATACCTACAGCATACAGCAGTAAAGCATTAGGAATACAGCGAGCGCTGCTTTTGAATAAACAGAATCTCCACAGGCAGCTGAAGTGGCTTAAGGAGAGGATATAGATCAACATGATGGTGACATTTTATTGAACAGAAAAATGTGTTGTTTTTGCTGTGCTTAAAATTGCACTGAAATATTTACTGTCTCACTATCATACAAAAGACTTAAATGAGGTCTGGAAAAAAAAATCATAGCAGTTAATCAGAAATACATCTGAAATGAAGAACGCTTAATATTATCATATCATGAAAGGAATCTACAAATCTCTTTAAAGCTCCATTAAGAGCACATGCGTAATGTGTTTAGCTTTAACGTGTTACTAAATCCACAGCGATGTTTAATTCTCCCACAGAATCAAATAACATAATCCCATTTCAGAAATGATCATGTATTAATATCACGGTGCAGAACACGAGAAGGAATCCTTGATTAGTTTAAACACATTAATGACTAAATCCATTTGATCCTATTTTATATATAAATATGTCTTGTACCTACAATTCATTTTCAACTTTTCTGTCTTCAACTTTCTGTCTTTATGATGTGAAATATTGATTGTACTTTTTAACATTTATAAATGTATAACTTGTCTATATTTTAACATGACAGCTGCGGCGAAAGCTTGTATTTTGTATGCAAATGTTTTGTATGAATTATTAATTCTCATAATTTCTTTAGAAAGTTTAAGAGGTTTGCTGATGATGAGATTGTCATCACTGTGTCAGTCTGATTAATAGATTTAGTAATATTTTATCCCACAGATTAAACTGTGTTTAAGAGTTGCATGATGGCCATTGGTGCTTCACAGCTCCAGGTCTCCAGTTCAGTTCTGAGCTCAGGTTAGTGTGGTATGTGTGGAGTTTCACACCATGTTTCCTCTGGGTTCTCCAGGTTTATTTTTTAAGGTGGCTCTTAAAAAACATGCAGGTAGGCTGCTTGAAATTACTCCTCAGTGTGAATTATGTCATGTGATGCTACAATTAATCAAAGATATTTATTTCAGTTTTTTTTAAATTCAGGTTTTAAAAAATTATGTAGCAGAAAATGCTTTCATTCTTTGGTGAATCTGATGTAACTCCATAAAAGAGAATCAGGCATTAGTTCTTATAAAAATGTTATTAGTACCTAGTCAGGTAATAGTAGCTATATTTGATGTAAAGGTTTCTAGCTAAATATACACAGTATATCATTCTCACTCACTAATTCATTTACGATTCAGATTGCTCTTCATCAGCAGGAAAAAAATATGACATGGACCTATACTCAGTAAACATTATAAGAACTATGGTAAATGCAGTGCAGGGGGAAGATTGCTAGTTCAATGCAGAGCGTCAGCTGTGTCTTCATTGCCGTGACAGAATGGACCACAGAGTCTGACAGCTGAATTTGTCTGGGTGCCAAGCAGACTGCAGACCAAGAAAGCTTGATTCTGCTAATTAGGTCACTTGCACCCACTGCCACAATTGAAATTTTTGGCAGTGTAACAAAGCCTCAACACAAACGAGTGCATTCAACCGCTGGATAATTTGAGGCACCTGTTTAGAGGTGAAGGAGTGCCAGATGAGAATTGGATTAGAGACTGTACGCTTGCTCCAAGAACCTGAATCGAATCAATTAGCGCTTCTTTTCTTTTCGGCTCATCATCAGAGAAATCCACACAATGCACACTGACACTTTGGGCTCCCTTCTTGCTCTATTATATCATATCATTTTGGACTTTTGTATGATCAAAAAAAAGGAGAATGTGAGTCATGAACTGTCTAGAGAGCAATATGTCATAAAATGATTCACTTGTGTTTTTGGTTATTTCATTCTTTTAAATTGTTTTCCAGATAGCATTCTGGAGCAAAGAGGAAATGATGTCCTAGAACTCACAAGATGAAAATGTGTGAATATGAATTGATTCTTGATCCAAGTCTATCATACAATATAGAGGCTGAATAGTTGAAACAGTAACTGGGGAAAAATGTGTCCAGGAATGCACCAGGCTTTGTATTCTTGAAAAAAAAAAAAAAAAAAAAAAGACTACATTGAATGGGATTGTTTCAATTGATTTGTCACTTTTGAAGAAATATAACACCAGGCCTTAAGTGCTTTGTACTCACTTTTCCTTGTTTGCAGGATTAATTTAGATAAACAGCTAAATACAAACCTATTCCTATCCAACTTCCTGTTATCACTGAAGACAACAATTAAGAAATATTATGGAGAGAATGAAGAAATGTTTATTTTATTCCAATATCATTTCTTGATTTTGAAAGATATCAATATTTCCAAAACAACCACACCCCTTATACTGTGATGCAGCAGAATAAACCTTATTTTCTCATTTGGAATGTACAAGTGAATGAAAAAGACAAAGAGATCAAATTAAACACACCTTTAACAAGCTAATTCTTGGCACAATGTACTGTATCATTTGCATACATATACTGGTAAGAGTATAAATATATATACTTTAAAAATCAATTTCACCAGAAGGTCTGTGTGGGGGAAAAAAAGCTTCCCCCAAATTACTCACTACTGAAATAAAAGTGCTAAAACCCAGTGGTTGCAACGTAGCTGCACATACATCTATTGTCATGAAGAAATATTGTACAACAAGCTTTAATGATTTCAAGAGGATACAATACAACACATTTAAAAAAAAAAAAATCATTTTAACTATACTGAAGGGAGATCAAATACTTGTTTCCAAAGCTAAAGAGCCATCAGGCACAATTTGTGGCAGAGCGATGATGTTAGTTAACAGTGCTTTTTACTCTACAGTCTCCAGTTCACATGCTACCTAATGGCACTGCGCAACAAATACAGCACAAACTGGCTGTATAAGAGATTATACCATTTCTTAAGAATGACATTTCTGGGGGCTTGTTACAAAGTAAATGAATGAATTGGGAGTTCTTTCATCTACACACAGTGAGGACTGTTAGTATGAAAATGAAAGGTACAGCCCTAAAATACCAGTCTGTGGTATAACAGTTCACGTCTTTCAAGGGTGTCTTCAAATAAGGCATCTGCCACTAAATATTTTAGATACAATACGTACGCTCTGAGTCTCAGCAGTGTATGAATGATCAGAGAGATAATTGTGTAAAGAGACATCATCTACATCAGCTCTGGTACTGTAAGGAATACTGGCCCTGTGTTCAACATGCTACACTAGCCCTTGAACCTTTAGGTTCAGCACTACACTTATTTCCTCTTAATTACTGGAGTAAAGATTTATTCCCAATTATTATTCTTGTGTCAGTTTATTAGTTTGCTTTTATTGCTTGTTTACTTTGACTCTTTTCTCATTGATTTGAATTAAAACTGCTTATTATCTCACTGATTGAACACAAACACATCATCATTGGCATGGGTATAAATTATAGTGAACATTTCACAAAAACAATGGAATGTTCCTGGTTCAGCTGTCATTGCTTGCCGACCGCCTGGTTGTGTGGCTGATCATGGTGTGACCGGCTCACATCTGCAGTTTTGCCTCCATTCCACAAGGGGCAGAGTGAAGGTTACAGTCAGGTCAGGATAATGATCCATTTCTCCTGCTCTCAAAGATTGATGAGCCCTCCGGAGACAAGTCATTCTTTCACACAGTCACTTCTGTCTTACTGTTGGTTATGAAGTATGGCTGTGTGGGTAGGTAGTGGTGACTGCGGGCAGTGTGGAGCTGGTTCATCTGGCCCACCATGCAGGGCTTCCTAGGGCCATAGGTCTTGCGCCGACCCACAGTCTCTGTGCCATCCCAGGCCTTCAGCATTCCTGGGTTGGCTATGGTGTTGGAGCTGTAGGCCATATGATGATGTGGCACATGGGGCTTGGTGGGTTTAGGTTTCTGTTCATTCTGCTTAGGGATGGGGATCTCGGTGACGTATGTGGCAGTGGGCTCCACATGCTCCATCCTCATTGTGTGGAGGGGCAGGCTGCCTTTCGCTCCCATCTCTGTCAAGTGGCAGTGCTGCTTGTTGTAGAAGCCCCCGTTGACGTTTGATGCTGATGGCAAAACAGACAAGAATAATGCATGAGGATACACAGAGTTGCAGTTAGAAAGTAATTTGTCTTATTTGGTCATTTTTTAAAGGAATCATTTGATTGATTAAATTTACATTTACAGCATTTAGCAGACCTTATCCAGTATGACTTACAGAAGTGCTTTGTAGTCTCTATCAAAAACACATCCTCATGCTAGATCACTAGGTCAGGGACTAGGAATACCATCAAGCTAAATCCCTAAGAAAACACACAAGGCAAGAGATATTTTTAATAAAAGTTTTAATTGAAGTGCTTGGTGAAGAGGTAGCTCTTTAGTTATTGTTTGAAGACCGTCAATGGCTCCACTGTTCGGACAGCAAGTTCATACCACCACCTGAGTGCAGGGACAAAGAAGGGTCTGATGCATGTTTTCCTTGTATCTTGAGAAATGATGGGTCCAATGGAGCTGTGCTAGAGGCTCAGATGGAGTGTGGTACAGAGTACTCCTTAAAGTCCCAGGTCCCATCAGTAGGTCCAGACACATATTCCCTTTCATTACTGTATACCTTTTCGTTATTTTCCTACTAGTTTCAATGTAGTTACAGAATAACACCTAGCCATTACTGAATAATATGCTTTTTTCAATATGTGAGTATCTGAATGACTGGCTAGGAGGGTAAGGGGTTAATAGTAGTTTAGGCTTTATTGCAGGTTATATTTACATCCCCGATAGACATTGCATGTCCAATAAAATTGATTCTATTTCACATCAGTCATGTCACAACATTATTTACTTTGTCACATGGTGCTTCTGAAATCCACTGACCATTCAATTCTTATACTAAAAATGCTTATTGATCTGTAAGTCTGCTTCCTATACAATACAGCTGCATGGTCAGGGCTGATACGGCCACCCCCGAGGGCTCTAATGTTCTCACTGGCATTTGTTTATCAAATGTCTCCTTCTGACCTTTAATCTGTCATGCAGTTCATTGCAACGAGACGCCTGTGTCTGACTGTGTGCTCACTCTGCGCCTCCTCCATTTGAAACACTAATGGTATGTTAAACTTGTTTATAAAAGTCCTCGATTAAAGTTGTTTGCAGGGGGGTTGCAAACAAATATCAGCTTGGTCTATTCAACACGTCTTCGATTGCCTGTAAGAGATTTAAATTAAGCTCAAATGGGTCTCAAATGATATTGAGCAAGCCAACAGTATTATTGGCGCAGCGAGCTTAGTTTTACTAGTTGATCTATTCAGCAATGTCCAGCTTGTTGAGAGATGTCTCCTTTCACCACATGATTCATGTTCGCCATAGAATTGTTACTTGAAAGCCCAGCACACTTGTAAATCCTGCTGTGACTTTCTCAGTCTGTGTTTGATGGTTGGTTGCTTTAATGTCCTTGAAGATAAACCTTTCTGGCTCATTTGTCTTGTGGAAATTGAAAGAGACATTGGTTGTAGTCGACTTTTTCCCCCACTGGTGCCTGGCCCTATGTATCACTCTCAGAGGCAGAGTCGTTAGTTATGAGACAAATGCCCCTGATGGAGTTCAAATATCTATTAAACCGCTGCATTCATACATTGAATGATTTCCAACACTGGTTTAGGTAGCTTTGTATTTAAAATTGTAAAATACATGATCACAAAAACTCTAAAATGTCAATGATACAGGTAATCTTTTTTTCATGGCAGATTGTGTATGCTGTCTAAAAGCTGTAGTCTAGATTTTTGAAGAAACTGGTTGACAGAGAATGCAATGAAATCAGATACCATCTGCATCTCATTCAAAATAGTTATAGGTCAGTTCCTTAAGAAGGGGAAATGGTAATCAAATGCTTGTTTAGCACGTGACGAGTCATTTGGCACCAGAGTACACAATTGAACTATGAACTTACAGAAATTATCTTGGATAGTGTTACAGGAAGAAAAACAACCTATTTTCTGTGGCATTGCAGAATTGATTCCGGTAACTAAATTTCTTAAAACATATCGTGACTACTAATTGTGAAATATTTTAAGGAGCAATACACCTTTATTTATTTATTTGGCTCACAAAATCAATGGCATAAAGCTTCATTTCTAATTACAACCAAAATACTCCACCATTTTCAAATCTGACGGTGGAACCCTAAATTCCCAGGACCTGTTTGTGTGACTTGTATTTTTCACTCTACATGCATTTCTTATTAGATTAACTGTAGTTACTAAATAATATGGGGAAATATTAATAATATGTTCAGTTCTTTTTAGGATCAAAATAGATCAGATACCAAGCTGCCATACAGGCTTAATGGAAGGGAAATTGGTTCATTTATGAGTGGTACAGTATGTGGCCTGAGATTTGCTGCCATAAAATGATATAAGCTATCCTCATAGGATGTCTTTCCTAGTGTGGTCCTATATTAGTTTTTTTCTCTAAATCCAAGAAAAATTCAATACCTGGTCACCTTAGAGATGCATTCAGGGCACAGCAAAGATAAGTATCGTTTGGAAGAACGGTGGCTTATCAGCTCCCTTTTGCTACTTTGGGAATTGTCAGGGAAAAGCAATTAAATAAATAAAATAAAAATAACAGTGACTCCAGGGAGTCCATTTTTCTCTTTTAAATGGTTTCTCAGTGATGAGAAGAAATTAGGTGGTCAGATTGTGCTTGCAAGCTGCAACAGGAGAGGAAAGCACACCTACAGTGACACGACTGAATACCTTTCATGCTCAAATGATACTCATTTCCATTGGGCTCTGGCTAAATGAGAGACGCAAAGGTAAGTGGCAGACGATGGGACACTCATGCATCATAATGTTGGGAAAGAGCCATGCATTGCTTGAATGCAGTTATGATTTAGTTGGCTGTTCTTACAAACTGAAATGTTGAAATTATGTCTCTAGAAACCGAGATGAGATATAAACTCGACTATTTCTCATGTAAACTACTGGTATTACAGTACAGCAAGGAAATGTCAGTGTATTATAGAACACAGACATTATAAAGCATAAACATACATGCAAAGAGCACTTTATTAGGAACACTATAGTAATACTGGGTAGGGCCTCCCTTTTGCTCTCAAAACTTCTTCATAAAAAATTCTTCATGTCATGGATTCCACAAGATGTTAGAAACATTCCTTTGAGATTCTGGTCCATGTTGACATGATTGCATCATGCAGTTCCTGCAGATTTTTCAGGTGCACTTTCACGCTGTGAATCTCTCGTTCTATCACAACCTAAAGGTGTTCTACTGGATTCAGATCCGTGGACTGAGAAGGCCACTGAAGAACACTGAACTCATTGTCATGTTCATGAAACCAGTTTTAGATGATTTTTGCTTTGTGACATGGTGCATTATCATGCTGGAAGTAGCCATTGAAGATGGGCCATGAAGGGATAATTGATTGGTATTAACAGGCCCAAAGTGTGCCAAGAAAACATTCCCCACACCATTACACCACCTCCACCAGCCTGGACTATTGACAAAAGGCAGGTTGGGTCCATGGATTCATGCTGTTGGTGCCAAATTCTGACCCTACCATCTGTGTGCATCGATATTCATCAGACCAGGCTATGTTTTTCCAGTCTTCACCTGTCTAGTTTTGGTGAGCCTGTGCACTGCAGCCTCAGCTTTCTGTTCTTGGCTGACAGAAGTGGAACCTCTGCTGTTGTAGCCCATCTGCCGCAAGGTTCAACATGTTGTGCATTCTGAGATGCTTTTCTGCTCACCACAGTTGTACAGAGTGCTTATCTATAGCCTTTATGTCAGCTCGAACCGGTCTGGCCGTTCTCCATTGCTCTCTCTCATCAACAAGGCGTTTCCGTCCACAGAACTGCCGCTCACTTGATGTTTTTTCTTTATTGCACTTTACTGCGTTTTATTTATTCTGAATAAACTCTAGAGACTGTTGTGCATGGAAATCCCAGGAAAGCAACAGTTATAGAAATACTCAAACCAGCCCATTTGGCTCCAACAATCATGCCACAGTCAAAATCACTGAGATCACATTTTTCTGATGGATGATGTGAGCATCTGTATCTGCATGATTTTATCCAGTGCACTGCTGCCACACGATTGGCTGATTAGATAATTGCATGAATGGGTAGGTGTACAGGTGTTCCAAATAAAATGCTCAATGAGTGTATCTTATGGTAAAGAACCACATATTTAATACAGACTCTGATCTCAATTCAGAAACATGCTGTATGGTTATGGTCTCTTTTCCAAAGAGTGTTAACTATATCTTGGCCTTACCAACGGCCTTTAGTGAGGCGTATTTATTGAGTTCTTTGCCAGGTTGCTGCTGCTCATACACATGGGTCAACTGGCTGAGGACAGGGTAGGGGTGGGCCTGGTTCACGCTGTGCATTTGGGCTCCCTCTGAAATAAAAAGAGAAAATGCAAGTTGGTTAGAGACTTGCATCATTCCTTGACTTCAAGTATTGAATATATATCAGAATTATTTGTGACTATGAGAAGGTTTGGGTCTGGGCTAAATTTCTTTCTTCTCAGACCTAATCACCTTGGGGATCTTATTAGAGAACAACAAAAATGTCATGGGGATTTTCAGTCCCAGTATCTGAAAACACAGAAACTTTTTTTTTTACACAGATCAACAAAGGCAATTATTTCAGCATTATGTGCCTCTAAAGGACAAATTAGCAAACAAAAGAGCCAGTGGATTGATGCTTGCAGTGTATGTACATGGTCAATGTCACCAGTCCCTCTTCCATTAATGTGGCAGTCACCGACAGAGACAAATGAAGAAATGATACACACGTGCAGCGGCTCTAGTGATTTCAACACTCACCTCACTCTGGTAGATGGAGATAGATTGTCAACAGTGAATGACGATCAATGCAGTGTAACCTGTCTGGCGTATCTGTCAGCGAGTAGCTCCTGTTGTGACTAATTAATCACTTAGCCTTGCTGCAGGGTTGCTGACAAAACGTCAGCGCCAAGCGCCATGCAATGAGTCACACAGTCAACGTGCTGAATCCACCTCCAGACAGTACACTCAAATACGATATACCACACAGTATTTCACAGAGTAAACAAAGGCAGCAATGTTGAATGGATTTTGCCTCTATAACTGGAAGGTGTTTATACCTCTTTCCTTAGCACTTTCTTCAACATGTCTCAACACTGCATCATTAATCACACATGTAATTTAATCCAAAATTGGACATTTTAGGATAAAAAAAATCAGTTGTCAGAAAGACAAATTTATTACCTTCATATTAGTGCTGCGTTTCCTCCTGACAGTTCAAGCTTCCCAATTAAATATTGACTGATGTCTGTATGGGCAAAAGTGCTTAGTTTGTGTTATTTATTCTCTGCCCTCAAGGGATGTGCACTGCAACACCTATACTTTATGGCTTTCCATAAATGAGGAGACCTTTGGGCTGTTAAAAATGAAAGCGTGTGCAAAAACAGGATAGACACATCTGAATAATATTGTATATTTCAAAACTTTGGATGGCGCTCTAATTTAAATAAATTGTATTTATTTGAATTCATCAAGAGAAATTTACTGTGGCAGCTTGAAAAATTGGTCATTTTTCGTTCTCTTATTCAAGCCATAAAAGTCAAGAGCTCACTTTTTTTTCTTTTTTTTTTTAGGGAAAAGTCAGAGAACTTGGATGTAATGTAACTTGCATCTTTTTAGTGGAGCCTAAACTATCCCTCAGCTATGTGGTGAAAAGCATGAGGTGGACAATTCAAGAATAATTGCATACCAAACCAAAAACCTGATAGAATTTAGAAGATCTGAAGTGACAAGATAACATCAATAACAACACATTTTTATAAAGAACTTTTGCTTTGGACAAAGTCGCTGCTGTTACATGCTGTTCATTTTGTTCACCACAGATTTCTCAGCCTACTCACTTGAAAAATTGACAAAAGTAGCAGCTAAGTGGGAGTGATCCCATGCTTGGTTTTGTTCAATTGCTATATCTCAGCGTGTTTTGCTTTGTGTTTGGAACTGACTCATCTCTACAGGGAAAGTTTCCTCCCAAGTTTTCAGTTGCAAATTGCCTCTACATCATCTTATCCACATGCTTGTCTCTTGTCATGTGAACACATCTGTTTTTTGTTTCATTTATGATGCATAATATGACACATGGTATCCACCACCCACATCACATGGAAGTGAATGGAAGTGAAATACTTATTCAGCTTCTATCAGACTGGATTCAGCCATTCATAACTGGCACTTTTAAAAGAAAAGCAAAGAGCTTTGTAGAAATTGTACACTCACTTACTTATGTATACAGCACTATATAGATCTGCAGAAAAGGAGACACCAGGTCAAATTCATACAACAATTACTTGAAAGTGCACCACAAATACGTTATCTTGCCATGCCCTTGCATAAACAGTTGGAACATCAACAGTATTATGTAGGCTAGTCATACCATCATTATGCACTGTGGTACTTTTGCATGGAAGTAAAATGCAGTGATACTACATTGAATTTCTATAGCACTATGGTTAATAATATAGTGAACCATCCAGAGAAAATGACTGAGAATTGACAACAAGGCAAAATAACGACACCTGAAATGTGTTAAGTACAAGAACAAATTCATACGTTTGACTATTTGGCAAACTGACAAAAAAAAAAAAAAAAATTAGACAAGAATAGACATTATTATATTAGACAGTGTTTGGAGCTGTTACTTTATCCCAACTGTTGATTTACAGCTGAGGTGAAATTTTAACTGGGATTTTTGAGGAAGGGTTATGACTGAGGCATTTATAATACACACGCAACCATTTTAACCTTGAATTGAATAAAATAACAGCATGGTTTCTACAGTATGATGAATATCAGATGCGGTGTATTGGGTCTTGTAGAAGGTGTGAGATTTGTTAGACTGGTGCTACAAATGCTAATGTCCTCATAATCAACTCCATGTGGTCATTAATTCATTTCTTCTCATTACTGCATAATAGTATATATTTGCTTCTCAAAACAACAAACAATCAAACAAACAAACAAACAACAAGCTTCCTGTGCAAAAATCCAAGCCAATCAGTGTACAGTTGTGACTGTCAGACCAAAGGCAGTGAAGTGTGTTTTAAACGCTATCTGTGACAGGCAGACTGCAAGTTTTTCCATTTATTAAAAAAAAAGAAAAAAAGTATTTAATTTGAAAGAGTTTCATTTACTTTATTATTTGTTGGGCTATGATGGATACTAGGGAGTAGCAGATCATATTGTCTTTTCTCACAGCAAATGAAGAATATCTTTGAATAACAAACACACAATCCAGTTGATTAACAGGCAGGTGAGATCTCACTAATCTGAGAATGTATTTATTCATATTTATTTTATTCATAAACCAAACAAAATCCCTAGTGTACATAGATGTGTAACCATAGCTGAAAATTGATTTTAAATAAATAAATAAATAAAAGTATGGGATGATGAGCACACTGTGATGGTCAGAATTATAACATCAAAAGACAGCAACAACTTTGCAACAGGTGGTTTCTAATAATGTTCATTTTCAAAGCGATTTCTCTCTGACAGCACAATCAATCAGATCCCCAAATGAACACGCTCCAATAAACCTCAGATATGAGCAAAAGCTGCCAATACATCATTTTTATCACAGCTTAAAACGATGCTAGAACAAAGCTGCAGACGTGCATGTGACTTCACAGCCAGAAGACTCATACCTTGCATACATTTAAACGTGATATACAGTCATAAATACATGTAAGGGAGATATATTACAGATGTGAACATGAGTATTAAGGTAAAGGGGACATGAGATATACTACAGGACATGAAACCAAGAATAAAAGTGGGGACATGACCCAATCGAAGGTAAACCTGGATCAACAGGTGCAGATCATATACTGGACTACACAGCTATATTAGGACTGGAAGATATGGAAGTCAGCAGCAGTAACAATGAACTACTACAAGGAATCAAACAAGGTGATAGATTATATCATTCAGTTTTAATTACAGCAGTTCCAAGTTCCTCCTTATCTCCTTATCACAGAGGTGTGAATATAAATAACATCGTTCAATCAGTAACCTCTTTATCCTCATCAGGGTCATGGTGAAGGAAGCCTATCCCAGGAACAATGTGGTTCGAGGTGGGACAGACAAGCTCAGGATTGAACAAGGAACCTTGGAGCTGTGAGGCAGAAATGTTACCTGCTGCGCCTCTGTGCTGTCCATAAATAATTGTGCAGCAGTCCTGAATAAAAGTCCTGTCCAAAACCCTTTACTTAATCCTACTTAGTGTATGTGCAAATCATAAGTGCTGTGAACCCTGAAAGAGTGTTCTCCTAATTCAGAACCTTGTTGTTCTTCTACCACTACCTTTTTAATTCTTTATCAGCCTGAAAAGAGGCTTTCAGTTAGACCGCTGTAAACTATGCATGCATATTTTCTTGTGTGATATCTGGGGCAACAGCCCCTCACTTTCTCCTGGCCTAAAAAAAAATGAATCTCTTGCCCTAATCGTTGGAATTACCCCAGCTTTTCATGTGAAGCTAATGCCACTCAAATAGCAACAACCACAACACCAAATTCTTCATTTATTTGTATAGAAAATTAAGCCAGTGATGTTGAGATTCCATTTACACAAGGATCCTGTAAAAAAAAAAAACTTGAAACGAGTATATGTACATACACTTGATGTAATTTAGAGACGTAGTTGCTATAAAATTTGTAATAGCCTTCATGCATTAATAAACAAACTGAAACAAACACCACTGAATGTGTGTCTAAAAGCCAGGGATGCGCCTGATTCAAACGGACAGCCATCAACTATGTAAAACAGGAGATGTATGTGCCCTATTCCATTTCAAATGCTGATTTGCAAAATGTCATCTCTTGGAGATGAGCTGTCCATCAAAGCTTGTTAGGCCGGTGATGAATCTGGTTTATGAGTGTATGTCTCTCCTTGGCTTCACCAAGGATTTGTAAGTAGAGGCAAGGGCTCCCAAGTGGCACAATAGAAAAGCATTTGCTTTATAATCTGGAGGTCATGAAATTGAATCCCGACAATACTGTAGCCATTCGTGGCTGGGAGTCTAAGAGAGTATAATTGGCTCTGCTCTCAACGTGGTTAGGATGGCATTACTCTCTACCCTGTCAATCAGAGCAGCACTAACGTGTCTTGGGCATTTGCAGGCATTATGTACTGTATGTGGCAGGTAGCACTTTTCTGCTCTTTAATATAGCATGAGCAGCAGTTCAAAAGAGACAGTGGACTGGCTTCATGTGTTTTGGAGGAAGTACCTGCTAGCCCTCATCTTGCCTGGTTGGTAGCTATTGTGTGGTACCGGAGAGCTAGCTAGCTAGTAGGTAGGATATGGCAATGGTGAAAATCAGAAGCAATCTAAAGCCAAAGCAAGAAACATATACAACAACTCATATGGTTCTGTTTGTTCAAAACAACCACAGAGACAAACATATGATAAGCACTATTCATTCAAGTGCTAAAGCAACCTTCAGTAGTCCAGCACATGCTATAAGATGTAGTGTAAACACAGAAGTTTAGACAAGGTGGGCTAATTCATGGGTTCAGACCTGTTGCAAGTAGGAAAGTGCAAGGAATGGTGAGTTATATTGTGCTTTAATCTGCTGAGTCTGGGTGCTCTGATGAAGGAATATGGCATGTTTGTATTGTAAAGCAACTTTCCTCTACTGGACTGGATTTTCATCGCCTTGCTGGCTTCCTTGGGGAATATGTGAGCAACTAAGAGCAGGATTAGTGTAATGTTTATGATTACAGTTACTTAACTGTTATCCCTGTCTTCTCCTGATGGAAGCAGAATACTTATTTTAAGCTCCATGCACTGTCAGATGGAGGTGCCTCGCTAAATCAGTGACATCTAACCATGTGTTCTTATCCAAGCCTGAAATACATGTAATTTTGTTTATGATTTGGAAATTCTCGTAGTGATAGTAAAGTCACTGTTCATGGTGCTGATCTTTTAATGCTTTGGGTGTGCCTGTGTCCTACCATTACAGCCCTTCACCACTTCTGTTTGCAGGACAAAAGTGACTGAAATAGAAGTGACAATTTGTGGGCAGTGATTCAGATGTAAGGTCTTCCTTTAGCAAGCAGGAGGTGGTCTTAGTGCCAGGGTCCACGTTACTCTCTCTGGCTAGCTTTTCCTGGTCAGATCTGAAAGGGGGAGAGTTTAGTGATAATAATCTGCCATACCAAGAAAGTTTTCTTTAAATTCTTTAAAGCCTCCCCATTATTTTCTTGTGGTACAAGGAGGTCCCTGTATCTATGGTCCTGTGACCATAGATACATATCCTGGCATTTTTTTGGGTTAACTATTAGCCTGGCCCTATGTAGGTCTTGTCTTTGTCTTTGGCATGAGCAGCAATTCACAGTCCTGATAAGTCTGTTGTAGATTTGCTCCTGTGTATGGGGCTTCCTGCATACTTTGAACTACAGACCCAAAATATTTTCTTTGCTGTTGCATCTGCAATATCATGAGAGCTGCTGTTCCTATGGTTATTTGGTAACACCGAGCAGTCCACACAGCCTCCTGCCAGAAGCTGGATGGAAAGCAGCATATTGTATCCCAATTGCATACACCCTCACATACTGTATCCTACTCTTGTGCATCAAGATGTGAATTGTTCTTAGAATGAGGAGCCTACAAAGATCTTTCATTAACCAGACCATAAATGGAGTGCCCTATTCCTGATTTCTTTGAGGATTCTGACATGTAGCTGTCAGGAGATCCAGGTTATGACCTTTTATTGAAGTACCACCTTTGGGTAGTGATGGATGTGGTCTGCCTAATGTTCTGGGTCAGAATCTTCTCTCTGATTATCCTCAACCAGTTGTACCAGATGAATCCCAGGCTGGGGGTGGGAAAATTGTCAGCCAGGAAAATTGAGGTAACCCTGGACACAGTTAATTCTGGTGAAATAGCGACAGTAGCGCTGTGGAATATATGATTTATTCTACTGCACAAACATGTCACCACTTGGATCAGTATTTTCTCCATTTTGAGGGTGCACACTTGCTTGAAGCTGAAACCCACCAGGCAGGGTCTTCCTCCTGCCAGCAAGTTATTTATCTTGCGGTGGCGGAGTTGGGATCCACTGCTGGTACCTGCTGCTTTGCTCCATTGGTGTTTCTTCCTTTCAGGGTCTAGGAAAAGTGGGTTCCTATTTCTGGCCCAACATTACCAGCAGGTTGATTTTTGTAGTGATTAGTCTGTAGTGCTTAGACGCTTCCACTTCCTGTAGAGCCTTTCAACTGCTTTTTTAAAATAAATATGTTAGTGATCCATTGTCAGCCCCTTGATTACTTGGGCAGCTGACAGAAAATCCCAGTGTGGTTAGTGGCACATCATGCAGAGAAGGTATCTGCTGAACTGTATTGATATCCTGCATATAGCCCCAATTGTTGAATTGGATTGCAGCAGTGTTCAGTCTTAGTCCTATTTGAGAGTGGATTTGAGCTGGCTGATTGAGGTAATAATGAAGAATTTGGGTCCTGTTGTGCTTTTCCCACCCTTTGCATGTGGTGATACATACCACATTATCTTCCATAACTAGCTTAGTTAGGAACCTCCACATCCTGCAGTGGGACTCCTATGCCTGTTTATAGTGTGTTCACAGTAGATTTTTCACACAGACAACTCCTGAGTGATGTGTTGTTCTCGGACTGAGGCGATGCAGATTCAGTTGGTCTACTGTCTGCAGAGACATCAGCAAAGACAGCAAAGAGAGAGTGATGATAAAAAAAACAAAGCACAGTTTCCACTTATCCTTCATGCTTATACTTATCCTGTCCATTCACATGATGTCAGCTGGGGTACATAAGGACATTGCCTCTAGCTACTATAATCCTGCCCAGCCCTGCCTGGAGAGCATGTGCTACACTTTGTTTTGTTTTGGCTGGCCTCTTTGGTGGCAGTGAGCTCACTGTCCACATTTGCTTATTTTATGGCACTTCACTTACAGTGGTACCACTGGCTGGCTAGGGTGTGCCATTTATTTTACCTCTGTGTAGTTTATCTTTGTATCTATTGTATCTGTTGTACCACCCTTAGTTTCTGGAATGCTCGACATTTTATCATCTACTGGGATTGAATATGCCCAGGTTACTAGAAATCAAACCGTAAAAAGACCAAGACAACAGTGCAACCATGAGACACCTTTCCAGAAATTCATTAAAGATGCATGAGAATATTTTGGGAGCTGCACATCTCCAGGGATGATAGTGTGAGAAGGGCAGCTGGGCCCATGAGTGATTTCCGTTCCACATCAGAGAGGACTTTTCTTCTCATGTCTGCCACTTGTTTTTGACATTAGCAAAATGCAGGCAGCGCAGACATAATTTCAGCACTCTGATTGCAAGATGCCAAGTATTATCTCCTCAGAGGCTTATCTTGCCCACCCTGTGATGTTTATTTTTGTGCTTATATCAGGGTATTAACCAGCAGTCAAACAAGCTTGTGTGGCCAAATTCTATGTGACATTTTGTCATACATATTGTAGGATTACTGTAATAGGCACAGTGAACTGAGAAAGTCTGGCAATATATGCAATTTATAGCTTAAATGAAATGAGACAGGACTGTGATAATGCTAATATACTAGAAATGATGCCTTCATCTCTAATATTAACTCAATTAAAACATATTAAAATAGCTCATTTCTAACAATACAATTAAAAAAAAAACTAATTGCAATACATTTTAAAAATATAACAATTGTAACATTACTATTTTCACAAAATGTATCATTCCCAGTGCATATTATTATGAGAAATATATTCAGTAGAGGTAGAAGATCAGAATGCTATCATGTGCGAACAATGAGAATCATATTTTGAATTTTTAATATCAGAGATAGCATGTATGATGTATTTTGTCAGCTTTGGCTTTTGATAATGGAATGCAGTGATTCCATTGTAAATCTTATATCCCCTGATTCCTTTTTCAATTCCCACCCACTAGCTAGTGCTCCCCTGTCACGCACCAGCTACAAACCATAGACGGTGAAAGCTAGCATGTGCTTCTTCTGAGACTTGTGAAGCCAACCACCACATCTCATCACAGGGCAGCTGAACACACTCGAAGGAAATCTCTAACTGTCCTCTTCTGAATACATGAGCTCACAGGGGAGGGTGTAATGTGATCCCTCTCAACCAGAGAGCATAACCAATTATGCTCTCTTGGACTCCTGGCCACAGATGGCTGTGGCATTGATGGGATTTGAACTTACGGTCTCCCAATGATAGGGTGCTTTTCTGTTGCAGCACTCGAGATCCGCAATTTTTGTGATACGATGTGCACTGTGATTTTACTTGTGTATGAGCCTGTATTTTTCCAGACACAAAGCAAACTGGCAATCATGATGGTTTATGGATCAATAGATGCACTATGCATCTACTCTTATCTTCTCTTTTGGAATGCTCATAAGGCCAAAGCCTTAGCAACCATGTTCAAGAAACATGGCAGAAGATCTGCTAATTTAAAAAAAATAAATAAATAAATAACACACACACACACACAACAAAAACAAAAACAAAAAAAAACAAACAACTGATATGAAGGCATGAATTTCTTCTGAGGAAAAAAATTAATCTTGTAACAGGGAATCCCATAGGGAGGCAGAAAAAGCCCTTGAGCAAAGATTAAAACTCTTTCACCAACTAAGAACATAGCAACTTTGCCTGCAGATATCGTTCCTCAAGGATTAATATTTAAAACAGAAATATGGTGATATTGCACATGATGTGCATACAACAGTACCATGACTGGTTGATATGAAGCACAACACTCTTAGCCATGAATATTTGGTTATCATATTATATTTTGTGTGTTTTCCCCTAGGAGTTTAAACTAAATCAGTTAACACTGTAAGATTACTTTAAAGAAATTTGCCTTCCATTTGAAGAACCTGGAAAGAGGTCTTGCTGAAATATCTCAGATATCAATCATCTCTCTTGCTCTCTCTCTCTCTCTCTCACACACACACACACACACACACACATACATACATGCATACTGTTATGTGTTGCACCATGGTCCTGGAGAAATGACATTTAGTTCCAATGTATACAAGCTATATAGGGAAATGACAATAAAAACCCACTTGACTTGACACACATACCTAACCTATAGGGGCACTTGTAGGTCCACAATTACTGACTGCACAATTGCATAATTTGTCAGACAACCTCTATCCCATCAGTTTTAAGAGAAGTGTATCAGGTACAGTGGCATTGTCATGTTCTATGTATGCTTTTTGTTCACTTTATTAAATAAGCCTACCTTGTTGCTCCATCTTGTAAGTATACATGGAAATCATCTTCTTGACTCTCATGAGTGATCAGTGTCTAACAATAGGACACAGTTGGCTGGGTATGTTTGGTGGACTGACTGTTCTCAAACCAGCAGTGATACTGAGGTTTTTAAAAAAAGTTAATGTGTGCCTGATATACAGTACTCTAGCAACAAATGTGCTACAGTCATTAACTGTACATTTGCAAAATGCAACTATAAGTTAAGTGTACCTGATAAATGGGCATTTAATGTAGGTATAGCCATGTGTTTATGCCAACCTCTGCTTTTGTCTTGCTCATAGGGTTAGGGCATTAACTGAACATCCCCTTCCAGATTTATTTCCCTTTTGCTGTCATAATAACCTCCAATAACTCTCTTGGGAAGGCTTTCCACTAGATTTTGAAGCTGTGGGGATTTGTGCTCATTCAATTATAAGAGCATTAGTGAGGTCAAGCAATGTGAGGAGGCCTGGGAAGCAGTCGGCGTTCCAATTTAACCCAAAGCTGTTCAGTGGGATTTGAGGTCAGGGCTCTGTGCAGGTCACTTGAGTTCTTATGCTCCAACCATGTCAAACCATGTCTTCATGGAGCTCGCTTTGTGCACAGTGGCATTGTCATGCTGGAACAGGTTTGGGCCTCTTAGCTCCATTGAAGGGAAATTGTAATGCTACAGCAACCGAAGACATTCTAGACAATTGTGTGCTTCTAACTTTGTGGTAACAGTTTGATGTAAGCTTACATATGGGTGTGATCGTCAGGTGTCCACAAACCTTTGGCCATATAGTGTATTTTCAGTCAGAGATGGCATGATTTATACACATTATATAGTGTAGGTCTATTCATGATCATCTTATTAATACTCATTACTAATACTGAACACAAGTAATTTGAGGAGGACCATTTTGAAGTGGCATTTTTCTAAAATCTTCAGTGTGCTACAAAATTCCCTATCTTCCATGACGGTGAGATTTTGTCCATGTAAAATCTGAGCTGAACAGACATAACATAAATTATTCCAGTCTCTGTCATGTGAAATGATAAACAGTTTAACAGTGTAACTGTTCTGCTGAAAAAAATCAATTAATCTGTCACTTCATTGTAGAATACTCCATGTAACGAAGTGCATATTTTTTCTCTCTCTGTGTGTGTGTGTGTGTGTGTGTGTGTGTGTGTGTGTGTGTACAGTGACAATGCACATCTGTTATATGAGGAAAGTGAAGAGGAATGAGCCCAGAAGGTTCTGATCAATACAATACATAATTGAGGTCTATAAAGGAAATTGGAAAGGAGCTGGTCTTAAAGGGATGAGGACTAAACTGCAGATAAAATATAAGTTAGGGACAGTAGAAGTTTTGATTTGTTGACCACAAGTAAGAGAATAAAGTGCCTTTGAGTTGTTCCTCATTCCCTCCCTCAACTTGTGAAGTGTTACAGTGGTGCCAAAACCCGGGAATTGAGGAAGAGCACTGTCATGGAGTCCTCACCACTGTCCCAGATCATCCTCTCCCACGCCAGCCTCCACTCAACGTCAGGCCCTCCTTGAGCTATGTGAAGAGCAGGAGCAGAGCATCCAAGTCCTGCTTGAAGCCCAGGCGGAGGAGCGGAAGGTGCTCTGGAGCTTGCTTCAGCATGCGGGTACTGCAGCAGCAGCAGCCCCAGCGGCCACCACAGTCACGACCCACATCGTTGTAGCGAAGATGGGACCGTAGTACAATCAGAAGTGTTCCTGAAGTTGTTTGAGTGTGCTGAGGAAGCATGGGGCTGGCCTGAGTACCGGTGGGGGGCTTATAGCTGCTCTTGTCACAGGAACCCCAGCTTGCGGCCCAAAAGCTTCCGGTAGCGAACATGCTGTAGTACCCGGACCTGAAGCGGGCGATAATGCAACACCCCCGAGTCAGCCACACCCCCGAACAGCACCATCAGCATTTCCGGCCGCCCGTTTGCCTTAGCCCAAAAGCTCTGAGACAATTGCCAAAGATGGCTGCTGGCTGAGGGTTATGATGCCAAAGAAGTACTGTAGTTGACCTCGTGGTACTGGATCCGTTCGTCGCCCGACATTAGACGACGCAATCCAGCTGGCAGAGGACCACCTCTCCTCTCTTTCTCTCTCTCACTCTCTCTCCCATTCGTACTTCTCCTACTCCTCCTCAACCTTGATTCAATTCAGGGGGCAAAAGCATATAGTGGAGGTGGCGGTTAGTTCTCACCTCACCCATCCACTGGAACCAATTGGTCGGGGTTTAAGACCTTAGCAAAGGAAATGTTGGTGGATGGGTCCTGCAGTAATGAGAGGCGATGTGGAATGTATGCATCATTGGCTGGGGAGGCAGTGAAGGGCCCGTTGACATCAGCTCCACATCTGGGGAACACAGACAGGGGGGAGGGCGCCACTCCTCCCCTCTTGGCATGTATTCCCCTCTGGGATTTCCCCTTTGAGCAGTCGTGTGATGAGACCTTCAGGCACGCCTTTGACCTAGTGAGAGTAATCGTTGGTCAGCAAATTCAGCCTAATATTGCGATCTCCCACCCATATGTTTCGATTATTAAGGATAGGCCACATCAAGTGACACAGGACACTCAGACCAGAGAGGAAATGACCCAACTGTTGGTCCGAAAGAGCTGTTGGGAAATGTTATTCCAGGTGGCTCATTATAATCCCATGGCTGGGCATAAGGGCGAGATAAAACACTAAACCATCTAATGGCTCGTTTTTATTGGCCGGGTATTCATGGCAATGTTCGCAGGTGGTGTGTGGCATGTCGTGAATGTCAGCTGGTGAATCCGCTGGCCTCCCCAAAAGAGCCATTGCACACCTTACCATTAATCAAGGTTCCCTTTGAAAGTATTGGCATGGACCTCGTTGGGCCATTAGAAGGGACTGCACGAGGGCGTTGCTTTGTGTTGGTGATAGTGGACTATGCAACACGATACCTGGAAGCAGTGCCTTTCCGCAGCATTTCTGCACGTTGTGGAGGTACTCTTCCGTATTATCTCCCGAGTTGGGATCCTGAAAGAGATCCTGACTGATCAGGGCACATCATCTATGTCAGGGACACTTTGCAAGCTTTATGAATGGTTGGGGATTAAATCAATTCGCACCAGTGTTTATCATACACAAACGGTTGGGCTGGTGGAATGATTTAATCAAACGATTAAAAACATGATTCGTAAGTTTGTTCACAATGATGCCTGGAATTAGGATAATTGGCTTGAACCCCTGTTATTTGCAGTACGAGCGGTCCCACAAACCTCCACAGGGTTTTCCCCATCTGAATCATTGTACGTCGTAGCCTCGCGGCGTTTTAGACGTCGTTAGGGAAGATTTGGAGGAGAGACCCATTAATAGCAAAAACAAAATTCAGTACATTTTTGACCTGAGAGCAAAACTCCACACACTGGGGCAATTGACACAGGAGAATTTGCTAGAAGCTCAAGAACAATAATCCCAGCTGTATAACAGGGCTGCTTGGCTACAGGAATTCACACAGGGAGAAAAGTGCTCCTTTTGCTACCCATGTCAAGCTCTAAATTACTCGCAAAGTGGCAAGGACCCTTTGAGTCGACGATGAGGTCAGGCAAACAGATAGAGGCGATGCACTTCAAATATACCACCTAAAACCGTGGAGAGAGGCGGTTCCTGTGGCTCTGGAGATGATGGTTCCCAAGAGGGAGGAGCTGAGACCGAAGGTAAGTCTAAAAAGTGTGGCCCAATTCACCCCGGTCCCCTGTGGAGACCACCTCTCACTGTCCCAGAGAGAACAGGTTGCCAGGTTACAGCAGGAATTTTCCGATGTGTTTTTGCCTATACCTGGTCACACAGATCTAATAGAACACCACATTGAGACTCCTCCAGGTGTGGTTGTATGCAGCTGCCCCTATCGATTACCTGAACACAAATAAAAAAGGACCTTTGAGTTGTTCTGAGCCTGCCTCCAGCTTCCTCATACCCTCCCTGAACTTGTGAAGTGTTACAATGACTAATACTGTTAATTGTATCTGACGATTTTGCATTTAATAACCACAGTCATAGAGGAAGCTGGAATGATGCCATATCTAAAATCCTATTTAATGCTCCTGAAAGAAATGAAATTCATTATCTGTGTCTGCGTGAGTTCCAGAGACAGCGTCTGAGATCTGCAGATAGTCAAATTGTACATTTACATATATGCATGAGACAGAAAAAAATAGTGAATAAAGGCAAAGTATAATTACCCACAGTAATATTATATTTTCCCCACAGTAATTTTGTTCCTGTTATTTACTACATAGTGAAATAAACCTTTTATTTACACAACCCAAAGACAGAAACGCATGAACTGTACATCTTTTTAAGCAAAGTATGTCATAGCCTTTTTGCATATTCCTTCACTTGTTACAACAGCAGAGTTTGCATCTGAAATAAAATTAGCACTGGCACCAAGTAGGAGACCTGTATGTTCCCCTGTTTCAGTGACGCACATCAACTGAACACATGTCCTTCCCCCCAATGTGTTGGCAGCCCATGAGTAAGTACACTGCCAGCCTGTCCTCCGGGTGCAAATCCTAAGCCAGTATTGCTCAATGGAGTTCCCCAGGAGCGTGGACCAACCTGGTCCAAATTCACTCCCAGCAGAGGGCTCCTGTCATGTTAGCATGGCAGTGTTAGTGATTGTGCTCAGTGAACCAACAGAAATATGCTGCTTGCCTCAAGCAGCATGAACCATGGCCCAGTAATCTGGGTGGGACAGAGCCCCAGGAGAGAAGGCTGATATGCTGCCATGGCCAAACCCACCATGTTTTCACCCAAAGCCAATAGCCTCATAAAAAAAGAAGAGTGTGAAAGAGAAAAAGAGAGCTCATGCCTTGCAGTGGATTATATATAAAGTGTTATCATTGAGAAATAAGAGCAGAACACATGGATTCTTCACAATGGAACAGTGAGAAAATGAGAAGTCCTTCACAAAGGCTAAAGATTAAGGAGGATTTCTCACCATAAGGAATTTTAGAGCGCTTAATGGAGCTTTAATCCCGCTTTGTGATTTCTGCTCATCTCTAGACCTAGGGCTATGAGCAATATCTTACTTATTAGCAAGAAACTCAACTCGATCCACAGAATAAAGACTATTGCCTGAAATAGTAGTAGTTTATAAACCATCCACATATTTAATATGGCTGGGAATTACACAAAAGCCTGGTATAAGTATTTTATTTAGCATGCATTTCAGAATGAAAATTGATTTTTTTTTTTTTTAAATCTGCCTATTGATCAGCTGTGGAACTATATGAAAATTTCAAGAGATAACCATCATAAAACCCAAAACAAAGTTCTTTAATTTTTAGCAAGGTCTTTAACATACTAAATACTTTATAACAGAATATTTCCACTTAGAGGAGAGGGTCACTGCAAATCAATACAAAGTTATTATGAGTGATCACATTTATCCCATGATGAAGCTTTTCTATCCTGATAGGAGTGCTCTCTTCCAGAATGTCAGTGTTCCCATCCACAGGGCAGAAGGGTTTATGGAATAGTTTGATGAGTATGAAAACCATGTAAATTATTTGCCTTCAGAGTTACTTGTGAGAGATTTTGTCTGTCCACTATATTATAAAAATATTAAAGGAATATTTTTTGAAAGCTTGATGTTTATTGCTCCATACAGTTCCAGAGAGTTGAAAACGCAAACTCCTATTGGAGCTATTCTACTGGCTCAAACATTACTAAGACAACTTATATTGTTTATTCCTTGAATTTATCACCTGTCTGTATATCAACTGGGTTTCATTTTTGAAATATATTTTCTACAGTCACTGAGGCTGATCGTTTCGCATTCTTTGTACTCTGCTAATCTTTTCTGTTTTGTTCTGTAGTGTGCTTGCCATAGTAATCATCATGCGCCCTTTTCTAACCTGTTTCTTCATCTTTTTCATTTTTCATTCATCACAAAAGGCACGTGTATAAAGAAGCAATTTTTTTGCTTTGATTTTTTTTAGTCATGTCCTTTTACATTGTGAATATGTATATCTTTTTAAGCTACTGAATTAAATAATTGATCATTCTCAATGGTAATTGTAAGGGAAAAATCTATTCAGCTTTTATAAAGACACACTGGGGACATTTGACATATGACATATGACATATGACATTTACATGCTTCTAATTATTTAAAATATTAGGGCATTCATTACTACTGACATACCAAATCTTATATTAAATCTTTTTCAGAGAGTTTGTAAATAAAATATTTAGTGTCACTTTTAGAACCTGGTTTTATCCACCCATCCATCGATCCATAAATTTTCTGTTCTGCTTATCCTACACAGGGATGCAGAGAGCCTGGAGTCTATACCAGGGAACTTGGGGCACGAGATACGGACACCCTGGATGAGGGGGTGGAGGGGTTGAAAGCAGCCCATCGCACGGGAAAATCACACACACATTCACATACTGTGGACAATTTGCATATCCCAATCAGCCTACAATGCATGTCTTTGGACTGGGGGAGGTAACCCAGGGGAAGTCTCCAAGGCACGTGGAACATGCAATCTCTGCACACGCAGGGCAGAGGTGGGATTTGAACCCCCAACCCCAGAGGTGCAAGGCAAGTGACAAACATACATTTATTGTAATAGCACCACAAAAACACTCAAATAATAAGAGGTAATCCTTACAAAGCCCAAAAGCCATTTTCAGAAAACAAACACTGAAACTAAATTTTAAATTAAGTATACGCACACAAAAATAAAATTCCCAGTACTGAAGTAACACTTTCATTGTTAAATCTACAGATACGAAGCTTATGTAAGTCCAGCTGAATGCAAATGCACAAAGTAAGTTTTAGTTTAGCACTGGGGATTTTGCTGTGGATTCAGTTTTAGGAACATATATCTTGCTCCAGTATCTCGGATGATTACAGGCACTGATCGATTCCAGACGTTTGCTAGCCCAAGGCGCTAATAAATGAGAAATAATAGGCCCATTTAGAAACCGCATTAAGGAAATACATTTTAGCCAAGATAGTGAAATAAACCCCAGCAACTGTGTGTGTGTGGGGGGGGGACACACGCATATGTACATAAACAAAAAAGATTGGGAAGAAAGAACAACTCCCTAGGACAGCATTAGAAGTTTTCTCTAATTGTTGTTTTCTTTGATTGTATGAGGATTTTATGGCTTCATCCATGAACATAATTCTTATTTTTCTGTAGACATTAATGATATTCTGGAATAAGTGAAGTGAATTTCAGATCTTTCTGCCTGTAACAGTGATGAGACTGATCAGCATGTGGAGTGAGTACTATTGTTAATAAATCTGAAATGATTAAGCCTGAGAAGGACTGCTAGAGGCACACATTTTTAATCTGTTCAGGGTTTTTCAAGCACTCTTTCTGAAATTGAAAATTGGATCTGTGATCTGTGCAATCAGGGTTGTAATTCAGAGCAGACTTTCAATAAACTGCATTGATGTCAAACTGATTTCTGTTTTTTGTACTTCTGTGATGCATTTTCGATTATCGTCTTCCTTTTTTTTTTTGGTCTAAAATGTCTAAAATGTCATGAAAGATTTTTATTTGTTCAGCATCTCTGGAGCATCACCTAAGATCTCCTCTTGTGGCATCACCTAAGATCTCCTATTCTTAGAAATGTAGGACAAGAAAAGCCCAGAATGGACTTTTACTAATGGAATAGTAGAAGGAAAAAAGCGTGAATGGATGTGTGTAACCTACACTTTAACATTCATAGCAAATAACTAGATCACTGTTTTCCTTTCTAAAAGCGTGTCCCTTGGTTATCAGTTTCACTCATTATAATCATCTACAGAGGCTATGAGGAACAGGTCAAAGAGAATAATACAACTCAACATGAGTCACTCTATATTATTAATCTTAGCTTGTGAGTGATTTCTGAATACTGTGCTTGTCCATGCCTAATACAGGACTAAAATATATTTGTATTACACAAACACCTGAGGGCATATTTGTAGTTGATGTGAAACAGACAATTAATTAAGCCATACACTTAGTAAAGAAATCTTAATGAGTGTCTTAATGAGAATTTTAATAGCCTTAATGTTGTACCACATACAAAATGTCCCAAAGCTCTGTTGTACTACCCGAACATATGATTGTGAATAAAAACCTTCTGGAATTCCAGTGTTTAAAAACTAGTCACCGCATTCACAAACTTTAGGTTCAAACCACTAAAATACAATAATCCTTTAGAAACACCTCATAATCTTCACAATTTACTCTGCATGCATCCCTTGGGTTTCTCCTACATAGCCTACATACTGTACTTGGTTTAATAATGTTTAGTAAATACCATATAAATGGGGGAAAAAAAGCTAATAAAATTCTGTAAAATAAAGATCATAAAAAGAGTTTAGAGCTATTGCATTACAAATGTCGAAATTAAGTATCTGCAATAAACACTGCTGCTTGTAGTATCATCATCTAAGTGATGAAACAAAATGAAAACAAACTACAGTCTTACATTCTCAATGGAAACCAATAATGGTTTGCTCTAAACAAACCTTTAATAACCACACAGGGGATGATGTAATCAGCATGGAGGGAGATTAAATTAGAGATGTGTTTAAACACTCCACAATGAGACATTCCCTTTGAGCTGCTTGATTCCAGTGTTGTACAATCACAATCCACAAAACCACAGCTGCAGTCCAAACCACCAAACCATCAAATATGCTATTACACTCAATAATTCCGTTCCTCTAAACATAATTTTACAGATTAAAAGTTAGAAAAGAGAAAATATACTATGAAACTCTGTATATTCAAACACAATTTGAACTGTATGCATTTGTGGCCTTATGTGAGGACATGTTGAAGGACCTCGCTTTTTTATTATATTTTATATATTGTGTAATCCATCTCAACCAAGACATATAAACATGTTTGAAGCGTAGCAATGTGTTGCTGCCTCATGCTCTTGCACAGCTGACGAAACATTATGGTAAGGCAAAAGCAACTCCAAATGTGACTTACGCATATTGTTTGCCCTCGCCTGCATGTTGTCATAGTTCTGTGCATGTCTTCCGATGGCTTCTTCATGTTCAGCTTGACAGGCACCTTGCATCACACTTGCTACAGCTCTGTCAGGGAACAAACATTTTACTTAATTAGTGAACAGTATGGGCTGTGCCTCGAAAGCTGACTGTGCTTACATTAGCACATTTAAACTTTTTCCATGTGGAACTCATGTAATGGAAGGACATCTCAATCTCCTGAAGGGCATTTAAGAAAAACAGTGATGAGCTGAAGCAAATGTGGATAATTTAGGCAACATCAGGCACATTAATACGGTTTTGTTTATTTTCTTAATGAAAAAAAACAACAACAACAAAATAAGATGTTTTCCTGTAGTTGATGTACTAGAATTTTAGAAATAGATCATGTTAGCACACAGAAAGGTATATCTCAGGAAATAGGTCACCAAAAGGGTCTTATAATATTTGAATTCATCTTAGCTCTTCAGAAGGATGATCACTGATTTAGGAGACACCCCAACGCTACATTGTGTCTGCTGTCCAAGGTGCTGACTTTAAGCGACCCTTACGAGTAATGCAATATTCATGGAGGTCAGACTTTATGATTAAAGATTCTCCAAGTTTAGCTACTAGAAACTATTCCAAACTATAACTTTACCAAAGAATGATAAAATTGCTCAAACTATATTAACCACAAACAAGCAACCAAATGCATCCTGAAATACACGTAGCAGCTCAATGCCATTTGTCCAGTTCAGAAGGACTAAAAACTGTTGTCGATCCACACTGTGCGTAAAGACATAATGGCGCGCAAAAAGGCAATAGCATACGAATGTTTTGAATTGGATTCTAAGAAAAAAAAGTTTTATAACCTTCTTGGTGTGTTTTGGAAAAGATTGACTTTCTCATAACAAACTGCAGAGCGCGTAATGAGAAATGCAGTGGTCTTATATAGTTGCTGCGCATGTGTCTCATAGCGCACATGAAATAAGCTCTCCTCATCGACCTGCCAAGTCTCATTTATTTAAACCTGCACTTCTTCCAGTTATGTTCTGGTCTAGCATTTTTTATCCCGCATGTAGGTGTAGAAGCAGATGCTTAAATCCTAAATGCGACTGTAAACAATGTGGGGTCTTAACATCTCATCAGTTAGACGCAGTGAATGCGAAGAAGGCAGTTTGTCAAACTCCGCTGTCTTGTAGTTCATTAAGCTATGCGCTAATTTGAAATCACGCCTTTTTAAAGAGAAAAGAGAGAACGCAATAGTTTAAAAAAAAAAAAAAAAAAAACCTCACAGTTAAGTGCTTTCAACCTACCGAGTCATGTTTTCCCTGTGAGGTCTCTGCGCCTTTTCCAATCCAAGTTTGGTAAAAATCCCGACGAGCGCCATGATGGCCACTACTCCACAAACGACGTATACGATTAAGTTGGTCTTGTCCTTGGTCGGATCGTGCCTCGGGTCCGTCTTCTTGTGCGGCGTTTGACCTTTGAGCCAAACGGGTGTGTTGTAATTTGTGCACAAGCTCTGATCCAGGCGCGAGCTCTTGTACGCGCAGCAGAAGCGGAAGCCACAGGTGCCGCAGCAGTACAGGTAGGTACCCGTGCGGCACACGAACGGCGGGTCCCACTGACCCATCACGTCGTAGTAGCCGCGACACTCGTCCTGCGTGTGCGGCTTCTCGGACACACCGCTCTCTTCCGAGCCGTTTGAGCCTGACAACACGACGAATCCCTCCAGTCGCCGCTCTGCTTCACCATCCGCCCTGCACACCAGCGCCGTGACCTCCACCAACAGGTACTCCCACAGCAAGACCGTCCATCTCATCCTGCTCCCGTTCTGTCAGTGCCAGTGGCTAGCAATTGGAAGAGAACAGAAATTTAAGTACGAATTTGTACCCATGCGGAGTGCTTTTCAGCATTTTTCTTAGATTTCTTTTCTTCCAGTTTTCTTGGACCAGCACTAGTAAAGTCCACAGGGATTGTTCTGTTTGCAGTCGAAGCGCACTGAAAGCTTTTCTTTCTGTACTTTGAGTCGTTTCAGCGCAGCGCGCGCAGTGCTGTGTGTAAGTGATGCTGTGCGTGCGTGCAAAGCCTCCGAGCAAAACCGCGGGCAACAGTGGACTCTGCGCGTCACACTGAGAGAGAGAGAGAGAGAGAGAGAGAGAGAGAGAGAGAGAAACCCAACTAAACAGGGAGGGAGAGAAAGAGAGAGAGAGAGAACCAGAGCGAGAGAGAGAGAGAGAGAGAGAGAACCAACTAAACAGAGAGGGAGAGAGAGAGAACAAACTTAACAGAGAGGGAGAGAGATGGGGGGGGCAAGAAGGCGTGAGGGATTGATTTAACAACACAGCGCACTTTGCAAACGCTTCATTACTACACCCAAAACAAATATTATAATATGTTGTATTTAAGCCAGCACTGATCCCACTGTTTTATCTGCTTTATTTTGATGTGGTTCTCTGATAGTGAACTGATTCTCTTAGCAACCGAGTTCACTCTACCTCTCCAAGCCTTTGTTGTCAAGTTGTGGGAAATAACAGAAGCGCAATGGCTGTGTGCTTTAGGACAATATGTGTCTTGTGTTTAGATTCAAGATACATAGGCTGTTGTGTCAGTCAACATCTCATGTGTTCATGGTATAAACTATGTATACCAATCCAGCTTTTCACACCACCACAATACTGATACTCAGTGTCTGATCTCTAGTTAGACTAGTACATAACAGTTACCACACCATATGCCATACATAACAAAAGACGCATAGGCCTACAGTTTGTTGTAAGTCTAAATTAGCTCTTATTTGTCCTCATACAGCTGCAATCAAAATGATTCAAATCCCATTGCAAGTCAGGTTTATTGTCAAAATTTACAGACTTTCAGCTGTTTGCAATGAACAAATCAAACAACAGCAATTGAAATAGTTCAACACAATGAATGCTTCAAATGGGTTCCCCAAATTCAACTGAAAATGCAACTTATCATGATTTCTCCAGTTTCAAAATTATTCAACCCCTTCATAGCAAACATCTTTAGTACTTAGTAGAGCATCCTTTTGTTGTTATGACCTGCTACAAACGAGGTGCATAGCTTCTGGCAGCGTTCCTGAGGAATCTTAGCTCATTCCTCATGAGCAATGGCCTCCAGTTCAGTAATATTC
>JANDJT010000032.1:15860470-15871021 GCA_024331685.1 Stegophilus panzeri
ATTCTATTTTTCTATTTTTAATTTCTTTCATGATAAGTAGGTAGCTCAGTGTTTCCCTGCTGAGGGGGTGGTGGGTGGTGTACACATTTTCACAGATATTTTAAGTACAATGGATGTTGAATCGGCAGTACAAAGGTTTATTTGTTTATTGTTGCAGTTGTAATTTCACATCAAATTAATATTTACATAATAATGATTGAGTTTGTTATTTGTGGATTTACGTTATCAGGACATATATTTAGCTTTTTTGTTGTTCTTTTTGAGTTAAATTACAGTGTTCCAGCATTATTAAACCAACTCTCAGACTGTTTACGTTAATCTAATATTTGTCTCAAATATTGTTGTCCCTGATTGTATTTTTAATAAGGTTAATCTAGCATTAAGCAAAGTTAATGACTGCAAATGCAGAGGCAGACCTTCTAGCATATGGGTTCAAACTGAATCATGTAACCCTCCCAAGCATGACTAGGTGAAATTCTAAGGATAAATGTGTGTGGCCGTAAGAAATTCTGCCTCTCGTGCATGAGTAAACACCGCTAATATTAAGAAAACTGCTAAATTTATCAGTAACTTCAAAGTGCCAACCCATGGCTACATGAAATATTGATTTGAATTACCTTTATCTATTAGTTGCATTCATCTGCTTGATATGTGTTGCATGGCTCCGCTCCACTGGGAGCCGTAGCAAACCCTGCTGCAGCAGCACATGTTCTGACTCTGATTAAGATCCAAATCTTGTGGAAGTTATAACCGCCTCAGAGCATTTAGAATATGACTGTAAATCTTGTTGAATTAATGAACTTAATAAACTGTGATAAATGTGTAGTATCAGAATGAACTGTAGAAAAGTATAATCAGTTGGCAGTCAGAACGGATATTTACATGTTATATTTACTATACCAGTGCAGGAATGCTTGGTAATAATTGCTCCATTCCCTCATACTGATTGCAAATGATGCATGCCTGGTGTGATGAAAAGTGTGAGCAGTTGAGGCTCGCCACACACACTGTGTTACTTCTGCTATATATGCAGAACAGTGCCTCTTTCTCCCCCTTCCCTTGACCGCGAGCTTTGTTCATGTCACTGCCAAATTGTAAACATGGTCCATCAACAGATTAAAAATAATCTGTTTTTTTATTTTTTAAAGTTAAGATTAAATATACTTGGGCAGTTGTCAATTTGCTTGAGCGGAACACTATTAGCTACAAAGACAAGGTGGGCAGCTTTGCTGAAATTAGATGCTCCTAAATGATTGCTGGAGATGACAGAATGTCAGTGAGATACCCACAGTGATAATTATGCTCAACACAACATGCTTATTTTTAGTATTTTTATAATATTACTGTAATGCTATTAATGTTTATGCAGCCTTGCTGACAATTTGTCTCCATAAAATTTCTTCTACATTTTACCCCCTAGCTAATGAAGTAACAGGAACATGCTCGTCATCCTCAGCTGGTAAAGTGTTGTTTATAAAAAATATAAAAAATCTGTGTGTTCCTCAGGTTGCCAATTCAGAAAGGATCAGGAGAGAGACCTGAAGGATGTTCTGCGGGCCACCGATCCGGACATTCCGCTTGTGTTTGTCAGCGGTAACCATGACCTGGGCAACACTCCCACTCCGGACACTGTGGAGCAGTACTGCCGTGCCTGGGGTGACGACTATTTCAGTTTCTGGGTGGGTGGAGTGCTGTACCTGGTGTTGAACTCCCAGCTGTTCTTTGATGCATCAGGCTGCCCTCAGCTGGAGGAAGCTCATGAGGCCTGGATGGAGAAACAGTTACAGAAAGCAGCCAGGAGCTCAGCACGGCACGTCATTATCTTCCAGCACATTCCACTCTACCTGAGGACTCCAGACGAGGAGGATGACTACTTCAATTTGCAACGAGCCAAGAGAGAGAATCTGATTCACAGATTCTGTCAAGCAGGTATGGTTCTGAGCAGCATCAACTGGCAACATTCAAACTGAATGGGCACATCCATCCTTACAATGTTTACTGTCTGCCAGTTCAGTTGTAATGTTGCACATGGTATTGTCTCTAAAAAAGTGACAGTGCTGAACACCAGTATATAGGCTGACTACAAGCTGCCATTAAACAACTAAAAAAAAAAACAAGTTTCCAACTGGCAAGGCTGATGTGATTAAAGGTAACATGGTGTGAAATGAGTAAATTTATTATTATAGTAAAATCTGATCGTAAGAGCTGAGGAAATTTGTAGGATATTAACTAGATTCACATTACCTGGAGTTATAAACAAACTAGCAAATTTCTGAAGTTTGCCAAAGAAAATCTATGATAACAATGTAATGCTAAATTCCTGAAGATATCATGATTTTTTTTGTTTGTGGGTTTTGAGTTTTTTCATACATTATATAAGAGGAGACCAACTTGTGTGTCCGTTAGTGCATTTAAATATGTACTAGCTGCCACACAAGGTTGTCTCCCCTTATATACACACTCTTTTTTTACTATATAAATGTGTTTGTGTCAATACACATTCCAATATCTGTTCTTTGTTTATACAGGAGTTAGTTCCGGTAAACTAATTTGATTGGACAAGTGTCGTTCCAAGAGCGCTGATATTTACTCTAACAGCACTGGTACATTTCACTGTTTGTATCACTCCACTTGTCTGTGTTCGCTACGTAAAATTCCAATACTAGCAATAATTCATTACACTGTAACTGTTACTACACTTAGTACGGGCTGTCAGTCAGTCTGTTGCATGGCAACAAACAATGCTCTATCCAGCTGTGCCTTCTTTGGGAACTACTTTAGTTGATGGAGCAAAATATCCGTCCATCCATTATCTGTACCGCCTATGCTACACGGTCGCAGGGGAGCCTGGAGCCTATCCCAGGGAAGTCTGGGCACAGGGCATGAGACATCCTGTAAAGGGTGCCAACCCATGGCAGGGCAAAATCACACACACATTCACATACTACGGACAATTCGGAAATGCCAGTCAGCCTACAACGCTTGTCTTTGGACTTGGGGAGGGAACCAGAGTATCCGGAGGAACCCTCCATAGCATGGGGAGAACATGCAAACTCCATGTACACATGGCAGAGGCAGGATTCGAACCCCCAACCCTGGAGGGTAGAACTGTTATATAAAAGCATAATTGTAACATAAGGGTGTTCAGACAGTGGAAAATTGTCCTACGCAATATTGATCTGAACAGTTTCTCTATAATATTTGAACTCTCTATATTGTATGCAGTAGGTTGCAATTTTTGTTGAGCTTTTTATTTAAATTACAGGTAAAAACAAAATCCATTATATTGGATAAAATATATGTATCCAATATTAACATGTTTTCTTAAGCAAATAATGCAGAATACATCTGTAAAAAAAAAAAAAAAAAAGAGAGGGAGAGAGAGATTTTGTGAGAGAGAGAAAAAAAAACATTGTATTGCTCAGAAATGTTCAGAAGGAAAGGGAACATGATTTAATGCCCCATACATCATCATTTATTCAACGAAATGACTGTCTTTCTTGTCCAAACTCAGCCAGGCATGATTTTATAATTCAGTTTCCTGGCCTTTTTCATTCAGGTTTGTTTATACACCTTTACTCAAAAACCGAGGTTGACTTTCCCAGATGAGTGCACACCCGGAGGACTTGCGAATGCAGCACAAACTGAAACTGAGAACAACCTGCTGATGCACATAGTCCAGCACAATTTTATTCATTATTTAAAATAAACAGAATTAGGTGAGTGTACAGAAATTTAGATCGGTATAGATGGGGGGTGGGGTGGGGGGTGGTAAGCTGCTGAAAATGCATGATGCAGTTAGGAATTGTTCAGGATTTAGTAATTAATCATGATATGTAACTCTGTCTGTATTATAATCAGCTTTGAAAATAAATATGGCAGACGGTTACACAGCTTTGCAAAACACACATGTGGTCAGACAGGTCCATTGTTAAGGTTAAAGCTATTTTCTGTGTATTAGACTGCAGTTATATGGTGCTGTATTTATCTTCTGCATGATTTATGAACCTGGACTATATAGGAGTCATTTAACTTCTTTATTGATATTTATTTTTCCCACTTCAACATTATACACATGAAAGTCATATTTTATGGCCACATAATATGTTATAAAGTTACTGATGCATGCACAAGAATACATTTGTTGCTGATTATTTATTTATTTATTCCATGGACCTCAGTACTGTTCATGAGTTGTGTGAGATGCTCTTTTTGAACATCCCATTCCAGATTTAGTATCCAGTTTTCTTCTGGGAAGGCTTTCCACTAGATTTTAGAGTGTGACTGTGGGGATTTGTGTTAATTCAGCTACAAGAGCATTAGTGAAGTCAGGTGCTGATGTTGTGTGAGGAAGCCTTTGGAGTAGTCGGCATTGCAGTTCATCCCAAAGGTGTTCAGTGGGGTTGAGGTCAGGGCTCTGAGCAGTACACTCGAGTTCTTCTACTCCAACCTTGGCAAGCCATGTCTTCATGGAGCTTGCTTTGTGCACAGGAGCACTGTCATGCTAGAACAAGTTTAGTTTAGTCCCTCTTAGTTCCACTGAAGGGAAATTGTAATGCTATAGCTAAGACATTCTGTACAGTTGTGTGCTTCCAACAGTTTTGGAAAGACTCATATATGGGTGTGATGATCAGGTGTCCACAAACTTTTGGCCATATAGTGTATTTTCAGAGTTAATCCTCTCCTATGTAGACATAGTTAGACAGTTGATTTGACTCAGCACTCCTTGATGGAAGTATAAAAAACAATACACGGTGGAGATTTGGAACATTTTCTTTAGGGGAAATTTCCAGAGCAGACTGTGCAGGAAGCTACATGGTGCACACAATCCACCTTCATGAGCAAGATGTCATTTTTCACAATCCCTCATCCTAAAGCATTTATGGTTTTCTGTTTCATAGCCGATTTTCAAAAGAGCCACGAAATAGGGGATGAAAGAAAGCATTTGTTCATGGCTTAGAGAAGGCCACTGCCTTCTGTAATCAATTCCCTATGCTGTCTCAGGCTTTAGAGATGTGATAAAATGCTGCTTTTAACGATTTAGTCCAGGTTTGGTATGGGGCAGTAAGATTGTGGGTAGATTGATTATTTTGAGACATACACCCTGAGAAAAGCAGATCTTTGTAAGCTATGGGACTGCAGTAGTTTTTACCATTCATGATCATTTATGATCTTCCAGTGTTTAGGATCATAACATGCCAATGATTGTGCGTCATCGTATTATCACAAAATGATCAGAATGGTACCATCTCAGACAGTTTATTATGATACTGTGGCTACATGTATGATGCACACAGTCTTACCTCAGGGGCTAAAGGCATGATGTAAAAATAGCTAGCAGAGGAGAAGGATGTTCCATCCAAAAACGTCTTCTTCACTGGGAAAATCACTCAATTCTTTTTAATCTAGATCTGAATTTCACTCGGCCAGCGGAGAACACCCCTAATTTATTTTCAATTCTGATAGATCTCATGAATATATTTGCGAATGTTTCAGGGTCCTCGTGCTGTCCTAATTGGAAGCAGTGTACCTTCTGAACTCAGTGGCAGACTGCTCCATCTATTATTGTCACCGTGACTCACTGCAAGATTTCCGGCTCAGTACTCATAGGTGCCCATGAACCACAGTCTGGCTTAATGTCCCCTCTGCGCTAATTCTGCAGCAGCACTGGAGAATCTAAACATTGTTCTTTGTGAATCCCTCGAAGGAAAACGTCATCTCTCATACTCCTCTTCTTTATATGTATCGTGTGAAGGGAACAAGCGTAAAACCTTAGTTTGTATTGAAGAGGAGAAAGTTTATTTAATGTGAAGGTTGCATTCATGTGCTTTCAACATGCGTATCATCAGCGAATGAAACTGAGCTGAAGTCCCTCTTTTATCTTTGAATATGTCCCCACCACCACCAGAAATATGGCTCTCCATCCAAAACAACAAGAAAGAATATGTTTCGATCCAGAACAACTCATGTGTATCTGTCTGTTTGTTTTGACGTAACCGTTCAGCTGCTGGTGCTGACTTATACTGAGCTAATAAACCAGTTGTTTCCTTTGTGATTTCTGTTGGCTTCCGGCAAGCCAATGTTAATTAGTATGGGTGTGAGTAAACCAAGGGAGCATTTGTCATGACTGGAAAATTGGAGATAAATTAGAAAGCATTCTGTTTTGGGCAGATGATAAAGAATGGGCTGAGCTCATGGTTATGATGAAGATAATAATAGATAGAATGCAAAGATTTGCGATATTATCGGATGACGTTCCAATGATGCGCATGACCCCAAGCTATGTGTTGCTCTTTAGGGGCTTCCATTATGGATATGGGGTCAATATAGATGGTAATCTATACAATCTCCACTTCTCAGAAAGTGTCTCAGAAGAATGTGGAGAATGTCTTTACAGTTATAGATACAGTTCTGCATTGTCGCTACCTATACAACTGCAGTAGATTATGTTTTTAGTTAGTGTTGTTGAATTCTCGGATCTGAACGTGCTGATTAATTTTCTATAAAGGCACAACTCTGAAAATAGTTCCATCCGTAATTCAAATGATGGGTTTGTACGGTAGTAATGGATTTATTGTAATGCGTTATCATTTTTATTTTATTGTTACAACTCAGAACAGATGTTCCACAAAATCTACACCTAATAATAAACAGATTAGATATTTATTTAACATATTTAACATATTCACAGTACGTTTTCTGACATGGGAACGTTTTCACAACAGAGAAGTCTGACTTTCTGAGTTTCTCAGCAAAATGACATGCTGTGTTTTTGTCTTATTAACTTCTAGTGAGAGGGAAAAAAGTAGGAACGGCAGCTATAGCATTAATTATAATAGCAACCAAGTTGTCTCAGAGAGGTTCCACAGCATTAAATGTAGCTAGATATGGTTAAAAAGCATGTGTAGCTCGTTAAAAAATTACATACAGTGTTGCAATCGTTGGCAGTTTGCTGTGGAATAAAATGAATAAAACTGCTAGAGGAATAAATAATCCACTTCGGGGTCTGCTCCGCTTCACGTAGTGGATTATTTTCTTGTAATAGCATGCCATATCGTGTTTCTTACTTAATAGCCATTTTGATTTTGGTTAGTGAGATTAGTCATTACATGCATTTTTTTTTTTTTTAAAGCGTTGTCAAAGCCTGTTCAGTCAAAGCTTCACAGCCATCTGTGATATTGGTCCCACAGCAAGAGGAAAAATGTCCAAATGCCGGCGTCTCTATTTTTATGTAAAACTGCAGATCCTTTGTGAGAGCAATTTGAAACCACCCCGAGTTCCTGCTCCGCATCAGTGTACATTTGGATGGAATCTTAATTACTTACATCACACACAATACACAGGCCGTCCCTCATTGAGCACTTCATAAAGGGACTCGTGGGGATAAATGATTATGATATATGAGCAGCATAAGTAATGCTCTCCTCACAGATCATTCTGTCTTTCCTTCTGTCATGCAAATTATATATGGGCATAGTTAGGCAATTAATTCCCAGTGGCCTAATGATAACACATGCACCCACATATACCCCCTCTAACTAAGAAATAAATTCTCTCCGACTTGTTTGGATAGAAGCAGCCGAATTTACATATCATCCATATCTGGCAGGCCGCCGCAAAATCCGTCTGCCTATGATTAGAGTCATCGGTGGCACAGTGAGTGCGTCTCAGGGGAACAGAAACCAGACCGCCATTGTACTTCCCTGTTCATTAGAACTTAATTTCATTTTGTGTGACAGTTTATTTTCAGAATGTGTTACTTACTATTTTCTCAGGGCTTTATTCGTAAACTTTGGCTTGCTCAGCTAAAATTCACAGCGGTCCCTATGTGGTGGTGGTTGTGTTGTAACCACTGCGTTGAAAAAAGCTGAAAGTATGAAAACTGTGAAATTATAAGCAGCACACGGGAAGTGTAAGTACTTCTTATGGGAATATATGTGGGAGCATTTAAACAAGGTCAGCTTTGTGAAACAGTACTACGTTTGCCAGGATTGAATTTCAGGCTGTTTCCATTTTTTTTTTCCTGGTTTTTTCCCTAACTGACGATCTTTGATTTATTTATTTATTTTCTGTTCTGTGGGCAGCTTGTAGTCTCTATACAGAAACGGTAGTTACAAATGTGCACAATAGTGCTGCTGCTAGGCAGCTTGCTCTGATTCTTATTTCTGTGCCTCGTAATTTTAAGCAAGCCATGAAGAAAAATCGATCTCCACAATTCGCTTCATAGTGAAACGATCTCAGCTTGTTAATGCAGTTTTCCAGTAGTGAACTGGGAAGAACACACACTTCCTGTTTCAGTTCCTGTTCCTGTTTTAGAGTACAAACTATACAATCATAGATGGGCTATAAGCAAAAAAGGGTTCTTGCATACCGTCTAAAGAGAAATCAGCGGATACAAGAGTGGTGGAATTTTTTTTACACATAATAATATTATGGTCCTTACACACCCACAAACACCTAACAAGTTATATTCAATATTCACAAGTGTGACTGTTGTAAAGACATCCCAATATTCACATCACAAAGTGTTCATACAAACCAGACGTCTGAGCTAGTTTCTGCTAGTTTGCTCAGTAATAAAGCAGTGATTTTTTTTTTTTTATGCATCTTTAGGTTACAAGCAGCATTAAGATGGGAGGGTTTTTACAGGAGCTTCTTTTCTGAAGAGCACACGCTTTGGCACATGAATACACAACATATGTACTTATTCTACTGTTTCACCACACTTCTGGACCATTGAGTGAAAAGCTTGTTTAAGTAGTGTTTTGATCACCTCAATACACTCCCACGCCCAGTCCAGTTTTACATCTTACACCTTAAGATAATTATGCTGTTTTCTCTCTGCTTATGCCATGTTTCTCTGTTTATGCTTATTTCCAGGCCTGACTCATAACCCATCGTTAGAGACAAGTTTGAAATCCGCATAATTAAACATGCTTTCCTTTTGATTTAATAATTTTTTTTTTATCATTTTGAGTTATTTCTGCTGTATTGCAACACTGTTGTGTAATTGCTTTAAGGATGAGGGTGTTTGCAGTTGTATAACACTGCATAATTAGCTGCATTCCTCAATTTAGTTTTCCTCTAGAGGCAGAGTTAGCATGGTTTAGAAGCTTGTCGAAAATTTCTAAAGTGCATTAGAATGTGCTGACGTGTTCTGTAATTTGAGCTAATTTTTATTGAATGTCTGAATGATTTACATTGATTGCCAGGTAGTTATGGCCGGGAATTCCTGCCCCGTTACACTTAAAGGGGTCACATCATGATTTTTAAACAGTTGTAAACGTTCATTATTTTCTTTATTGGGTGTAATAGAATAGGTTAACATGCTTTAATGTTCAAAAAGCGCATTATTTGTCACATACTGCAAATTATTGCAGTACCTCTATTCCCATCTGCCTGAAACGTTCCAATTTCTCCAAAGCCCCGCCTTCCGAAAAGCCCAGAGTGCTCTGATTGGCCAGCTGACCCGTTCCGTTGTGGTTGGCCAAAAACCTCAAGCGTGCATCTGAAATTTAACGCCCCTTGGGTTAGCATAAGCCTCAGAGGCTTCTAAAGCAATTCTAAGCTCCTAAGCAACATGTTGTCGGTTTTACCGTATCAGGTCGAGCCCGAGTCCGATTCAGAAAATGCGCATGATCAAGCGGAACCAACTTTGCGAACACGACTTGAGCAGAAAGTTTCACAGTGGTAAGTTTTTATTTTGTAACTCTCTTACCTTTCAGATAAGATGTAAATTCCGACAGCGGAACTTTAGCTAGCACGTTGGCACAACTGAGCCCTGGGCCTCAACAAAAAAAACTCCGCATTTGCACAGTCAATAGCAGATACTTCAGAAAATAATCAAACATACTTACAGGTTCTGATTCAGAAGCACAAGCTTGTCTGAGGAAAGTGGGAATCGCCCCATTTTTCAGGAGTAGCTTTTTGTGTAGCCTGCCTTGTACTCGCCCAGGTTCAGGAAGCTGTCCTCTATAAAATGCGCTGTGCACAAGCAAACGTTTGGGTTGTACTGCTCAGGAACAGCGTTAATAACAGTAACCACCGATTCCTAATTTTGTCCGTTTTCGGAAGGCCAAACAAAGGGGTTTTGCTTTCGCACCGAAACACACAGCGTCTCCATGACATGCGTCTCTCTTCGCACCTGCCTTTGGGCGGGATTATGCTAATAGTGCACGCTGTGATGTAGACATTTGCGGAAGTAATATCTGGACTTCGAACGACGCGTTTTGGGCCGGTCTGGAGTAGTGTTCTCTGTCAGATAAAATAAATTGCTTTGGGGGAGAGTATGAGCTTTGTGACTTTGAAGATCTTATACATGCACAAGCATGCATTACACACCCAAACAAAAGGAAAACATTAAAGATAATTAGAAAAAAAAAAAAAAAAGGTTTAAGGATCATCAAGGTGTGTTTTGGCAAAATTCAGATGCGCCTTAATGTTCTTCTGGGTTAGCAGTGGTTTTCACCTTGCTACTCTTCCATGGATGCCATTTTTGCCCAGTGTCTTTCTGATAGTGGAGTCATGAACAGTGACCTTTATTGATGCAAG
>JANDJT010000032.1:15871211-15881421 GCA_024331685.1 Stegophilus panzeri
AATAGCTTTGTAACCCTTCCCAGACTGATGTATTTCAATCACCTTCTTCATCATTTCTGGAATTTCTTTCAATTTTGGCATAGTGTGTTCTGGGTAAGACCTTTTAACCAACTTCATGCTGTTGAAAAAGTGCTATTTAAGTGTTGATGTGATTGAACAGGGTTTATAGTGAACCTGGTTGTGTCTCGTCCAGCTGAACCCACTGCCTTTGTTTGATCTTAGATTCTGTTTTAATTTCTACAACAATGTAGCATGAGATATGCACAAAAACAGAACAAAACAGGATGGGGGCAAATACTTTTTCACAGCACTGTATACATCACTCATCCGAGTTTGTTGCTCCGACCGGCAAATTACAGCTTGGTACGTAATACAGCGTTATATTTTACATGGACTTGTTCATCTGACTTTTCAAACATGTACCAATACCATACCCTTTGAAGTGATATTTGGACCGATCTTTGGTACAAGCTCAGTCCTTGGCAATGTGCTGCCTGTTTATCTTGGTGTATTTTTGTTTTGTTTTTTAAAATCTAATATATTATTACAATTTAATAACTAGCAGTAAAGGCAGCAGTGTAGAAGCATTGTTGTTAATATTTTGAAATACCTTTGTTTTGTCTTTTGCATACCTGTGGGGGGAATCATAATAGCATGTAACCGTTATATTACTGAGTCTTCCTGAAATCTTATTGTTGCTATTAGATGTGCGGGAGTATACAGTTTGCATACCTTAATACATCTGTTAGTATGTACGTTTCTATTTATGAGCAAAATCTTGAACGTTTTCACTATAAGTCACTCCGTCAGCCTGCGTTCCTTCAAAATGGAGGGAGTGATTTGTGCCTCTAATTCTGTGTGGCCTCTCTGCCAACTATGGTGATCAGTCCACTACTTTGCATTCTGCAACAGCAGAACTGCGTTGGCTGGTGAAGGGAAGAGGTGAGATGAAAACCTTCCCCATGATTATGCAGCGCAACACAGAAAATAGATTTCTCGAGAGGGCTCCAACATGGCCGACGTTCTTTGAAATGTCCATCACTTCTCGCTGCTTTATCGGCCAGCAGCCGAGTGGTGGCCAGTCTGACAGGGAATAATGTGACTCGGTTATACCGTAAAAAATAATTCTCCTTAAGTATTAATTGACAGTGCTGTTTAATATGCATATCAGTGCTAATCAATTAGTATAATTGAACTTGACCTATCCTCATCCCTTGAGTGAAGCGAAGCAGAATATTAATCTTCTCCTGCCCAACTCTGTTTCAGGTGTCAAAGCCGTGTTCTCAGGTCACTACCATCGCAATGCAGGTGGGTGCCATGCAGGACTGGACATGGTGGTGAGCTCAGCTATCGGCTGCCAGCTGGGCGACGACACACACGGGGTCCGGGTGGTGGTGGTGACCGCTGATAAGATCATCCATCGCTACCACAGTCTGGACCAGCTGAGAGAGAAGGGCATAGATGAAGATCTGAAGAAACTCTTATCTTAAATGAAATTTGCAGGCAGACTTTTTGACCTTTTTGGAATAGATTTGTTGGTTCTAGATCACTAGAAAAAACAAAACAAGGTCTGCTTTCAACTGGCAACGCCTCTGAAAAAAAGCAGTCATTTTGTGTCAACATCCAGAAGGCATCTGAATAATAATCTTCTGCACACACATGAGAAGGCAGTGAAAATCACTATATTTTTTTTTTTAAGGTGTCATTAGAGTGCAATTTCCATTCTGATTTTCAAATTCCTTAGTTGCTATAATGTTTTGGTCTTTCCTGTCAGAAAGGTTTGGGGATGTAATTTCAAGTATAAGCAATATAACTATCTCTCTTTTCATCTTCCATGCTTTAATCAAACATTTTGACATTTGAATCAGGCGAACGTACTCGAGAATCCCCTATTTCTTTATACCCACATCCCCTAATCACACTAATAAGCCAGTGGAAGTAGTGTTCAAGCTGGTCATTTGGTGATTTCATCCTCTGTGTCCAAGCCCATTACACTCTCCCAACTCCAAGAGGTGAGAAGAGGCAATCTCCATGGCAACCATTGAAAGACATGACAGTTAAGACTGTAACTTACAGAGACTTGTTCAGTCATCAGAAACCATTGCTGATTTTCATCTCACACTTGTGGTTTTATCTCTCAGGTTCAGAATCCACGGTGATGATTTGATGCAGGAAAAAAAAATAAGCTGAAGTCTGTGCTGAGCCAGGAATTGTACTCATTTCGCTACATCTGCCTTTGTAATGTACAAACCAACCCTGCCAGTTGTGAAAGGCAACATCGTGAGGGATCACTGCACTACCTTGCCCTAAGCCATCTTTTTTTGTAGCATTTTGTTCAAAATACACAGTATATAATAATTCCAATCATTAGCGATCAAACCAATATTTATGGAAGCACCTTTGGGGATCCTCCTGTTGGCAGTTGTGTGCTTAATCGCAGGAATGTAAATAAGAGCTAAATGTCTCAAGGATTAAAATAAACATTTTTTCTCGTATTTGGACTGTTAAAACTGTTCTTTCACCTTTTTGCTGTGTTGACTTGAATAATGTCTCTAAAAAATAAAAAAGAAAAAAGATGTGTAGTAAACAATGCATTTTTCATAATCTTTTGTGAAACTGAGCCAAGAACAACAGTCCACATTGGAAAATATTACAATTTATTACATTCTTTTTGGTATGGAGTTAAAATAGAAAACAATATATGTTCAATGTTTATACTAGATGGCTTTACAGATGTGTAATCATTTTGAACTCACTGTATTGTTCCATTTTTATGTCACTGGACTTCTACATTTGCAATAAATGTTTTGTGGTCTCCAGTCAGAATGTGTTATCAAGTGTTTTATACCACAGCGCTGTTGAATTCCTGATTCTGATTGGTCAGATGGTGTTGATTAATTTCCTGTAACAGCAGCTCTGTCAGTAGTTCAGACTGCGAAACAAATCACAGGTTTCACATGAATGCAATTTACTATAGTACAATGCCTGTTTCTGTAGTAACAACGTACACAGGGACTTGTATTACAGACTACTGCTGTGTCTCAGTTCACCTACTTATACTATGCACTGAAAGTATGTACTCTTTTTGTGAAGAAAATGTACCTACTTTTGAGTGTGTAGCAAAAGAGTATGCAAGTACAGTACTGGGACATACCAACACGTCAGAAGAGAACGTTGTTGCCTAGTTACGCACACGGTCACTGTAAACAAACTCCTCGGTGCCTTTCAGCTTTTCTTCATTCATTACTCCCTATATAATTTATACTATATCATTTAATTTACCATCCCCGTGATTTATTTCTCCACATTTCATTCGTGTGTCCTTGAATTCGGCAAAGCAAACAGTCACAAAATTCCTCCTCCTTTGTGCAAGGAATTGTGGGAAATATTAGCTGCACACTTCGAAAATCTAACGTAAATAGTAGGGACACACTAATTCTAATCTCGGATACTATTTAGGGTGGATAATAGGTGAATTGAGACGCAGCATACGTTTACATGCAAATCAATATTCCGATATTAATTGGAATTTGGCAATATTCTAATTAGTATTGAGTCATGTAAACGCCGCAATACGATGGCCTGATTCAGATTAAGAGAATATTCTGGAATATGCCTGTTTTAAATGCAAATTTGTTGCATGTAAACAGAAAATCCACTGAAAGGAGATATATGCGCATGCTCAGTCCGCAAGGAATTGTGGGTGCTAACAGATGCTTAGCTGTAGGCTAGGTGTTTAGGAATGGCAACTCCGGCATACTTACATCCATGTATACAGGAATATTCCGATGCCTGTACACATATATAAACATCGTATTTGGAATATGGCTGCAACCCGAATATAGACCTTAAACGGAATTTGATATACATGTAAACATAGTCACAGACGCTCCACATAAACAGATTAAAAATGTGTTTAATTGTTGTAAAACATTTTCTGTGAGATGTTTATTTAGTATTTTTGGAAGGAGTGTCCACTGTTGGCAGTTTGTAAGGGTCACAGGTAAAGTTTCTGAATGCTGACTTTGTTAGCATTGGTTAAAATTGTTTGCATTGATAAACTGCTGCAGTGTTAGAGGAATAAAACACTTTTGGATGTGCTCTTATAGTAAAATAATGAGCTTATCACACCACCCTGTCATTGATTATTTTGTTAGTACAGTAGGCCCAGTCGTTTTCAGTCCTTTCCAATTTTAATACACCCCATCAATAGTGTATTTTATAGTGTATAGAAGGTGTATTTTAATATGTGAGGGACAGTGAGCATATATTTTAAGAACTCCACTTCATTAAAGCTATAGATCGAAGACTCTGGTGGTCAAATCTCAGAGGAACTGTACAGCATGTCATTTATCACAGTTCAACATTGATGACCTGGGTTTCTGTAACAACAATTCACTTTGTAAAGGTGACTTTGTATGATCTTTTTTTATTGGCTTGGTTCCTGAATGGAGCGCTTGGCATGATGAAGTCTGCACTGGAACAGAAGGGCGTTTGACATTTAGCAGGTTGCAATTCCTCGCACAGCAGAATGAACTCCCACACTCTGAAAATCAGAGTCCGACTTCCAAATCATCATAACAACCGCCTGCTTCGCAGCCAAAACTGCCTTTGTCTCTGTTGTTTATGCTTAAAAGCATGACACAGGTTAGTCTTAATAGGTGCAAAAGGCCTGATTGCTTCTTTCAACTCCTGCACCATTCTAGTGAATACGATCCCATCAATGATCGCTTCAGTCTGTCAAGCTACAGTGCACTCAGATACTTTTTTGAACGATTGCGCACATGTCTTTACAGTGGTGCTCAGTGGAGTCATGTTCAGAATACAAAATGTGGAGAGAAAAGGAGTGAAGAATACAGATGAAGAGGTCTCCATTGTCTCCAGTAAGTACAGTGTAGAATATCGGGATATCTACGGTATTGTAAAGAGGAAATGCATCTGACGCAACTGCTGTCCACTGGTACAAACCAACCCTGAATTTTAAGCAAACTGATTGGTATATGATTCACAGGCATGAGCACATCACTGCTATATTTGAATCCGTAACAAGATAAATAACAAGATCACGACTGTTTTTCATCACTTTCCCAGATCACGTTTGAATTAATATTGGTAATGTTTAGATTTAAATGAGTAACTTCATTTTAGAACTTGAACTTGAACTTGAACTAGCAGCAACTTTGCAGTGTGCTAGAGTTGACGGCTAAAACTCCATCTATAGTTATATAAGAAAAACCCTCGGGCTTGTACTGTAAGTTATGAATTTATTGTTATGTAACTGACAATTAGTTCATGCTGTCTCCCAAAACCTTTTTTTTTTCTTCTAAAAAAAATAATAATAATTTTAGTAGTTAATAAGCTGCTGCATATTGAATGCGCATGTATTGACAGCTTCTGCTTCTCATTGAAATTTTATTACTGTTCCCTAAAGGAGTTTTCCTCATCAGAGTCATACTGAGCTTACTGGAAGCTTTTTTTATTATCTGAACTAGACTTTATGGTTGTGCTTGTTAATGTTAATTTCATGCCTGTTCATTTTGAGCTATTTGCTTTATTTGGCTAAAGCAAAAATCTTTAATTCTTTAAGAATGGGAACACAAACAAGCAGTAATGTTAAATTTGACATTACCGCAGTTTCTGCAGAGTACATTGGATTCAATTAGGTTTTGTTTCTGTTTTTTTTTTTTCTCTAAAGTGTTCTGTTTGTATTGTCACTATGTACCCAGAGTTATGAGTCACTCCTCTGGTCACTCCTCCTCCAACTCTGATTGGTTATTGGTGTTGCTGGCATACTTACTAACCCCGGGTTCCTGCCTTCTCTTTGCCTGAGTATGGACTGACTGTATTAGGACTGTTTTGTGACGTATCTCTCTCGATTTTCTCGTTTGCTTTGTTTACCTGATCTGCATTATTGTCTAGCAGATTTGTTCAGTAAAGATCCTGCACATGCATTTTACTTCCTGAGCCTGTTCTTTACAGCATGTTCAAGGCAATAAGGGGGGGAAAAAAAACTCTTGTGAGGAACAAAAAGAGGACAAAAATACAATAAAAGAAACCGAGCATTCGTTAAATTTATAGTCAACAAAGTTTTTAATCTGTAACCATAAAACGTATATAGACCAGCTGCTTGGGGTTTAAAAACAGACCTGATAGGGTTATTAATCTGGTTAGTAGCTCCTTTAGTGTTGGCAGAAAGACAAGCCGATTGAATGTAGATTAGACCATTGACAGTGGAGCGGTTGGTCCTTATGTAAAGCTACATTCATCCTAACTCAGAATCGTGAAGTCTAAATTCATAATTAAGTCATTTTCAAGCTTGGCATGTTCAAGTTGTGAAGTGGAAAAAAGCATTGTCATACTGCTTATCCTACACCGGGTCATGGGGAAGCCTGGACCCTATCCAATGGTGCTTGGGGCACAAGGTGGGGGACACTCTGGACGGGGTGCCAACATATCACAGGGCACAATCGCACACATATTTACACACTTCGGACAATTTAGAGATGCCAATCAGCCTACAACGCATGTCTTTGGACTGGGGAGGAAACCAGAGTACCCGGAGAAAACCCCACAGCACAGGGAGAACAATGCAAGCTCCACGCATGCAGGGCAGAGGCAGGATTTGAACCCCCACCCCTGAAGGTGCGAGGCAAACATGCTAACTACTAATCCACCATAACTACTAATCCCCCACCCCCCATTTCTATGTTGATTTATCTAAAATACATTCTACTATAAACATATTTAAAGAGACGCCATGTTTCCATGACATCATATACTAAACTTAGGGCTGACGAGACCTTCCTGAGTAGGAATTAAGGCTTTTTCACAGGATGGTTGTTTTTTTCAGCGCATTAAATGGTCTGTTAAGTGTATAAACTGGAGGTGTTTTCTTTGGTTTTTCCTAGTCAGAGTTAATGGTTCTTGTCTTCCTAAAGGGGTTCTACTTGGAAACTCTCTGTTGAAGATATCTAAATAAAACCTTTTACACAGTTTACACAGATAGACAAACTGAACCCTTTAGAAGAACCCTTTAGGGAAAACCTTTTTCCTAAGACTTTCCTGGGGTTACAAAAACAAAAGATGACATGTTGGAAGAATTGTTCAGACTTCTACAGAATCAGATTCCTCAAGTGTTGTTTGGCTGGTTAATAATTAGAACCATTTCTACTAGAAGAACCCTCTGAAAGATTAAAAAAATGTGTTTGTTGCTGTAAGGAAATCATGGTGAGTCTGTATTAGCTTCCCAGAATTTAGAGAACCCAGCCTTTTATGTACGCTTCGTACACATTTTGTTTAAAGGGGTTCCTTCTACTTTGTAGCGTTCTATCTAAAACCTTTAAGAGTTACCTCAGTGAGACAAACAGAAGACTTTTTGTCTAGGGTGTATCGTGTGTGCAGCATTCTCTGGTTCCAACAATCACTTATATCTTGCACAGTTGAGATGTAATTGTTCACTAGACACTAGTTACTAAAACGCTCTTTGGTTTGTCACTTTGGGGTAACCCTTAAACAACTCTTATCAACTCTTATCATGGAGGGTTTCAGGTAGAACTCATTTAGGTAATTCTCCAGAAGATCTTTGAAGAATACTTTTTTTTCTAAGCATGTATACATAATCATTGAGTTCCTGTGCTGTTCTTATATGTTGGGACTGTTTTAGTTTGCACATTTCTAATATTATTTCTTACTGAAGACACTAATTTCCATATTGAGACAGTGGACGAGTCATACAGCAGCAACTGTGAAGCCCAAGGAGATTAAATGGGTTGCTTCACTTGTTTTCATCTTGGTCACTCCAGGCACTAGCTCTGGGTTTTGGCCCCGGGCCTTTGTTTCTGTTGAACATGCTGTGATTCTGAATTTTAAGTGTCTCGAGTCCTGACACTCTGATTGTTCTACCAACACTGCTGATGCTGCAGCACATGGAACATGTAGCTGCTGAAGAAGGCCTTCCAGACACATCTGCATAAAATGACCTTTTATTTCATATAAATATCCATGTCTCTTTGTTACAGCATCTCAATATTGGTCAGGGTTTTTTTTTTCTTTGTGAGTGTTTGATACCAGCTCCCATCCTGCACCTTTTGACAACAGTCTCCAAACTGCACCTGAGCTCTGAGCAGGTGCTCCTTACTGCATTACTCATTCATGTACTTCCTGACAATTGCACACTAGGGACTTCTCCACAGCCGTGTGCTCAGGACCAGGGCTGTGTTTTGTTTCAGCTCTCCTTCTCACCTGCCTTTCTGTCTTCTTCCTTGCTGATTTTTTTTCCTTCTTTCATCACAAGCACCCTGTCACCTGCGGTTTGCTAAAATGGATCTGACAGCCCAGAGGGACTTCACAGCTCGGCTGAAAAGAGTGCCTTTGGCCAAGCGTCGGTTCCCTCAACACTTTTTCCCTTTCACCATAACACATCTATCTTATGGTACACGGGTGCTCACAATCGATATGCAAAGAAAAAATATCACATGAGGTCTCCTTAGTTTCTGCTACATCTCATGCAATATTTCCCAACAACATCAAACTCGGTAACAGGGCATTACTGATATATGCAATGCAATTAAACCCAGAAGTGGAGTCATGATAACTGTTTTACAGAGATGGAGTCCAGTCAAGGAAATCACCACCATCTGTAGTTTTGTCTGGAGACTTACTGAGTCGGATCTTGTTTTAGGGTTGAATATCACTTCATTATAATATAAGTAAATACACTTGATGGACAAGGCCCAATATTACTCAGGACTTTGGAATACTTTGAGTGAGTGAGAATGAAAGAGAGAGTGAGTGAGTGAGTGAGTGAGTGAATGAGTGAGTGGGTGAGAAAGAAAGAGAGTGAGTGAGTGAGTGAGTGAGTGAGTGTGAGTGAGTGAGTGAGTGAGAAAGAAAGAAAGAGAGAGTGAGTGAGTGAGTGAGTGAGTGAGTGAGTGGGTGAGAAAGAAAGAAAGAGTGAGTGAGTGAGTGAGTGAGTGAGTGAGTGGGTGAGAAAGAAAGAAAGAGAGAGTGAGTGAGTGTGAGTGAGTGAGTGAGAAAGAAAGAGAGAGTGAGTGAGTGAGTGAGTGGGTGAGAAAGAAAGAAAGAAAGAAAGAGAGAGTGAGTGAGTGAGTGGGTGAGTGAGTGAGAGAGAGAGAGAGAGAGGATGAGTGAGTGAGAGAGGGAGGGAGAGAGTGAGTGAGTGAGTGAGGAGGCTTTAGTAATGCAGATGGGCGTAAAATGGCAGAGCTACAAATGCTGTTAGAGGAAGAAATTCCGGCTGGGAAGAGAGCTTTACTCGAGAGCTACCAGAATCTGTCCAGAGTCGCAGAATACTGCGAGAATAATTATGTGCAGGTAATGAAAAGGGGGAGTCAATGGGTGTTTACTGCGCTGGTCGTGTTGGTGCGTGATGTTGCGGGGAATCTGTAATCAATCTGTAACCAATTACTGTATCCGCCGCACACTGCAGGAAAATGGGAGCGCGCGCGTGTGTGTGTGTGTGTGTGTGCGTGCGTGTGTGTAGGGTTTGTGCTGTATGGATGTGGGGATTTGTGCATTTTGGACGGAGGGTGTGTCAGACAGTCAGAGAGTCAGTCATCACTGCTGCTGCTTCATGCATGAAAGAAATGCACAAGAGCTTAGACTGAGATCGGATGCAACATCAGACGCCGGCCTGTAGCTTGTGCTCACATTGTGTTGAGATGGGAATGTGATCGGGGTTTTGATGGCTCCCTGCTCTGCCTCCATCTCTGCTTCTATTTTTGAGACATGAAGCTGTTTTTTGTTTTGTTTTTGTTGTTGTTGTTGTTGTTGTTTTTATTCCAGCGCATAATGCATTATTTTTCGAACATTAAATAGATTCATTAATAGATCATATGATCATTAAATAGATCATCTGGATAATATTAGAATATCTAATAAAACATAATTATATTATCTCATATTTAAGATCTAATATCGTGTACAACATTTGTTATTTCATATATAAATGGAGTGTATTATTAATCTAATCATATAATTGTATAAATAGAATTGCTGCTGATAGTATATAATACGCAATGATAATTTACTAATGATGATATTGTAATACTATATTATTAATAAGATGTGCTATTTAATGAATTAATGAGTCTTTATTGATCATATATACATATGCACAGTGAAATTATTTTCTTCGCATACCCCAGCATGTCAGGAAGTTGGGGTCAGAGCACAGGGTCAGCCATGATAC
>JANDJT010000032.1:15881521-15905435 GCA_024331685.1 Stegophilus panzeri
TGTGTGTGTATGTGTGTGTGTGTGTGTGAGAGAGAGAGAGAGAATGAGTGCGTGAGAGAGGGGGGGAGAGGCAGAGAGAGAAAGAGAGAGAGAGTGAGTGTGTGTGTGTGTGTGAGAGAGAGAGAGAGAGAGAGAGAGAGAAGTCACCAAAGAAAGCTATTGTAGGTGCTATTGAATTTCATTCATATTTCAGCAGGCAGTGAAGAAATAAGGTGAATAAATGTATAAAAGAAGTCAACAACCAAGTGAGGAATACATTTTAGCACACACCATCTCCCATCCTGCCTCTTTAACACATCTCTCTCTCTCTCTCTCACTCTCTCACTCTCACTCTCTCACTCTCTCTGAAGTGCAGATATGAAGGAACGTAGTTCTTCTTACTTATACATTCCATACAGTACTTGTGGACTCGTTTCCCTACTAGAATATTATACAGTATATTTCTACCTGCTTTTCTAACTCTTCAGTAACCCTTCTTTACTCTTAAGATTTCTGTCTAGGTCCAGTTGTCTTTATCTCATTTACATTCTGCTTTTATCTAATAATGCATTTTCATTTCTCTTGTTCTTCTTATTGAAGTGTTTATTTGGACCTGTACACAGAACCTGCATTTACACTGCATAATATAATATACAGTAGGTGTTGGTGCGGTTAGAAAGATGACATAATTGCAAATATGTTTCAGTCTTATGAAGGATTTAATCATTATACTGTAGTCTGCATATCCAGCACAGTGGGTGACCTGAATGTGTTTGTGTACCCCATTTAGATCAAGAAGACTCCGGTTGGCTTTACACTAAGAGAAATGCTCTACTGCGCTCTAAAGGTGTTTTTCTGGTAGTGCATCTATTCACAGCACAATCAACCACCTAATGATGGAAAATGTCAGTAAATACTGTATGTACTACATTATATTGCTCAGATGACCACCAAGTGTGGTATATACCCAAGAGGTGGAGTATCACCGGCGCAGTACAAGTGCATATGGATACAGATTCAAGTTACTATCATTCACCTCCTGCACACTAAGACTGAAATAGACACTGACTCACTGATCCAGCTGACCAGTTAATACCTCAGGAAGTGCCAGAAAAACCATTACAGTTTTTTTGTTGGTTCCTGGTGGTTTGATAAGAGTTTGATGTGGTAATAAGATGCCTACAGTAATTAATAATAAGACTCTAATAATATCAATAATAAGATGCTGATTAAGGGTACATAAGACTTATGTGAGATTTGTGTGGGTGGCTGTAGTAGAGGTGGTAGGAGGTGGTAGAGTGGGTTGTTCACTAATCGTAGGGTTGGCTGGACGATTCTCGGCCCACGTGTCTCCAAGTGTCCTCGGGCAAGAAGCTGAACCCCAAGTTGCTCCTGCATGGTAGCTCTGCTGCCATTGGTGTGTGTGTGTGTGTGTGTGTGTGAATGAGAAACAGTGTAAAGTGCTTTGTAGAACCGCTAAGGTTAAAACGCACTATATAAGTGCAGACCATTTACATCACACTGATGTATAACATTCATGGTTTTTTTTTTAGATATAACCAAAGAAATTTATCAAGCTTCAGCAATCCAATGAATTACAAACAATTTTTTTCCTGCAGCTCTAACTGTGTCTACAATGATCAAAACCATTTGATCTTGATGGTAAGATTAGAAAATTTAATTAATTAGTGGAAACCATTTTAGTTAGTTAGTTAGTTAGTTATTGGAAACCATTTTCCCATTAGAAAGTGCGATAGTAAAAAGGACAATAGTAAAAAGAGGGTAAGTGATCAGGACAGAGTGAACTTACATCCAACAAGTAATTTGTAATTATCCACGTTATGGAAGAGTGATTTTGTTGTGAAGGTGAAGAGTGCGGTATAAACTTTTAGAATGAATATGTTGTTTCACTGGGGGCAGCATGGTTAGCATGTTGGTCTTGCACCTCCAGGGTTGGGGGTTTGATTCCCACCTGGGTGTGTGTGCATGTTCTACCCATGCTTGGGTGGTTTCCTCTGGGTACTCCGGTTTCCTCCCCCAGTCAAAGACATGCGTGGTAGGCTGATTGGCATTTTCAAATTGTCCGTAGTGTGAATGGGTGTGTGTGTGTGTGTGTGAATGATTGTGATGGGTTGGCACCCCATCTAAGATATCTATCGCCTCATGCCCCAAGACCCCTGGATAGGCTCCAGGTTCCTGTGTAGGATAAGTGGTACAGAAAATGGATGGAAGGATAGATGTTGTTTCACCAGCAATTCACAAATATTTTAGATACAAAGTCACCACAGGGATGTTCACTGTTTTTTTCCCTCATTTCTGTGCTTTGCTTGTGTCTCTCAAACTTATATAACTAAGCTCATACCTATCATCCATGTACTGTAGCTACTGACTTACACATTCACACAGTTACTTCAATGTTCTAATGTCTTAAATGTCCATGATTTGGTACAGCATAATGTTAATTCTGTTCTTGCACTGTATTTTCAACAGCAAATCTCCATAAACTGCAGATCCCTGCTGTGTAGGCAGGACAAGAGACCATAAATGGACAGAGAGCACACAAACATGGAGGGTTCAAAAACACATGGTGAATTGTGTGATGCTGATTCACATTTGCTCTCCTACAGATTTCGTTTTGTTGGCAAAACCTTGCGATGTTCATTTGCTGTCAAAACAGGCTGACAAAATCAACATTTACCACATCTATTCGCAAGTATTTTACTATTCAGAGTTACACATGCATGTATTCTTCCTATTTGCTCAAAAGAAGAGTGTATATTAGAATGGGTCTCATGGACAGGTTCCAAAAACACACAGAGTTAAACATAATGTATTTATGCAGTCTCTCTAGCTTGGCATCTGGCTTTCACTTCCTTTAGTTTTGGTTAAGTAGTAGACATGTAGTAGCCTTCAAACGATCTGTTTGATCTCATTAACTATCCCTAGCCTGTAATTAAGGAAATTACAGCAGTTATTTATCATCAACCCTGTTTTTGGAGGTCTGCCGTCTTAAAGGATTCAGTTCCAAACCTAATCCACCACACCTGCTCTACTTGATTAGACGAATCAGATTTCTGGATTAGGGCTGGACTGAATCCTGGAGGAAAGCAGATTTCCAGAAAATGTCCTGATGATCACTGTGTGAGCATGTACAGGTCGGACTGTTTACTAATCAAAGCCATTCACTGGCATGTTACAGTTTTCCCAATGTTATTCAGATCTCTGATTTTCTTTAATGTTGGCAAACATTTCCTATTATTCAGGGATATTCATGTTTTTTCATTGCCCATCAATAAAAATGAATTAACGATTAATATGATATAGTGGTCATGTAGCCTCCAGTGCACTAGAGGGCGCAGAAACAGCGTGGATTCAGTCTTTTCTCAGCTTGAGCTGTCACGTGACTCCGGATGTACACATTTTAACAGATACATATCTGTCACTGGAATACAATGTTTGGTTTATAATTTACACCTTATTATTGGTAACTTTGATAAAGTAAACAAACAAGATTGTGTATGTGTGTGTTTTTAGCATGTTAGCTAAGTGTTTTAGACGCTATTTCACTTGTTATCTATATAAACAATCAAATATAAGCGGCTGAATCCCGAATGGCGGACTGATGTACTGATGCATAAAGTTCACTATCTAGCTTGTACAAGCCATTATTTCACGCCCTGTGTAGTGCACTTGTCTAGGGATCAGGGAGTCATTTCGGATTGAGCAGCTTTGCGTAAATTACTAACCCCGTGTTTTCAGACTTTGCTGGAGAAGGTTTGAAAGGGAGAATGGCGGGACCGCTGCTTGAGTACGAGACGGAAATGTTTTTGAGCCTTTTCAGCACGGATGGTTTACTGATCGCGGCAGAAGGACTTGGTATTGACCGCATTTTGTTACACTTTATGAAGGTTTATTCAGAGGAAGGCAGTCTGGTGCTGCTGCTGAACACAACGACTCCTGAACAGGTAACAGTTCAACAGATCTGGGGTAAGAGTTTACTCTAGTTGTTTTTTTTGTTTGTTTTGTTTTTTACCAACTGTAGTTCAAAAATAAAATGTGGTGTGAAATGTTCCAGGAGTTCTTTACAGAGCAGCTGAGAGCTGAAGGAGTGAGCCATCTTCCCCGGACCATAAACAGTGATGTACACAGCAGTGAACGCTACCATGTTTACACACAAGGGGGAGTGCTGTTTGTGACCAGCCGCATCCTGGTGGTGGATTTTCTCACCGACAGAATTCCTGCTCACCTCATCTCAGGTAATGTGTACTTCACATTTCTGGCATCTGGAAGACACCCTTACATCCAAACCAACTCACATTTATTTCGTTTATACAGCTGAGCAGTTGAGGGCCTTGCTCAGGGGCCCAGCAGTGGTGGCGCTTGGATTTGAACTCATGGGCTTCTGGTCAGAAATCCAATGAACTTAACCACTGAACTGCTACCACCTCCATGTTTATAAACTCTTTATTATATAGGGATTATCGCACCATACGCCTCCTAGAAGTAAGTGCAAGTGATTAGATTTAGTGAGTTTTTGAGGGGGTTTTTGGGTGAGGATTCACCACTCGTCTGATGGGCTAAAGGGGTGGGAATATTTTTGACGTTTAAAGGAATACTCCAGCTTTTATGCTCCAAAAGTCTATAGAAGTCTCCAAATGACATCATAGTAATAATTTGCATATTCACAGACTCGTCACGATCATTTGCGAATCAAAAAGCGCTGCATGAAGAAGGAAGAATTGCTGAAGACACTTGGAACAGAGTAGAATAGAGGGTGGTTTTTTTTTTATTATTATTTTATTTTTTTTTTTTTATGAGGATGGAAAAGCATATATTATACCAAAGAGGTTGTGTTTGGTCATGGCACCACAAACTGTTTGTGTATTTACAAAATAGAGATAAACAAACTATTTAGATATTTATAAAATACTTTTTATGATTTCTAACAAGAACACAGACAAAACAGCAGTCTCAGCACATAGTTGGGAAATAGACATGAAGGAAATGGTTTTGGAAGGAATCACCTATCAATAAAAATAGCCAAGAAGAGAGTTTAAAAATGAAGAACAAAGAAGTGCATGAGTGAGATAAAGAGTGGTGATTGATTGTTGGGAAACATGGTGATCAGTGATTGGTCGTTAGGAACAATGGTGATCTGTGATTGGTTGTTAGGAACAGTGGTGATCTGTGATTGGTCGGTAGGAACAATGATGATCAGTGATTGGTTGGTAGGAACAATGGTGATCAGTGATTGGTTGGTAGGAACAATGGTGATCAGTGATTGGTTGGTAGGAACAATGGTGATCAGTGATTGGTCGTTGGAACAACGGTGATCAGTGATTGGTCGTGGGGAACAACGGTGATCAGTGATTGGTCGTTGGGGAACAACGGTGATCAGTGATTGGTCGTTGGGGAAGAATGGTGATCAGTGGTCGGTCTTTGTGAACATAGGCTCTCACAAACGCAACTCACTTGGGCTTTAAACACTGCTGGTGAGTTGACTGAACCTGCTCTCTCATCTTACATAACCAGGAGTTGTGATCCTGCAGATCACACTGAGTGCAGAACTGTCATGAATGTTTGTTCAAAACATCACTAGATTTGTCACTAGCCTCCTTTTTGAAAGAAAGTTTCTAAAGGGGTCAAAAATAGCCAAATCTAAGCTAAATTGGCCATGCTGACTGGATTTTTCTACTGTTTCTGGTATATATGTTTGATTACAACAAGAAATTAAGTTGACACATTTTCCTGTTCTATGAAAAGAATGGAAAACCAGTTTACAGGTTGGTGGCAGTCACTAAACATTTATCTAAAACACTTCTGGTATACCAAAACTATTCTGGTAAATGTGTGTCATGAATTATTCAGTCAACTGTATTTATAAGTTAAGCCCGAAATCTGTGTAGCTAATAAACAAACATGGAAATAATTGCAGAATAAACGTTCAGAATGCAGCAGCATGCCTCGTATTCAACCAGCCCAAGAGAACCCATGTCACACCCCTCTTCATCTCCCTCCACTGGCTTCCTGTAGATGCCTGTATCAAATTTGAGGCCTTGATGCTCACGTACAAGACCTTGTCTGGAACAACACCCCCCACCTCAACACTCTCCCGAAGGCTTACGTTCCCTCACGAAATCTGCGATCGATTAACGACCGACGCTTAGTAGTGCCTACTCAGGGTGGCTCAAGGTCCCTTTCCAGAACCTTCACACTAACTGTCCCTGAGTGGTGGAATGAACTTCCAACCTCAATCTGGACCGCAGAATCTGTCACTATCTTCAAAAAACAGCTAAAGACCCACCTCTTCTGTGAATACATAACTAACCCCTAAAAAAAACACTTACTCTGGCTCTTACACCTCTACTCTGTGCACTTTGTTTTCTAGAACTCAATTATAAATCTTGTATGGTTGCACTACTTCTATTGCTCTCTACTTGATATATCGCTTTGCTTGTATTTCCTCATTTGAAAGCCGCTTTGGATAAAAGCGTCTGCTAAATGAATAAATGTAAATGAAAGATTTTGAAATTGAAAACAATTTCAGCTTTATCATGCTTAGATACCGTACAACTAAATGAAAGTGTCAGTAACTTTTACTGTATTGTTCCAGTCTGACAGCAGCTTTGGTATGACGTTCTCTCATGTCTGTCTTCTGCTAAAAATGTAATGGGTAAAATGTTATGGCTGTACTTTTTAGTCACTAATATATCATATTGAAGTTGAACGGCTAATTGCCTAAACACAGCCGCTACTCCTGAATTTACATTACAGTCTCAGTAACCAAGTTTTCGGTTCTTCTCTCAGTACAGAAAAATTCTTGTCCTCGGTAATCACACATGTAGTGCTGCTAATGTAAATTAAGACTATGGAGTATTCCTGTAAATAATGTCTGATGCTGATTAAGATGGTCCCTTGTTCTTCTAAAGTAGTTTGACCTTTCATAAGATATTTAAACTTATGCTTGAGGCATGTGCACAACTGTATTGTTGTTATTACTATTATTATTATTATTATTATTATTATTATTGTTTAGCTTTAATGTTATGTATGTAATGTTATCTGTTTGTTATTGTAGTGTCTGTTAATAATACAAAAAATAAAAAATGTTGTAACACATGAATTGAACTGAAAGCTGAAACTGTTTGAACTGTTGCCTGCAGGAATCCTCGTCTACCGTGCTCATAAGATCATTGAGTCATGTCAAGAGGCTTTTATCTTGAGACTGTACCGACAAAAGAACAAGACCGGCTTCATCAAAGCTTTCACAGACAAGGCAACTTCTTTTTCTACTGGCTTCTGTCAAGTCGAGCGAGTTATGAGGAATCTCTTTGTGAAGAAGCTCTTTCTCTGGCCTAGGTATAAGCACATAAATAAAACAACTACTTTAGACCTGGTTGGGTTATGTCTTAAGCACCGTTCCGTCTGATATATATTTGTTTTTCTTGGATAATTGCAGGTTCCAAGCCTCAGTGAACAGTGTACTGGACAGGCACAAGCCTGATGTGGTAGAGCTGCATGTGCAGTTGACTCCAGTGATGAGGACCATCCAGAGCTCCATACTGGACATCATGAACGCCTGTTTGAAGGAGCTTAAGCGTTACAACCCGACTCTGGAGGCAGAGGACCTCTCGCTGGAGAATACACTGGGCAGTGCCTTTGAGAAAGTGAGAGAACTCTTTATATACATTAACGCTAATGACTATGTTCTTACTAACTTGGTAAGAATTAATTGATGTCGGTTTGGTCCAACTGACACACAACATTTAACCCATTATTTAATACTCTAATTGTAAGCTACTGTATAATGTATTATGCATTCTTTTTTTTTTGTGTGTGTAGCAATTTTTTAATGGTTCAGTATAATATAATCTTTCTAAAGATTTTTCCCTATTGTATAAACTAAGGGACAACCCAGCTGAGACTAGTCTAATTGTTATGCTTTTTTATATACTAACAGGTTAAGGGAAAAAAAAAAAGAATGATAAGAAACTGGGATAATCTATTAAACTAGGAAATTATGATGATGATGATGATAATAAAATCCAGTCAGATTAGTATAACGCATATGTACATTGAAATAAGCATCTCTTTTAAAACACAGTAATCATTGACGTATGAAACAATCCAGCGAGATTAAATAAAGATGTGTGTCAATTGATTAAAAAGATATAATTAAAAAAAAATACAAAATCTTCTACTAAGTGGATTGGTGCCTTTAAGTTGTGTGTGAGTGTGGGATGCCTTGAGATGGTCTGTTGTCCACACATTAATGAAACACTTTGTGTATTGTGATCTATCTGCTTTTGTAGACCATTCGCCATTACCTTGATCCCTTGTGGCATCAGCTGGGCGCTAAGACCAAATCTCTGGTGCAGGACCTGAAGATCTTACGAACTCTGTTGCTCTACCTCACGCAGTACGACTGCGTCACTTTCCTCAACCTGCTCGAGTCCCTGCGTTCCAGCCAGAAAAACTTTGGCAGCAATTCAGGTAAGATTAACTGTGCAGCTGTGATGCAGCAGACCATTCAATCAATAACGGAACAAAAGGAGTGCAAAATGTTGTCTTCTCCATCTCACCAGGATGGCTGTTCCTGGACTCCAGCACTTCCATGTTTGTGAACGCTCGTAGCCGTGTGTATCGCGTTCCTGAGTCAAAAAAGAAACTTAAAGTTGGCGACGTGGAAGAAAAACCAAGTGTCTCTGGTACATACATTTCTGCACATATGTGCGGCAGCCTGGGGAAAACCTTCACGTGCTGAAATTTTGACCTTTTCTGCTGTATATTTCTGACAACTACAGGCTTTTCTGGCGTATTTCATACCAATTTTTGACAGCTAGTATCTCATTCCAAACTGAGTTGATTTAGGCTTGTGTCCATATCACTACGGTGTGTAATTATCCAACAGCTTGATCAAAGCATGACGTTTATTGCGTGGAAAATTCCCACTTAGTTATCAAGCTAGGGCTGGGCTATATGACAAAAATATCATATGACCATACTTGAGGACATTTCTATGCTACACGATGCATATCGCGATATATAATTTAGTTAACAAACGGTATTAAAATAAACAAAAATACGTTAAACTACATTTGAAGATACTTTTCTTTAATAAAGACCAAGAAGATTAAGACATCAACATACAAATGATATCTCAGAAAAGTGGATCGCAAAATCATTTATTACGATATCGATATGATATATTGATATATCACCCAGCCTTATATCGAGCTGTTAAATATCTTCAGGCAGAGTGACCGTGTTTACCACTGCTACATTGTTGTAACATACACAATATAGACCAAGGCGAGGTTAAAAAAAATTATAAAAACAGTTCCACATTGTTGTGGTGAAATATATTTAATGTTTCCTACAATTAAAGTGTCAAAGTATGTTATAGGCAAAAAATATTTTACGTGATTTTTTTTTTTTTTTTTTTTCCCCCCCAGCATTTTTGGTTGTTTGCCAGAATTTAGCCAAAGTGACATCCAAGGGGTTTAATGAGAACACCATACATATAGTATATTATTTAGTTAAAATAATTAAATCACATGTACAGACTGTCATATATAGTGTGTGTGTGTGTGTGTGTGTGTGTGTGTGTGCGCGGATAGTGCCTTTAAAAAGAGAGCTTGTGCTTGAAAAGAATCCAAAGTGGGAAGCTCTGACTGAGGTGCTGCAGGAGATTGAAAAGGAAATGAGCAGCACCGAGCACGAACCAGGTGATGTTATGACACTTGCAGCATTTCACACTCACAATTGCAGTGACTTTGAGACTTGAACATGTCCTTATCTGTGTGACCCAGGCCGGGTGTTGATCTGCGCCAGTGATGACAGGACGTGTGCTCAGCTGAAGGAGTATATCCAGAAAGGTGCCGATTCTCTACTCATGCGCCTTTACTCACGGACTATCGGTAAAGATGAGTGTGTACCAGTGCCTGAGAAAACAAAACAAGGTAACAGCCGGCCCAGAAGAGACGCAAGAAAGGGACCCAAGGACAAGAAGGACAAGAATTTGGCCAAAAATACCAAACTCGGCGCAAAGAAACAGCAAGCTTCACTGACGCTCACACAAATGGTGGGGCAGCAGAGAGAAGCTGAGGTGGACCAGCTGGGCAGCAGTGGAGATGAGAGGGAACTGGATGAAATGCAGGAGGTAAAGGATGAAGATGTTCTTCTAAATCTTACTTCAGATTCCTACTATGGTGTTCTCCAAGAACCCATGACGGTCATTCATCCGCTGAAAGGATGCTCGGATCCGTACAGTCTAGCACGAGTGTTAAAAGAGGTCGAGCCCATGTTTGTGGTGCTGTATGATGCTGAACTCAGCTTTGTGCGCCAGCTGGAGGTTTACAAAGCCAGCAGGCCAGGCAAACCTCTCAGGTACCATATTGTTTACATATTCTCTGTGATAATTCTTGGTCTGATTTGTTAAGATGTCTGATTTGTTGTTGTTATTGCCTGTTATAGGGTGTATTTCCTTATTTACGGTGGTTCCACAGAGGAGCAGAGGTATCTCACTGCTCTGCGTAAAGAGAAACAAGCGTTTGAACATCTGATAAGGTTCATTCCTTCCCGTTTTCAGTTTCAGTTTTCAGATCAATTTGACTAAATCGTTGTTGTTTATTTTGATATAAAGACAATGTAATGTTTTGTAAGTTATTTTCTGTATTGTGTGTTAAATACAGAGAAAAGGCCAGCATGGTTGTTCCAGAAGAGAGAGAAGGCCGAGGAGACACAAACCTGGATCTGGATCGTAGTCAGGAACCTGCTCACGCTGCTGCAGACACTCGCAAAGCAGGCAATTCATCATATTCAAGTTCAATTGAATCTGACCGCATGTGCTGTCGTTTACCTTTCTAATGTGTGATAGTAATATCATGGATATGAAACTTGAAGTAATTATGAAAATGGGGACGATAAATGTCATATACTATGAAATATGCTACATTTTAGATCTGCTTATCATTTGAAGAACGTACAATACCAGGCCAATGTCAGCACTTTTCTTGCCATTGCAGTAAACACTGAACCTTTGCACCATGTTGATAAATTAAAAAAAAGGTAAATGATCCTCTTAATACATTTACTTAAATAATATCCCAGCAGTCTGGCTAACAAAGAGATTTAATACAGACTTTGATTTAAACTGCAATGTTGAGTTCTAGACTTATCATACTCTGATTTTTTTCATGTTCAGTTCCAACCCTAGCTTAAATTGTTTTTATAAAAGATGATTCAGTACGGGACTGCTTAGCTCTTCCCAAGTCCACAACAAACCTTCCAAAATCAGTCTGTATCATCTTTCCTTCATGACATCTTAAAGCACTATTTCCAAGTACAATGTTTTCCTTGAAATAATACAAGATTTTTAAAAAAACATATCAGGCAAGAATCAGAGCGAAGTGTTTTCAATATTAAAACACTATACTAAAATACTAGTGTTTTAAAACTATTGAAGGCTCAGAGTCGTCGTCTTCAAACTGGGAGTTGTAATATTATCCATAAACGGCCAGTGTGGCTGCAAGTTTTCGTTCCACCCAAATTCCTGATATCACTTAATCCTGGGCTTCGGTTGAAGTTATTAGCTGTGACATCCGGCTGGCTGGAATTCAAAATTCAACGCTTGCATAATTGCTGCAGTTTGATCCAATCCTTCAATTAATGTACTCTAAACCAATAACCCTGATGTTTGGAAACACTTGCATTCAATTGTCTGGTTATTGTAACATGTATTTTTCATACTTGTTTTTCGCAGGTGGACAGGACGTCGTCAAAGAGCCGTGCCGAGTCATCGTAGACATGCGGGAGTTCCGCAGCGAGCTTCCTTCCCTCCTGCACCGGCGTGGGCTCGACATCGAGCCGGTCACCCTGGAGGTGGGAGACTACATCCTGACTCCTGAAATCTGCGTGGAGCGCAAGAGCGTGAGTGACCTGATCGGCTCGCTGCAGAGCGGCCGTTTGTACGCTCAGTGCCTGTCCATGAGCCGCTTCTACCGCCGGCCCGTGCTGCTCATCGAATTCGACCCGGCCAAACCGTTCTCGCTCGTGGCCCGTACCGAGCTACGTCAGGAGATCTCCGCCAACGACATCACTTCCAAACTGACCCTCCTGACTCTCCATTTCCCCCGGCTGAGGCTGCTCTGGTGCCCATCACCCCATGCCACCGCGCAGCTCTTTCAGGAACTCAAACATGCTCGGCCTGAGCCTGATGCCATCACTGCCCAGGCCGTTACAGCAGAATCAGATGTGGTGGAGGATTCGGTAGACCTGTACAACCCCGGGCCTTACGACTTCCTGCTCCGTATGCCCGGAGTGAATGTTAAAAACGTAAGGGGACTCATTAAACATGCTGCCAGCCTGGCTGAGCTGCTCACTCTGAGCCTGGAAAAGCTGGGTGAGATTCTGGGCAGTGCTAGTAATGCCAAGCAGCTCCATGAATTCCTACACAATACCACGAATGTGGCTTCAGTTCAAAAGACCAAACAAATGAAGTATTAGTTTGCAGTTCGTACAAGGCTGGCAGAATTGTAGGTCTAAAATGTAAAGCATTTATATTATATAAAATGTGTCTCATGTACAGTATATTGAAGTGGGATTTATATATTTTTTTTAATGTAAAACATAATGTACAGTGTATGAATTTTCAACTGTCTGTATCTGGAAGGTATATGATTAGATTGGCTACAGGCACGCATTCTGTGTGGGGTTTTTGTCTGTCTCTGTCTGATACATGTTAGCATTTCACCTGAGGCTCACTATAAGCATTTCACCATCCTGTGCACCATGGCATGTGTTTACTTATTTTACTCCTATACGCATTTAACATAAACACGACGTGTCTAGAAAGAAAAGCATCTTATTGTCTTAATCTACTCCTTTACATTATACGTACTGTGATTCTATTATGTGAGAAGTCCAAGCTTCTGCTTGTTTGTTTATAAAACCTACAGCTACGTTTGGCGCCCCCTGCCGGCGCAAAAGTGAAAATAAAGTGTTAGTCGCAGTTGAAGTTGCATCCAAAATCGCATACTACAATACTAAAGAGTATGAAAATTATACGTTCGCATTGATCGGCATAGATACAGTAGGTGGCGCATAATTCCTGCACACTCCGTAGTGTGCTAGTATGCGGATTTGGACAGAGCTCCAAGAGAGTTGCCCGACTCCTGATTGCGTCACTGAGTTCAGACGAGCAGTCTAGCAGCGGCCATCTTATTTCCACCAAAACTTCAGCACTAGAGAAAAACACTGGCTGCTCATTTCCCAGCACACGAAATGCTCATGCTGTGGACAACGATGGACCATTAAACCTCATATCCAGGCAGGCACTTCGGCTACAGCTCTAAAGAACAGGGTAAGGCTGCAGTCGTGCCTGTTGTTGGCTGTGTCTCAATTTCATCCTTAGCGCTAGTTTACAGTAGCTCGCTGCTTATTCTGATGAGGAGTTAGCGCTTAGCTCATAGCACATCTACCGGGCTGAGTCTTGATAAACACAAGGCGTGTTGGCCTTCTTTACTTTTGCAGCTAACCATTACTTGACTGGACGGGTGTCCAAACACACAAGGTTTATTTGACAGAAATTGAAATGCACTGTCCTTATGCTGTGATAGTGGTTACTCACTACATCTCAGTGAACACTTCAGCACCTGGCTGTGTTTTTAATAAGAGGAATTTAGGAAGTTCTCGCGAATCAACTCTGCTCTGGCTCACTCATATATGTTAACTCGTATATACGTGCATGCATATATACATAATAAAAGAACAGAGGTTTCTGTGGTCGTATTGTATCTGTGTTTGTCCTGTTTTCCCCTCAGGATGTGTCTGAGTAATCATCATCAAGCTTACTGTAATGTAGATCAGTGGTTCTGAAGCCCTTTAGGAAACCCTTTAATTAAGACAATTCCTACATATCCCTTCAGTACAGATATTTGTTTTAATGAACATAATCCAACATTTCAAATATTAGACTCATTATTCATATGTGCAGTAATATTCTGCTTATTTATTCGATCCATAGAGCTTTTGTTTCCCCTGAACTTTTTTTTCCCCCTTTACTGACAGCACATTTCACCCAAGCGAACCATTATTTATAGTCTTACTTAGATTGAATATCTTTTGTAATGGTGGGTTGTGACTTTCACTGCTGTAATGTAATAAAAATAAAACAACAACAAAACAGCATGGACCCCTAGGGTCCCAGGACCACACTTAAAGCGCACCTGTTATGGTTTTTCCAATATTACCGTTGATGTAGTGTGTTACAGAGCTGTTTGTGAATGTAAAAAGTCTGTTTCAAAAATCAAAGCGCACGACAAACGGAGTGTTTGACTCCCAAAAGAAGGAACCGATTCTGAACAGCTGAAACGAGTCGTTAGTAATTCCAGACATACGCAGGTTTGTAACACAAAACCCGCCTCTGTTCTACATTGGCTGCTTGCTGGCAGCGGTAGACCAATCACAACAGACTGGCGCATCTGAGCAATCAGAGCAGAGTATGCTCTCTGAAAGGAGGAGTTTAGAATGAATCCTTTAGAACGGATCATTGAACGAGTCGTTTGTGACACTGGGGGCGGGGGTGGGGGGGTTGATGCTGCAGTTTAAATTATGAGCACATTAAAGTGTTTTTTGACCTTGGATGCATGTAAATCATATTGTAAGAGACCTCTAAAACAAAAGTAGGCACGTTTCAAAACCATAATAGGTGTACTTTAAGAAGCAGAAAGATGCAGAAGTAGATGAGTAGATGGTTAGTGTAGATATGAGCTTACACACCTGGGCATGAGTCATGCACAGGATCCTGAACTCTTCCGATCTGTAATCATCTACATAACAATAGGGGACTGTAACTAAACAGACACACCCAGAGTGGGGGAAAAAAAACTGGACAAAAACAACAACAGGGCATGTAACATAGAAGGATCTGTTCGGTAAATATCCTACATGATATATACAGGTAGAATTCCTCCCCATGATAAGAATTTGTCATCCCGTGATATTGATGAGTTCCAGCCCATTGTATGTAGTCAGAATCGGTGTTTACGTTTCAACTTGTACTTGATACATAGTTTAAGACTTAAGTTTGCACTATTTAAACATGATATGCATTTTTATTCCATTCAATATGGTTCAATTGATTTATCAAGCACATTAATTACAAGACATGATGTTCCAAAGTGTTGTACAGATTCAACAACTAAATAAAACAATCCCACTAAACAACAGTCAGTCAGTACGTTTACATGGACAATAATAATCCGATAATATTATTGGATCCGAGCACTGCAGTGCTCAACCGTTTGACGCCAAACAAGAGAGCACGGCTGCGTCCAAAACCGCGTACTTGCCTACTATATGGTAGGACATATACACGTATTCTTTATACTATATAGTAGGTAAGTATGCGGTTTGGGACGCAGCCCACGGCTTCAAGCAGTCGTCTATTTGCATGTATAGCATGACAAATAATTAACTGCACTTGAAGCTTTCGTAAAATTAAACACCCAAAACTGTATTATGAATCTTGTGAGTATTGGTGTTTTGCATTTTTACTGGAATTTAAATTTGTGTGTAAAATTCATCTTCTATTTTACAGCCTACTTAATTGTTAGAGTATAGTGTAGTATTTGATGATGGTCAGGATTAAGTGGTACTTTTTTTTGCACCAGTGTTTGTTTGCACAGCTCTCAAGACCGGAAGTTGAATGTTGCTATTTACGTATCGTTGATATCATTACCGCAAAAAATACCACAGAATATCGTCAGTATATTTTTAAGTCTATATCGCTGATCCCTAGTGGACATGTGCTAGTTAATGACTAGAGCTTGGACGTGTTCAGGATGCTGTGTATGACTCATGACCAGGTGTGTAAGTTTATATTTGATTACAGACTTGGCCTCAAGTCATGATTAAGAAGCAGGGAGTGATCCAGTGTCGGCGAGTTTGATTAGAGCGCTGCGACTGAAATTCCACACCTGTGCCACGGGGAGATTCGGTGTCCTGTGCAGGATAGAGGAGGACGACTAATTTATTGCATCGGATCTCCTCTCTCGGATCTGTTCAGCTTCACGACATCGTGTTTACCTCCCTTGTGAAATGTGGCGTCACGTGGGTGTGTCCCTGCCGCAGGCCCGCGTGCTGTACTAGCTCTCACGCAGCACGTTTTAGATGTCTGTTAATCTGGCACAACTGTTTGTTTGGAATTGATTTTATTGAGTCAGCTTGGTGTCATGGGATAAGACGAGAAATTTGCTAAGCTGTAATGTTGGCATTAGTAAGTTCTGAAATAGCGATTAACTCATTATTTACTATAATAGCTCTATCTCAAAAATCTAAATCCTCCCTGAACATCTTGCATATTAATCTTTATAACGAACATGTGATAGCCGGGATCTCGTAACGAAATGCAGAATTGAATTCTTTAATCACTATGTGGGTCTATATTCACTGTGGTCTGTTTACCCACAATGCCATTAGTCATTGTTTCATCTCTACTAAACAGATTGACGCAGCAGCACTTTAGTCTTTTAGTCTATCCAGCTCACTCCCCTCCTTATTCTGCTCAAACAGATCAGCCTCCAGAGAGCCAGCATCCATGCCGACACCTCCATCAACGCCATCGTGCTCGTCACCTCGTTGATCGCTACCTAGCTGAGTCGAATCTCCACAGTAAATCAGCTTACCTGTTTAATATAGCTGCATTGCATTCTGGATCTTTGAGTCGAAAAATTTGCTGTCTGCACTATTTGTATGTTGGATTTCTCATTAATATGACATTGAAAAACGGTGAGAGAGAAAAGACGTTCTTGCTGCCTTATTTTTGAGATTGTTGATTTTTTTCCCCCATTTCGTATTAAACACGGTTGTGACAGTGCAGGCAATGTTCCCTTGCTAACTTCTCACAGGAAAACCAAAAATACAGCACCAAGCTACTAATTAGCACCAAAATCGCTAGCTATGTCAATAAACATATTTAATAGAGAACTTTTCCTGTAATCTTCTATGACAGAATTTGTCATAATTTGGTGATTAGGGAGTCATTAGGATAGTTTAGTTACATAAGAAAACATAAAGACAAATCCTGAAATTAAAACTGGCCTTTTAAAAAAATTAAATAAATAAACAACTTGTTTGCTCATGTCCCTGTTCATGACTCCTCAGCTTTAGTCTCTTAAAAGACACAATTCCTGTTTTTTCCATAATTTTTCATCAAAAATTAAAATGATTTTTGCTTGCATCTAAAGCTCGTCTGCTTTTAGGACATCACCACTCACTCACACACACACACACACACACACACACAGCGGGGTTAAAATAATATTAACCAGTAGTATCATGTCCCTCTCTCATATCCTCAACCCCAGCTATCACTGTCAAAAATACTTAACTTGTTTCATAAGCATGATTAAAATGAATTATTACTTCCCTTTCATATTGTCTTTTAGCCTGGATTTCTGCTTTCTACAGAGTTTATGCTTCGTGGCTATTTATTGAAGAGAGACCTGAGAGACTGTGGCCCACTTCTGGATAAAGGCGTGAACGCAGTGACACAGTTCAGGATGTCGCCCTGATTTTGTCACTCTTTACACTAAGATACAAGCAAAAACTTAACTAGTAGAATGAACTTATACACATGGTTGCTACAGATACTCTCACATTATACAGAGATTATTAGTTGTGAATTGAATCAGTAATGCGGTGTGAAAAAACAGGTTTTAAGAAATGAATGAAGCTGTGAGCATATGCAGTCTGAGAGGACGAGTGAAAATGCGTTACAAATGATATCATCAGGAATAACTTGAGTAAAAAGTAAAAATATTTACATGAATTTCATAATTTCATAGTATTTGGTTTGTCCCTGAAATTTTTGCTGAAATGTCAGTGTGCCCTCGGCACGTCACCTGAACACATGCCTTAATAGAAGGAATAAGACTCATGGAAAATCTGACCATTTGCACCAAGGAGTTAACATATCAGATTTGCTTAAATTTGAATAGTGGCACAGAAATTGGGCAACATTTTGAATAGTGAAGATTTCCTTTTGTCTTTTAGAATTTTTTGACTTGTTGAAAATCTTTTTTTATGTGATCTCAGACATTTGGACCCCACTGTATGACTTACAGTAGGAGTGAGCGGTGAGCTGGTTGAGCTGGTTGTAAGTCATCTTCAGGTGTAGCTTTTTGTCTGTACTGGTACACCTTAATAAAGAATATTGTCTTACTCAGAATAAGGTCAATAGTTAGATTACTGCTGCCCCAAACCGCGTACTTACCTACTGTATAGTAGCCGAGATACATGTATTTCGCCTGCTACAGGCCTATAGTAGGCAAGTACGCGGTTTGGGACACAACCGTGCTCTCTTGTTTGCCATAAAATGGTTGAGCGCTGCCGTGTGTGTACGTGTCCTGTCGCAAAATGCGGTGAAAACTCTCACACGACGTTAATAATGTGATTAAGGTGTTTACATGTCTGTAATACACCTCGATAATGCGACTAAAACAGGAATACTCCACACGTCTTAATTCGATTTGTGTTTACTTCGAGTATGACCTTAATCGGATTAAGGAAATTAAAAATTGCTGTTTACATGCTAGTTTCTTAATCAGAGTATTGTCTCAATCGGGTTAATAGTGGATTATTGTTGTCCATGTAAACGCACTGAGTGTTTGGTCAGTAATCAGATTAATGTGCTGAAGATTGAAAATACTGTTCAGTTGTTTTTGTGTTGATGGGAAAAGCTAATGCACTGACCTGTAAGATCACGAGTGTAGATACAATGTCAGGTAAATATGTATAATTTTATAAATGCCGTATATTTACGGTGTAAGAAAAGATTGTCATTCAGAAATGGGGAAAATGTGCAGCATTGGAGCTGCTTGTGACATTCTGATTACCTCGCACGTCGATCTTGTCCGATTAAAAACGCAGAGCAGGTTTCTCTCCCTCACAGCACGCGTGTGGAGCCAGACACAAACACGAATCGCTAAAGACTGTTTTCACATTCTAGCCACTACTAACCTGCAGTGCTGGAAAGGTGACTCGGTTCACCCAAATCTGGCGAACAAGGTGAACGTGCATGTTGTGTAAGCATTAAAGTCTCGCTACAATTTGCATACAAGTCCTATCTAAACCATTTAGCTTGTGCTGGGCCTCTTTGTTACTTTCTCTTTGATGAACACATGGTAGTTGTTGCTTGAGTTTCTTGCAGAACAGCAAAAAACAAAAAGGGTTTACCATCTGGACTTGGTCTGTCCAGATTATTCAGAGCAATTTTGATATTACCAGGGTGATTAGTCATGCCTCATATTTGACTGCCTTCTGCGCAGGGCCGTGGTCGGCCTGGCACCGAGCCGACGCGCTGCTGTGCTTTTTTCCAGCCTCGATTTGACAAAATGACACTACCAGTGGTTGCTCTGCTTTCCAAACTTTTTATATTCTAGAGCTAATCTTGTAGAGTTAATTTTGTTAACCGGTGTCAAAGAAATGAGAAGTGAGAACTAAAATTTTACCTTGTGTGGAGACGTTAGGGGAAGTGTATTCTGTTGTATTTCTGATCTTTATTAATAGGAAGCAGAGTAATACAGAATCACACATTTCATATTCGCTTATGAAATTTCATCATCTTTTCATCCAGTGTTTCAAAGCAATTAGATTTATCCAGCGGCCTGTAAAATAAAGCCAGGAAAAGGCCGTGTTGTCTCACTAGCATGAGCCGTTGGTTACCGTGTTCCAGCGCTACAATATACAGCGGGATTATTTATTTATTTATTTTTAAATAGAAGACTTCAGCCAATCAGATCCTGAGCTGAGCTCGAGCACTCTATGCTGTCATCATTACCAGAAAGCCTGTTATCAGGGAGGTGCTACCATGTAAACTGCTTGGAGTCTGTTCACAACCTTTTCTCATTCTTCACTGCATACATTCCAGTGCGAGTGACTCACCGCTTGTATATACATGTATATACACATTTCACATCACCATCAAGACGGTCCAGAGTTTTCACCAAATGGGGCGGCTGTGGCTCAGGTGGTAGAGCGGGTTGTCCACTAATCGTAGGGTTGGCGGTTCGATTCCCGGCCCACGTGACTCCACGTGCCGAAGTGTTCTTGGGCAAGACACTGAACCCCAAGTTGCTCCCGATGGCAAGTTAGCGCCTTACATGGCAGCTCTGCTACCATTGGTGTGTGAGTGTGTGTGTGAATGGGTGAGTGAGACACAGTGTAAAGCGCTTTGGATAAAAGCATTATATAAGTGCGCCATTTACCTTTTAAATGCTCTTTATATTTTCTTCCCCAGCTTATGGCAATTAATTGGAAGCCTTTTGCTGGATGGTATTGCCAATTTATAGGAGCAGATGTTATTTTCCAGCATGGTGAAAGTGTAACATATTTGTTTTTAAATGTGAGATTTGATCATTATAAGTGAATGGGCGGTTTGTCACCTCTCAGCTCCACCATCCTGGGTTAGATCCTAAGCTCGGGTTACTGGCTGTTGGAGTTTGAGTGCATGTCCTCCTCGTGTATTCCTGTGTTCCCAGGATAGGCCCCAGATCCACTGCCAGGACTAGGATAAAGCGCTTACTGAAGATGAATGAATAATCAGCGATTTGGGGGGAAAACTGCATAGTTGAGCTGAACATAAATCATGACTTAACCTGTATTTTGTATCGTTATTGTTAACTCAACATTGTACAACCCCAATTCCAAAAAAGTTGGGACGCTGTAAATAAATAAAGAACGCAATGATTTGCAAATCTCATAAACCCATCTGTTAATCACAATAGAACATATGAAGTGTTTAAACCGAGTAAATGTACCAGTTTAAGGAAAAAATAAGGTAATTTTGAATTTGATGGCCGCAACCTGTCTCAAAAAAGTTGGGACGGGGCAACAAAAGGCTGGAAAAGTAAGTGTTACTAAAATGAAACAGCTGGTGGAACATTTTACAACTAATTAGGTTCATTGGATCAGTTAAGAGATCAGTAATATGATTGGGTAAAAAAAAAAAAAGGTATCTTTTTTGCTTATCTTTTTGGCTTTTTGTGGACTCCCTGTCTTGTTTAGTAATGATTACATTAGCGTATGATGTATTTGTTCTGCAACAGTGAACATGCTTACAGCAACTCAGTGCTGAATCACTTGTGATTAAAACACGATGCACAGTCGCTTCACCCATCAGCAGAACAACACCGGCTTAATCAAAAGTCAGTAACAAGACTCCAAGACATGATTTAGTCACGTGTGACAGCATACTGCAAAAATGACAGTAAGGAATGTGTCGCCCATCAAACGTAAGGGATTTGGAGAACTAGAGAGATGATAAACCCAAAACAGCTAATCATTATAAGACCGCTACTAAGAAACAGGTTGCAAGCAACAGATCTTATGGCAGTCGCCCCACACACCTGGTCTGCCTTAATAACAAAGTCCTACAGTGGTTGGAAGAGTTGGAAAATTTCGTTAGGGGAACGGAACACTGATTTTTACAACGCTGATGCATAGGGCATGAGAAAAGTGATGCCGTGTGTGTAATAATGCCGGGTTTCAGCAAACGCTCTGCTGTGTTTCGCTCACATTCTTCAGGTTGTTATTAATGATGGATTCCAGGCCGCTAGTATGAGGCGTCTGGAGCTCACAGCAAATCGCTAAGCTGCTTCCATCATCGCAGCGTAGCGACTATTACAGTGAAAGAGAAACAGCAGATTCTGATGAGAAAATGACCAGAATGTTGGAGCTAACCGATGACAATTGACAGATGATGGAGAACAGACAGTCAGTGATGATTTTGGTGGATGTTAAGCAAATCCAGACTTCAGTGTTCCCTGTGAAGACATGCGCATGTATGTGTGTGCAGGTAGGTTACGACGCCGTGGAGCAGCCAGTCATGTTGAAACATTTCTTTGCCAAATTCTGACTTAAAAATCACCAACGTCACCTTTTAAACGTGTCGGCACTGCTTTGTGTAGTGAGTTTGCATGCGCTGTGGCCAGCTCCGTCAGCACTTTAAACCTAAAGATGGTGACGCTGTCGGAGTGTCACAGTGGCAGAATCTCTTTGCAGACAGATGGCTCCAGCTGGCTCAGAGAAAGCACAAGCTGTACTCACCACTGCTGTTGATCCCAGGCATTAACATCTCAACTTCCTCGCTCCAGTACTGGAGGAAAAACATACAGAAAAGTTCCATATGCTCACAGACCACAGCAATGCAGGTGATGACGAGCTGGCGCCTGAGTGGAAAAAGATGCAATCTCTATGCAAGGTTTATGGTGTAGGAGGATCTGAAGCTTGAGCTTTTCACAGTCGAGCCTAGCTCTCCACCAGACGACCGTCCGCTTTTGTGGAGAAGAAACGCAAGATGTTTTCCCCAAACCGAGACGCTCGCTGCAGTGTTACTTCTCTACTTGTGCAATCTCCGGGTTTTTTCTCCCTGCTACTGTCAGCATATTGAGAAGCAGACTCTTCCCCAAGCAGCAGTTATGCTGGTGTTCACAACTAGAAATGTGATCTAGTCAAGATTACTGGTAGCATACTAGTACTCAGTTTTGGAGGTTACAGTCCAAACAGTATCGACTTTAGTTGCAGTGTATTTGTAGCCTATAAAAATGCATCAAATTGCATCATTTATGTATGATTATATGAGAAGAACAGCATGTTTCAGTCAAGCCAAGCGAGTTTATTTTAGTACCTAAAGTAAGGCTAAGGGTTGAGTTAGGTCGGAGTGGATTCCTCCTGCATTCTTGGATTATTTTTGATTTCTTTTTTAGTTGTCTCATGCAGCAGTTAATCAAGCTGATCTGGAATTTCAACCTTTTTTAAGACATCCATAATGCCAAGTTATGTTTAGTAACAGTACTTTTTGTGTTATTATTTTTTTTTTTTTATTACAAGCAGTGTTTCTTTTATTAAATATGTATTATTCTTTCAAACTAAGAAATGTGTTAGAAATGTGGAGTCTGACAAAAAAGCTCTGTTCGTGTAAAGTCCTAATCATAACACCGATATCTTGAATATATCTGTTAAATGTTTGACTTTTTAATATCACTCAGCATTCTTCCTGAAATAGGTCACATGACCAGACATGCGCACCATGTCACTGATGCTGAGCCCGTACAGGCCGTGAGACACTTTGCAAGTCAATTTGTCGCCGCCATTTCACTGGAATTGTCATTTAGTGTTTCTGCCAAATACACCTGATGTCCAGGAGGTAACTGTATGTTTCAGAGAAAAGTCAGAAGTAATGCAAACAGAAGCATGTCAGCATAGCAGGTGAAGGAATTTCACATTTATGCATCAGTTGATATGCTTAGGTGTGTTAAAGGGCAGTTGTTAACTGTGCTCCCCAGATGTTACAGGTCAGAATTATGTCTCTGATATTTGGCCAGAATTTAAGGATCTTGTGTACACTGAGAACCTTTGGAGAATTCATTGGAACAGATGAATGGTGTTTAACATCTGTCCCAGTGATGAATTTGTTTGTGTTTGTGCTTCTGAATATAAATCCAGGAATATAAATATTTAAACATCCCAGTTATTCCCCAGTCCTTTACAGCTGTTAAGGAGCTAAGCTTACCCTTTGCTGCTACATGCACTATAGTGTACTTTGTCACTTCTCAATTTATACAATTCAGTTCTATTCAATTCAATTTTATTTGTGTAGTGCTTTTTACAATAGACATAGCCTCAAAGCAGCTTTACAGAAACATATAAACACAGGATACAGATTTTAAGTGTGTGAATTTATCCCAATTGAGCAATCCAGTGGCAAGGAAAAACTCCCTAAGATGTTAAGAGGAAGAAACCTTGAGAGGAACCAGACTCAGAAGGGAACTCATACTCATCTGGGTAACAAAAGGTAGTGTGAAAAAGTTCATTATGGTTTTATATGAAGTCTGTTTGGCCTTAGAAGCAGCCGTAGTCCCAGCAATCTGGA